>WKFP01014843.1:706857-724052 GCA_011057875.1 Pterocles orientalis | reverse complement strand
ATTCTATTTCTAAATTATGAAATCTTTCTAAAATTTAGATTTCTGGATCCAAAATCATAATATTCAGTTTTTCCTCAGAGCCTAACCCAGGAGGCTCCCAAATCCCACTGGTGCCTGGCAGCTATGACTCATGGGAAGAGACAATTTATATCAGGCTAGCTAACAAGACTACCACTCCAGCTGTCTCTCCTGTCCCCACTGTGGATATCTGAAATACCCCTGAGCTGCCACAGCTTTCTAAACACAGCCCGCATGCCGAGTTAAATTTGGCTTGGTTTCGTTAGGCAGGGACTGGCTGGGGACAGGGCAGTCACCGTGCATACCTTGGGACTGCAGCCTTATCAGGCACTCATATGCCAGCCCATCCATCTCATGAATCAAAGCCACCTGCCTGTGAGACTGTAGTTATCTTCCACACAAAATTTGGTCACACAACACATCCACAAATGGCTCAGCTCTTCCCAGGTAGGTCCATACCTGTCCTACCATGGCGTGTTGATTTTATGTCCTCTGCTTAAGTTGTTTAAGGGTCCCCTCCAGCGGACCCTGAGAGGACCAGCAGAGCTGACCCCAGGCTCCACCAAGACACAGCTGGGAGAAACACCCACCTCTTGTAGCAAGGCATGGGAAAATGTCACCCGGCTGGGCTGAACGCCCTCTTCTGCCCAAGCAAACCAGCTTGTTTCTCTGGGGAAAGTGCTCTGATCAGCAGCTGGGGTGTTTGTGAGGAAGCTGAGGGAAAAAAGCGCAGGCCTCAATGCCAAAAGCTGTTTCACTTGGTATGGCATAATGAAGTATTCATCAGTCCAAAGAGCAGGGAGAAGTTTGGCATGGCCACAGCTGGGTGTTTGCTCACACTCTCAGTGACCCAGCAAATATTGATGTATTTAAACATTAATGTAATTAGTGCACGCAATGTAGAGCAGTTTGAACAGGTAGGCTAAAGTGTGTTCTTGCTCTGCAAAGTCCTCTGTCTGGTTTTGGCTCACCGCGGGAAGAATGGGCTCAGCCCAGCCACAAGGGCCAGCAGGCTCCTGCCACATGGGCCCACCTTTCACATTACCAGCACCGTCACTTGATTAGTCATTAATTTTCTGGTAGGAAATGTATACAGTACAATAATATGCTCATGTGCGGTTTACCTTCCTACACAAGTTAAGATTTTATTTCACAAGACTACTCAATTTACAGTACAGATTAAAATGCCAGCTCCTCTCTGCTGAGTGGTGGTGACCCACACTTCTTCCTTCTCCTCCCTGGGAGCGAGGACAGAGGGCAACTGCACAGTGAGCTGGTTGAGCTCACTGAACCGGCAGAAAACTGCTTGAGCACAACAGCTATTTTTTGTTTTGGTTCCAGGGCTAACGAACAGGACCAGCCTGACTTGCTACTAGTTGAGCCTCAGGGACACAAAAACAAGGGAAACAAGATGGAGGAAACCATAGGAGGAAGGCCATCCCATTTCAGCAGCACTGAGCTATCAAAGGGGATCAGTTGCATAGTTATTCCTGACTCTCCCCATGGTGCTCAGGGCATTGCTGGTTTGAGAGGGAGTGGGTTAGAAATACGTGGCCCAGGGCAAAGCTGAGAGGTGCATGAGCAGGTGCCCCTCTTTTGGGAGGGCAGCCAGTCACAGTGTCAGGCTAATTGTACTGAAAAACTCCACCCTAAATCCTTTTGAAGATGTAGCTGTATTTCCACCCTCTTCCTCAGTCCTCTCTTGCCGTTCTGTTCTGTAAAACTTTGAGGGAAAAAAAAAAAAAGGCATCGTGCCTTTTTCTTCAAGAGCATTTGAATCACCCAGAAGTAGGCCAGGTGATAATTGCACAGCACATTGTAGTGCTGCTTAAGTGTCAGCTGTTAATTAAAGCCTCAGCTGAAAATGGGCCTTTAATTAGGGCAAATGTAGCCATTCTGTATGGGTTCTGACTAACCAGTCAGTAAAAGCATTATTTCAACATTGGTATTGGAATTGTTCATTTTTATTAGTCTGAGGTGTGTTTACTATTTAAAGAAAGACAACATAAAAAAATTATAACTCACTGAACTTATTGTTCTTTCACATGCACACAGATCGCAACAGGGAACATTTCAGTATTAGGTCCAGATGTTTCTAGCAGTTGTATAACCTTGGTAGGAATGCTTAAATGCTGTAGATATTAAAATATATCTCTGACCTGCGAAAACAGCCTGTGGTGGCATTTCACTCGTGTCCTTCTGTTCTTAAGACAACGGTACTATCAGTATGAGTAATGTTACACAGACACCAAAATGTTTGTTAAATCAGGGCCAGAAAGGGAGGCATGTGCTTCCTTTGAAACTTTTCTAAACCACCATGAATTATCAGGGAGAATAATAATATTGATAAAGGATCTAAGTGTTCCAGGCTAAAGATACGTATGTCCAAGCCTCCTTGCAGCTTAACCATCTTGCTTTTTGTCTCTTTGGCCTGGATTCAGCAAAGCAATTAAGGCCCTAAATAGTCCCATTGATTGCAGTGACACATAAGCACTTTGCTGAATCAAACCTGAATCAGTCTGCTTGCCAAAAGACAGTCCTTCTTGCCTCACATTGTACAAAAGATTTTGGAAGAGCAGTTCCCGTTGTTGTCAGTAGCTCTAGCATGAACTCATGGTAGACACTGGCACTTTTATGCCTAGGTACCTATGCAGGAGGTCCATCTACAAGAAACTATGCAGAGAATTGTCTGGAGATTTCAATCTTTCACAGCAGCATTGCCGTTTTTCCATGAAGCGTGATTAGGCACACTGTTGTGGACACCCGTCATCGCATCCATGGCAAGGTCTTAATCTGTCGAGCAGCCAGATCTCTGCAGCTAAAGTGGAGACAAACCCTTCATTTGGGACTGGTCTCTTGAAGTTGGTCCATTGAGGAGAAGCCCCTGTATCTGCCGTGCCAGAGGCCTCCATTGCACATGCAGCCAGGGTGGGCACAGGGGGATGATGCTGACACACTGCCTGACAGCTCCCCGGCCCCAGCTCTTGCAGTTGCAGGTGGCAGAAACACTAGATCAACGTTGTTTTTGTTTAATACATGGTTCTAGTTCTCCTTTTCATGTGAAGAGATAGTAAGTGGTTCCAGGTGAAACGGAAAATGCTGTGATGCGATGTTAAGATTGTTGGTAAATGAGAAGAGCTGGAATAGTTTTAGGTACCTTTTTTTTAAGGTAGCATTTTTCCCTGCTTTCATCTTCCTTTTCATCATTTCTCTTCCATCTTTTCTGGTCGTCACTATTTTTTGCTCATATTATTTTTCTGGTTCACAATTTACAGAGAAAGAGGAAATTGTGAGAATTAAGTGGTGGCAGAAGATGCAGAACATTCCTCTCTAAAAGCAGAGATGGTTTTATTTTTCTGAAGTATGTGTTATGTAAGTGTATCACTTCCACAGCTGAAATCTTTCAAAAGATGGATAATGAGGTTCTCAGCTCGGTTGGGTCAGAGCAGCCTGCTGAATCCTATGACCCCAGTTTCACTGGGGCTACTGGACTTTACGTGAGAAAGCTGACCAGTTTAGAGATTATCGTGTAGTAGACCACATTAAATAGAAGCACAAAGCATGTAAATGTACTGTAATGGCAAAAGAGGTAATTAATAAAAACAAACTACTGTCACCAGAGATTTCTTGGTATTAAATCTAGATATTTTAATACTATTAAAGAACTGTTAATGGCTGCGTTCACGTCTCTGAAGTAGTTAATTTTGGAATAAATTAATTTATACCTGCATATTAGTATATTTTAATATTGTAAAATGCTGGGTTTGTATATATTTATTTGTATGTATTTTGTTGTTTGTCACAGAAAAAAATCTTGAATATTTACTGTTCCTAAAGCCTTTAAATATTAACCAGGCCCTGCACTTTTCCTTTGTTGAAAGCATAATCCTGTACAGGTCTAGTGTTCTAACCCATCGCTCTTTCTACAGTGTTAAATTGTGGTTTAATTGGAAGCTAAAACAACATGCAGAGAGATTTGGAAGCAAAAGAAACCTCTCTAGATTCCTGTTGTGTTACTGGTGTTTCCTATGCTACTTCCTGTGCTATTTCCTATTCCATTTCCCCCTGTCAACAAATGGCAACTGGAAAAACAACACAAAAATCTGAAATAATGGGGATTAAAAAAAATAATTTAAGTCTAAAATGACACCTAATATGAGTAACACTGGAATATCTGTGAGTTACTTTATAATTCTCGCTATGTTTTCACTAGCAGTGCAGTCAAACCATATTTTACTTAAGTTGATCTAGATAGGTAGGTGCATGTTGGCCTAAAGTAACAGGGGTGCAAAATCCCTGGACTATCAAAGGTAAGCAGGGGATGTCAGGCTGGAATCAGCCTGATGGTAAATTTGTATGATCCATGTCCCTGAGGCGGGGCTCCTGGTGCTTGGCTTGGCTGTACATAATCTGGTTGTACACACAGACAGCTTTATTTCAGGATGCTGCTGAGGAGTACATCTGAAAATATGAACAGCCTACCCTCAAGAAAGGGCATAAAGAAATGAAAAGATCACTTCATTGATTTTATAATCTGTTTTTATTGCCTTTCAGATACATGTGAATAAAACAGGATTTAAAATAGTAACAAAACCCTGAATCTTCACAGAATGCCTGTCTGTGTTTCTGGTGCTTAAATAGCATGTACTTCCCAATAATATACCAAGAAAACAAATTTTACAAGCTTTTAACTGCTGAATCAAGTGAATGAATTATAATTAATAACTTATTTAATGCAGACAAATTTATTTTTCTGTTCCTCTAAGGCCGGTGTTAAGGTACCATGTCATCATTTCAAAAGATGTTTAGGGTTTGTGTTGACTTTGTTAGCCAGGCATTACCAGGAGGCTGGGTTGGTCAGCTCGGAGGGTAGCTGACCCACGTGCATGCAGGTATGCTGGTGCAGGGCTGAGCACACACCTCGGCGCAGTTTCACAGGAAAGCAGGGGAGCTACGTGAGCTGGCAGCGAGGGATGCTCTGCCCACAGGGTTGAGCTAATGTCTCTGCTGAGAGCGAGCAAACATTCCCCATCGATGAAGACAATGGGCACTGGCAAGGGGAGATTTCTGCCTTTCCATTTACCTCCCCTTCACCTTCTGCAGAATGATAGATGGGTGGCTAGACAGATGTCCCTTATAGAGTGCTTTGTAACACTAGGTATTGGTATTAGTATTCATGAAATGTGATCAGGCATTTGTGGTCATATATATTTTAGCAGCTTCTAATCTGGCATGCTGTTCAGTGTTCCTGTTGCTGTTTCGTCATCCAGGCAGGAAGAGATGGATAGGGAGCATAATCACATCTTTAGAAAAAACAAACCTGCAATCAAAAATAACAGAAATGAATCTTTATACTGATTGTGTGTGAAGATGCTGCCTCATCTCAAGCCCTTAGTGGTTAAAACCCTGCCTGGGACCTGGCACCCAACCTACTTGCAACAGTTTGGGAACCTCAGGGCAGCTGCTCTGTTCTAAATGCCATCGAGGAAGGAAGGGATACCCAGGAAAAATGTGAACCAGAAAATTTGTCAGGATCCAGTGCATGAGACAGGCTCTGTCTGTTGTGTACCAGGTCTCATAGCAAGCGGAGAGACCCCTGTAAGTGGTATGAGGCCTCACGTGTATTTATGCTGCTCCCACAGCGCTTCAATGTCTTCCTCTGTTGCTCTATGGTGCATCACAGGCATTTGTCAAACAGCTACAATGACACATCCTTACCAAGTAGAAGAGGCCAAAGTGCTGTCTTAAATGCATGTGATACAGGTCTTTGAGTAGAAAAAGTGTTCAACCCAAAATGCAGTAGTAGCTGGCAGGTCCCATCTCCCAGTGGGCTCCGGTGCAGCTGACTGGTGGGTCACCACAGCGGTGCCCGGCTCCTGCCATGGTCTGGAGTCACTCAGCATCAGGAGCTGAACCACTGCTTCTCACTTAGGTTTCTCAGAAGAGAGAATGGCTTTTTCCATGCTGTTTAAAAATAAAATACGTCTCAATAATAGTATGTCTGTTACAATGAGACAAGATAGCCAAGGCATACATCTGAGCTATCATAATAGCTTTTTCAACAGAATAAAAAGAACATTTCCTGCTTTCTCTGTTCCCCTGTATGTTAATGTCTTTTTGACATTTCATCCACATTGCCCTGAGATCCCTTTCTGGATCCAGTCAGTCTGATACGTGGAGCTGCCTGTACTTTATAGCAGTTCACGTGAGGGAAACCTCCGCTTCTTCCTACACAGACATTCAGATACTCCAGATACTAGCACTGTTTCTGGTAAATTTAGCTTTCCTCTGACACCAGACTTACACACATAGGGCCTGCGCTAAATCAGAGGACGGCACGCATACCTGTCACCTGCAAGCAGAATGAGCTCAGAGAAGAAATTTATTGTTGTAACATGGTCATCTGCCCCAGATATTCAGGGCTCCCTGACACACTTTCCCAGGTTTTGTAGCTCATGTGATATGGGTATCTTAAGAACTTTAGCTGCCTTTTCTGACTTTCACAGGAACACAATGGCAGGGTGGGAGCCTACAACCTGGGAACCATGGCGTTTTCATCCCCTCATAGTAATAACATTTATTCTTTCCAGGGGGGCTGCTCCTCTCTTCTTGCCTTATAAAGTCAAGGCAGGAAGGAACAAGGAGCAAGGCATTAATAACAATGGCAAGTTTACACAGTGAAGGCAGAAGGGAAGTGTCAGGAGAGTAACAAAAAAGAGGAGGAGGGTAAGAAGATGGGTGAGGTGTTATGCTCAGAAAGCTTACTTGGCCTCATCAAGACAGGAGACAAGCAAATCTATTTGCAAAGATGGCATTGGTTGGTCAACAATTTTTGACATGAAGCAGAAGGATCCCTTGCTGTGGCCATGCTTTTTGAGCTTTGCAGCTTCAGGGCTTGTGCTGATAGTTAAACACTGTCTGTGTCATACATCAAGACCCAAGTGTCATCCTGTCTGGGGTGGCTGTATGACACAGGTAATAATCCATTTACTGAGGCTTGGGTGAGAATATCAAGATTAATTTGTCTAGCATGTAACACTTCATGGTGACCTGCCTGGAGAAGAATCCAGGAAGCAATCTGTGATAGATAGATAGATAGATAGATAGATAGACAGATAGATAGATAGATAGATAGATAGATAAAGATAGGTAGGTTGGTAGGTAGGTAGGTAGAGATAGGTAGGTAGATAGATGGACAGATTGATAGATGTGTGTATACAAATTATATTGGTCCAGTTTGATCTCACCATGCTCTTTGAAAGAGTGGCATATTTTGATGATTTTGAATACCTACTCTACATAGCCTTGTCTTGGAATAAAACAGGAATGATAGTATTAGCAGCAGGACCACCCTAGTCTGAGACCTCTCAGTCTTAGTCTTGAGCTAAGGGTGGATGCTGAGAGCAAACACAGAGTTATTGTCCAAGCACGTCTTTCAACCTCAGGTTAAAGTGCTGTACTGAGATTCTAGAGGAAAATGTGACGAAGGGCTCCCTTTAGTCTCAGGGACTTGAATATTATAGAAACAGTATGATTCACAGCAACATGCACCATGCAGCCTGGTCTCAGACTCAGCCGAGGTTTGCCCCAACACAGGGGTGGAATTGCCCCTTCCTTTCCCAGCAAGAGTCTCTGCAGCTGTGGCAGAATTGGGGCAGAACTTGCAGCACGGCTGCCCACAGGTCGTGGAGGCCAGAAGCAGAGGCTGCAAGTTCTGGTGCTCCTGCTGCTACCTGGGACAACCTGGGACCTGGGTCTGGGACACCCACTGGGTTTGCTTTAACACAAATAATGAAGGAGCTGCTGGTTATCTCAGCATTTTTTCCAGATCAAGCAATGTTATTAATCGTTAATTGTAGCTATATGCACTCCCGAAGTACCTGAGAGATACTTTAACAAAACCAAATAGAACACAGCATCAACATGCATTTTAGTTTGGCCCCAGGGAAGGCAACACAGCATCAACATGCATTTTAGTTTGGCCCTGGAATTCATGAAAAGGCCTGACTTCAAGAGGGAACTAAGGAAGCCTTGCACCTGAGACTTACCTCAGAGTGGAGACTTCAGGAGTTGTGGCTTCTGGAAGACATCTCAGCTCCTCTTTTGCTACTGTCTTCACCTCACTGCGAGGGATGGCCACACTTTCTGCAGTGGAGATGCCAGAGCGATTACACTGGCAGGCAGGCCCTCAGGGACTAGTGAGGATGAGGAGGCGAGGCAGGCAGCCCATGTCTCCAGCACTTAAGGAAGCCTTGCACCTGAGACTTACCTCAGAGTGGAGACTTCAGGAGTTGTGGCTTCTGGAAGACATCTCAGCTCCTCTTTTGCTACTGTCTTCACCTCACTGCGAGGGATGGCCACACTTTCTGCAGTGGAGATGCCAGAGCGATTACACTGGCAGGCAGGCCCTCAGGGACTAGTGAGGATGAGGAGGCGAGGCAGGCAGCCCATGTCTCCAGCACTTGTCCTCACCAGGGGAGGCTCAGAGGAGCTGTGCTGAGGGTTGTGTATCATCTACAACTTGGCTCGATTTTGTCATCCTCATGCCTGCCCCAGGAGAAGGTACCAGCTTCTACATAGCCCTTTGTGCCAGCAGAGGAAAAGTCCTGATGTGAACTGATGTGAACCACTTAATGCCAGGTGATAAATTTTTCATGTTTTCAACTGAGAAGATAGACATCCATTTTATAAACGCAGGGGTGGAGTGGGGAATCAACTATGGGAATAAATGCCAAGAGTACTAATTGGGGTTTTAGCTCTTGGTGTGCATTTGTCTCGGGTGTTTTCCAATCAAATTCCCCAACAACTATGCTTAATGTAGGAATAAATGGGTAAAATGCAATGTTCTGTTTTGTTCAGGTGGTCAGATGAGATGTTTCCCAGTCTGCCCTGGCTTCAGAGTTTATAAATCAGTGTCCAGTAGTGAGTGCCATCTTGAGTACACTGTGTAAGAAGGCCAAATGCTCCCTGAGGATAAAAACAAACATTTAAAAAATACCAGTGTAGGCAGGGAATGCATGATGATATAGCCTAAACTTCAGTCAGTGGTGTTCCAAACTACCAAATGAGACTGTCCTACAAAGCTGATCTCCAGCTGTGGCAGCCAGGGCGGGAACTGACAGCTGTTTCTCTGTCATCCAGTAATCCAGTGTCACCTTCTCAGCTGGCCTGCCTCCACTCCTGCCCTCACAGGCAGGCAGCAGAACCTACATCACTATTTATAAAATGGTCAGGACACACTCCTCAGACAGAGGCAGATATGTGCCCATCTCTCTGTGCTATAATCCAACATGTGCTCCGTGAAATGTGTTTTCAACTGTCTTGCAGGAGACTCTTTCCCAGTCCTGTTGTGGGAAGGCATCGGCTGTCTCCTGGCCACAAGCTGCTTTTCCAAGGTGCTACAGAGAAGAGGTGACCAGCGCTGACTGATAGCACAGGGAAGCTGGTGCTGTATAACCCTGCTGAAGTTGACACTTATTAGGGATTTGAAAAATGACCATGGTTTGAACAGCTGGTTCCACCACCCTAGACTGAACTACCGTAGTCCAGCCTTGGCTTTTTCCTTAGTGATCCAGCCTTTTGTGGTGCCTGGGTGATTTGGCCAAAGTAGGTGACCAAGGAGCAAATTTTATACAATTTTGTGCAGAAGACGTATATCTGTCATTTTAAGCTGAGATTTTCCAAGCTGACACGTTAGGATGGGATCTCAGTCCCTCTGTGTCTGCAGCTGTATTCAGTTAATGACCATAGATTTCCACTAACATGGAGCAGCTAGAAAGCACGCTTCAGGTTTATGGCCACTGTGTACCTGTGGTGCTACAAAACAGCTGCAGCAACTGATGGATCTGACCAACATGGTAATAAAATATTCGGGAACCTGTGTAGAAACAAATGGGAGAGTGTAAAAACCGTTGACTGTGGGCAGAGTTTTGTGGGAGAACTGAGGAAAAAATATCCTGAGGTGGCAAAGACTGATAATATTTTGAAAATGCTCATCATGAAGTTCAGTTATTGCTCTGCATATCTATGCCACAGAATATTCTTTCCCGTACGGTTACCAGGGAAATTAAATAGGAGGTTGCTACTGTTTCAAGACTCAGAATGAAAAATAAAAGTGCTGCTTTGGTGCAGCAGAGGGAACTCACAGGGAGTCTTCAGGCCAGGCTGTTGAACAGACTGAGGAGTGCACGTGGCTCTTTAATTTCCATGTCAAAAGCAGATTTAGGTGTTGATTTTCCAAGCATTTGTAACCCCTGGTAGTTGCTCTGGCAGCTGTGTAGTAATACAAGAAGGTTACCAAGAGAGGCTCAATGCCGCTCACAGGACTTGAAGTGCTGCGGCTGAAGTAGGAACCAGAGCTTCAAACAGGAATTTCTGAAATGTGACCCAAGAGTATGTTCCCTCCCCTCTCCAGGAAGTCTGGCTTCTTTGTCATCATGAACTTAAAAAGCTGAAGTGTGTACTGATGCAGGGATCTAGCATTAAACAATGAGGATAAATGTGTAGAAGCAGAGTTAATTGCTATACAGATTTATTACACGAAGTCACTGCAGGAAGAGCAGTGGCAAACAGAGCCCTCCCCTAAGTTATGTTTCGATATAACTTCATCAAATTAATGACATAGTATTACATCCTGAAATTCACTTGTAGTTCCTCTGAAACTTCCTCTTGTGCAATGGCAGGTGAAAAATGCACCCTCTGCCATTGCAGCTCTGAGTCAGAGGATCTCCTATGAGGAACCATATCTTCATTGCACTGACAGCATATTAAATGCCAGAAGCCTTCAGTGAGCTCCGGAGCATCTATTTAAACAAACAGCAGGGATCAGGGTAAAGAAGAACAGGATGTTAGTCTGATGATACTGCAGAGGAGCTGCAGGGACATACTCCTCGCTGCAGGGGAGCTCTACCTTCACTGACTGCTGTGACTGCTGGGGCAGCGGGGAGTTAAATGGTGTCACTGGAAGAGCAGGAGACCCCTGAAAACAGAACAGCCTCTCAGCAGAGCCCAACAACATCCTGTTGGGCTACACACCCCAGGGCAGCCAATGTCACTGCTGTACCTTGAGGTGTGGCACTGCTGTACCCTGAGCTCATGGCAGAAGTGACAGAAGTCATCTTCAAATGCTGCTTCAAACCTCTGCTCTCCTCCTCCCTCTGACTGCCTGTAGATACAAATAAACACAAGGGTTTATGTCTGTCAGATTTGCAAAATATTTACCATCACAGATCATGATTTTAGTGAGAAATGCCACAAGGGGGAAGAATCATATTACTTACAGGGCAGCATTCCTTTAAAACATTTGGTTTGTTCAGTCAAATTAAGATTGAGATTGCTCTACATACCACTTGTTGGGTGAGGCAGGGAGGGATAGAGGAGAAAGGATAGTCAAACAGATCTCTAAGACCTAAGGAAAGCTCAAGCAAACTCTTCAAATAAGTCTTGTTTTGTTCCCAGACTGGGCAAACTGAAGTTTTGCATCATACTGGTGGAAAAAAAAAACTTTGTCTTGCCCGTGCAAAATCAATCCCTTTCAAAAGCAGGCATAGTTTGGCTCTTAGGCAAACTGCTGTTGCTTAAGATGTCATTGATCTGTTCAACAAAAGATTATAAGTGTTCAGTTTAACAGATTGCCCAGCTCTCAAGCTGATAGCACTTCTCTGTTTTTAAAAATGTGTTGGTGAAACCAGCCCCTATAAGGTTGACAGAACACTGTGGCAGCATGGCTAGTCAAAGTGTATGACTCTCCTGTTAAAAAGTCTTTTTTCTCATCACTCTCAACAGCATCTAAGCACCTTAGTGGAAAATTAAAATCCCAGGCACATGTTTTGGGTATGTTTTGAGGCAGCAACGCTTGGTTAGCAAGCAGAACTGTACATCTTGCTAACGCTGCACTCCAGGGCACATCTGTATGTGGATGTGGTGCTGGGTTTTTACAGGAAAGAAGAGGCCCAAACAACCTGCTGCTTCGGATTAGCGCATCAGCTTTACAGCCTATGAGCTATAACTGCTAGAAGTGTATGAATACATATACAAGCATCATTATGCTCATGGATTGACCTAATGAAGATGTGCTTGCATGACATCAGCATTTGGATACTCCTAGATAGCTGAGCAGTTCAATGGGACAGCATAATGAAATACGGAATGTGAATCGCTTTAAAATAGTGTTGGGTGTTCTCAAACTTTTGCCTGAGCGGTTTGACTATAAGAGAAAGAAGAGAGGCACTGGATTACCATTCCTGGAAAATGAATAAACAGTTGCAGCCCGATCAGGAAGGCAGATGTAACGTTCTCTCTCCTCAGGAAGTAATGAAAGCTGAGTTCATACTGCAAAACGTAATGAGGGGTATTTGTCATAAGTTAAAAATCAATGAATTCCAGCTGTTCCTGTGGTCCTGGAAGGTTCATTTTCAGTGAAGAAATATTTCTTCTTGCAGGAGCATTCCAGAAACAGACACAGTTACGGTGTGGAAAATCAAGTTGGATGGGATACAGCTTTCCAAGCTAGTAGGGAGGCTCTCTGATTCACCCTTAAAATAAAACAAAAATTATCATGCCAAATGAGGATTTTAGCCCAATTTCTACAAGTAGAAGATTAGCAGAAAGAGTCTTGCCTCTTCTGAACAGAGGTTCATCCTCTATTTTGAAAGCCGTCTCCTGGCTCACCTATTACCAATCTATCATGCCAAATTGTCCAGGAGACAAACCAAATTCTGGCACAAACCAGACTAGTCTAAGGGTGTCTATCTAGTAAAACACTGACTCATCTAACTAAGGAAGTATCTCACTAACCAGAACAAATGGATCATGTTGGATTTTGGCTTCTCCATCGTCCAGTCTGGATCTGCTTCCTCTTTATAATTCAAGAAAGTCTTCTGGTTAAGCGTGTTGCCTGCACCGGGATTAAAGATGCTTTCAAGTCCTCTTTGAACAGGAGAAGTTGCCTCAGTGATAGAAGGCACATTAGGGATCTGGATGTCCAGTTCTGCTGATCGTTCCATATGAACATGGCAATAAACCTATGTGATGGTGAGGATGGAAAATAAAATGCAAACTGTGCACCCAGGCAATAATTCTGACAGAACCCTCTTTACTGTTGGAAAAATGTCCCACATAACAGCCTGTTTGGGTGGAAAAGAAATTATTTCATAGTTTTTGGAATTCCTCATTCCTGTTTATGTCAGTGTCTCTCCCAGGAAAAAAAAAAAAAATCAAAATTCTAGTGGAATTTTTAAGAGTTGGAGCTAGGCAGCCAGCCATCAGAAGTGATCATGTCACTCCTGAGAGTAAGCACAGCAAGAAGCAGTATCAGGGGAAATGGCTTCTGAGTCCAGTTCATAAGCTCTAATATGCCAGTGCATGGGTGAATTTAGCCAAGAAACACACTTGAAGAAACCCACATGTATTGCAGGCAAATAAAGATCAAATTCACAGAGCAGGTTGGTCTCTAACAATTATTCACACGCATTGAGTAAATAATTGTGTCAACAGGAACGAAGACAAGGGACGCTGCAGTTCAATATCGGTTTTACATTCTTCTTTTAGGAAATGTAAAAGCAGAATAATGTTTTAGAGAAAGTGGGAATATTCCTGAAATATTGATGAAATTTCCTTCTAGCCAGTGTTTATTCAACGGCTCCTCAACTACAAGTTGGAGCCATGACTTCCCAGGAGCGCAATGTTCCTAACTACTGAAAATGCAGTGTTTCACAAGTTTTATCATCTTCTAGTGGTGACGCAACCAAAGGATTGTGTGGTCTCACCTACAGTGCTGAATTTAGGTACTGTGCTGTTTGTATTAAATGATAAATGTCAGTTAAGTGCATTGATTTGCATAGTAAAGCTATTAAAAAATGGGAGCATGGATTTTTTTCTCAGTTTCCTCAGGCCCCACCTTTCTTGTAAAGCTAATTCTTGCCACCAGCTGCAGTAATAACCAGTAGTTGCCCCCAAATACATTTCTCTGATGTCATGGATTTGGATTCAACAATCCTGCTTTGGAATATGTTACTGTAAGTGAATTTGATTTACCTAAGCTGATGAAAAGGATATTTTTTTAAATTACAATCAGCTCTCCTTAAAAAAACCCACACAATTTTGCAATCAACATATGCACAAAATGTTCCAGAAAAATAACATATTTTTCTTAAAAAGATTTTTAAAAGATGTTTTGAAATATCAATATGCAGTACAGCCTGAGTCCTGATGACTTTCATCTAGGAGTTATAGAAAAATACTCTAAATAGACCAATGGCCTTCTGTCATTATTTCTGATAAATATTAGTATATTTGAGAAAATCCCAAATCTGGAAGTATTCAAACAGAACACAAAAGAAGACTCAAATAATTATACATTGTCTACCCTGATATCACATGCAGTGGTATCTGTGGACAGTGTCAAGACACATAGTTTATGGAAAATGGGTAGTGTAAGCCAACCTTGATTTCACCCATTTAAAAGACTAGTTAATAAAAGTAGCTTGCACATATGTAACTTTTCATTATTTTTGTATATTCTAATAAGAGATATGACCTTAACCTAAATGTTTTTCCAATTGTGTAATGCAGTCAGTTTTGAAAGGCCCAACATTCTTGTTTTAAAAATGAGTACTCTCCGGCACTCCAGTACAAAGAGATGGGTGACCCCACATCTCAAAACTGCCTGTTAGTGAGGAAATACCATTGAAAGGGGGTCTGCAGACCTCAGCTTGAGTCTAGCAATAGTCAAGATTTTTGTCATGCACCAAGAAGTAGGTATAAAATCACTGATGCTAAAGCTGGTGCCTGAGACAAGATGAGATGCAGAAAGATCAGGCTAAGCAAGCCAGCCATAATGATCTTGGTCACATGACAAACTGGAACTATTCCGTAAAAATGGCTTCAACATAAGCCTGTAAGGTTTCATGTGAAGGAAGAAGAGATAGCCAGGCTAGCAGACAGAAAGGCAATATCCTAGGAGCAAACAGACAAACAAAATGACCTAAAGCATTCAATCATGAATAAAAAGGTGACATGGTTAGATGATGACATTTCATGAGGAAATACATAGGGTTTAAAATATCTCTAGTTGTGTGGACATGATGTTACAAGAATTTTCCACACAGTGGCTGGAAAATGAAGGCAAACTAATTAATGTGAGAAATCAGACATAAACCTATAACCTGCCTTTGTGCTTGTACTTGCGTATATATATATAAACCCAGCAGTCCAGAACATACTGAATGGTATGACAGATTCTCCATCATCTTCGTCTTTAATGTCTTTCCAGAAGCCTTAGCTAGACTCTTCACTTTTGGGTCAGAAATGAATTATTGCACTCCACACAGGAACAGCTGGATGAAGTACAATGGCCTGTTGTTTTGCAGGAAGCCAAATTTCATGATCTAACAGTTCCTTTAAATCACTGAAGCAACAAACCAGCACCATTAGCAAGAGTGCTAGCAACAATTATTTAAAAAGCCAGTCCCAAGCAAAATATTCAGTCAGCATAAATGCTCGTGTTTCATGCATATTGCATCGATGCCCCAAAATTAAGCTCTGGAAATGCCATGACATGGCCTATTGTGGACATGTGTTCAGAGACCCTTAGTTCCTCTGCACCCAGCAAGGGATTAACTCGGGGATCTGCCATCTTCTTTTCCACAGTGTGTCTTTTTTACTGTGGCTTCTGAAGTGGCCTGGGGAGGCAGTGTGGGCTGAGCGGGCCAAGGGACTGCCCACAGCTTGGCAGAAGGCTGCATGCAACCTTTTACAGGAGTTTGTTTCACATAGATTTTATTCATACATACTGATTCAATAAAAGAGGGTTACATATGAAAAGCAGGTCCCCAACACATTTTGCAGAACCTAAACAGGTTTCCCATTTGGATGGTCGAGGAGCAGAGACATGTGGAGAAAGACAAAAGATAAAAATCAAAGGAGATAGATTATAAACTATATAATCTTCAGTATGTTACTAAAAATTTGTGCCTGTTACCTTCATGACATACAATAGCAACAGTAACCCTTAAGAACAGAAGTCTTTATTGTATCTACTTAAGAGCTGGACCTTACAGTTTGATACTGATTTTTAACTTGCATCTTCCAGACACAAAATAATATATCCTAGGACAATGTGTTGAAATATTTTTGATTTGCTGACTCTTAATTTTGTTTTTTTAAGCACCTTGCCTGCCATCGAATTTAAACCTAGTGGCAATAGGCTTGCCTTCTTTAGTTTCTTCTCACAGACCATTTAGAAGTAGTCTTCAAACCCCAGGTAAAAACACACTGCTCAAGACAATATGAGCACATGGAGTGGTTAGAGCTTGGTGACTTTTATCTTCAAAATATATAATACAGCACAGTGGGAGCACCCAGAAATGCTTGTGCCTATTGGAATCGGGGAGCTCCCTGGCATTCAGGAGAGCTCTTGCTCCAAAAACCATACCAAGTTGCAAGTAGTAAATACTTGGTGATACCCATTTGCAACAACGTGAGTAGAAGTCTAGGACTGCCTCTGGGACACACAGAGATGATGGACTCAAAAAGGCTGAAATATAGGTGCTGGGAAAATCCCAGATGCAGAAAGAGACCAGAGTTTTTCTTCATGTGAGCAACAGGATTGCAAGTACATCCACTAGCATCATCTAGAAATCCAGGCCATCATGTCCTCCAGTACCTGCCAGTGTCTTCAAATATTGCCTTAGCAGTGCGTTAGATTTGGCAATGCTAGAGGGGTCAGGTTTGATGGGAGTACCCAGCATCCGACATCAGCATTTGAAAGGAGACTTTAGCAGTGTGGGAAGTGAACAAGCGGGGAAAGCCTAGGGTTGAAGTTGGACTTCAGAGACAGACAGTAAAACCAAGCAGTCATGAGACAGAGCAAATTCAGAGCATGCCTTGGTTTTCCCGGCTGCTGGCTGTAATAGAAATACTAGCGAGGAAACGAATCTAGCTGTTTGTCGTGGGTTAAGCAGAGCAGAGTTAATTTTTTTTTCCTTTTCCCTTCTCTTCATAAATAGCTATCAAGAAGCTATGTTTTGGATTCCTGCTCAGGAGAGAATTGATAAGAGAAGAATGTTTATAGTTATTGCTAGGATGTTGCTATTTGTTCTCAAGGACAGATACATTCAGCCTTTTGGGGGGGAAGAGACAGTCTGGCTTCTAGCCTGGGATTTGCTTTTAGGTAAAGA
>WKFP01014843.1:644394-690603 GCA_011057875.1 Pterocles orientalis | reverse complement strand
CCAACAGGTCAGTACCCAACTTATACTGGAACCTGGAGTTGTTCTTGCCCAGATGCAAGACTCTACACTTGCTCTTGTTAAATTGCATTAAATTTTTCCCCGCCCAAATCTCCAGCCTGTCTAGGTCTCGCTGGATGGAAGCACAGCCTTCTGGCGTGTCAGCCACTCCTCCCAGTTTCGTATCATCAGCAAACTTGCTGAGGGTGCACTCTACTCCCTCATCCAAGTTGTTGATGAATATATTGAATAGCACTGGTCCCAATACTGAAACATACCACTCTAGTATGTTTTCAGGGCTACGGCACAGCAGTTCCATCGGTGTACGCATTTTAAAGAGGTGCATACCTCTTTGAACATGACACTGAAATGTGGCCCTCTAATGTCACAAGCACTAAACAAGATATGTAAAATGCAGGAGAGTACTTAACCACTATGTTTGCTAATGTTTTTTAAAGCTTTCAACACACTTTAGTGCAGAATAATTCCTTTGGAGGAGAGCTCCAGTGCATGGCATCAGCCTGTGCCATCTGCTGAACTCGTTCCTCAGCAGCCTCTGCTCCAGGGTGCTAAAACAGAGTGGCTTTTGTTCGGGGTGTGCATCTCCATGGGCCCTAGGAGAAGGGTGCTGGTGCAGCTGGTGGGTGGCTTTCTGTGCAGTCAGGGGTACCAGACTGGGAAGGGTTTTTCTGCCCTGTGATCAGCTGTACTTGCTGCCTGCCTCAGTACGTGTGTCATGGCCCAAAGTGGCTGCGCCTTCCTGCCACCAGCCCTCTGCCCTCTGGGTTTCAGCAGAGAGCCTCCAGGGACAGTGGCTGCAGAAATGAGCCAAATCTCCATAGGCAATACCACATGAATCCCTTTTTCATGTGCAGCCTTTTCTTCCCTGTGCCAGCAAGGGGATAAACTGTGAACTGAATAGATGAAATTCAAACTCTTGGGGCTGAGGAGCATGCTAAAGATTAAAAGCAGCATCACGCTATCAGCTAGGCACCTTGTGAAGCTCACAACAGCAAGACATATGATGGAAAGCCTGCCCTCCAGCCTCAGCCTGGCTGCCCCAGCACTGCTTGCATGCAATCAAAGCTTCTGCTCTGTGAATTTGGCAGTACTGGAGGACATGGAAAGCTGCCTGTTTCAGTGCTGAATTCCCTTGCTTTTGCTCAGCCTTTGAGGCAGAAGCCAAGCCACGGGAACTGTCTGGAAACCAGCCCCTTCCCAGCCAGCTGGTGCCCAGCAAGGATGTGGGGTTCCCTGGGCAGAAGGGGGAGGCATCTCTCCCCTTCCAGGCGAGGGTCTCCTCCTCCCCCCAACTCCTGCTTTGGGAGCGCAGCCCCTCCAGCAGCACTGCAATACTGGGCTGGCTAAAGTCCCTGGTGAAAGTGCACCTCAGCTCCTCACCTGCTACCACAATGTTGTATGGCACAGGCATGTCTCGTACAGTGCGTACACGCAAGTCCATTCTGCAGTGGGCAGTGCTGCAAACACAGGTTGGTTAATTCCTTACTGCACTACGGTCCTTTTCCTCCCCAGTGACAGTTAATAAACAAAAATACTAGAGTGATCCTTTAAAAATAGTTTTACTATATGAGCATTTGGTTGTAATTACTGTCTTTATGGACAAGTCTATTATTTTTCTTTCCTTCTATGTCCTCTGCATTATAGGAAACATGCCAGTTTTCAAACATCTTGCTTCATTTCTATTGGAAGGAAATTTCCAAAAAGCAGAGTTTGTTTAATAGAGGCTCCTGAGCTCATCCCAAAAGCTACCCCCCAAAATTGGGCTGGAATAAGCCTGAATGAACAGAAGTCTCTAAGAGTTGTGGGCACGTCCTTGCTGCTTCACTTTCATTCTTTATTTCTCTCTGTTACACTAACCTCTTCCATATTCTCTTTCCCTCTTTCTTCTCACGAGTCTTTACCCCAAGTCAAACCTCCCTTCATCCTCTCCCTGTTACCGTTTCTCTGCACCATCTCTCTTTTGCCCACAGCTTCCCCTCTGGTCCTCATGCTGTCCTCAATGCCGGTCAGCTCTCCCTGTCCCTCTGCCCCCATTTCCTGGCATCTGATTTCTCTTCCAGGACTTTGAAATCACCTTGTCTCCTTATTTTACCTCTTCTGCCCTCCTTTCCATGGTTTTCCATGTCACCTTCTTTTTCCCATCCCCATCCTTACCCTGTCCCACAGCTCTCTGTCCCCCTGCTCAGCTGCCCTCCAGCATCCCTCTCTATTCCCATTTATCTACCCAGGGGCTTTTGTCACAGGGCTCCCCCCACAACTCCCCATTGCCTCCATCCACCACCCCCAGCCGTCTCTCAAATCATCTCCTTTGGTCATTTTCAGAGCCAAGGACCACACCCAGCAGTGCTCCATCGCTCTCCCCGCACATTAGCTCATACTCTGGTGGGGCTGACACCGATGCAGCATAGGATTTGCACTTGGCCGCAGAGTCTGGATGGCCTGCTGGGGGGCTGTCGGGGTCTGCCAGCTTGTCGGAGCAAGTGCCGGTGGCTGGAAGGTGTTGGCAGGCTCTGTCCACCTCTGTGCTGCCCCACTGAACTGCTATCAGAGCCAAGAGGCCCAAAGCAGCATGGGCTCCAGCCCTACTGCAAGTGGTTTGTTTGTAATGAAAACAGTCCTGCTGGATTAGGAGAAGCTGCCTCTTCCAAAAAACACATCACATTTCAATATTAGATGGGGAGAAGTGGCCAAAGCAACACGACCCACAAAATACCTTTGAACTTTTGAGTATTTGGCAGGACAGCATTGGGCACGGCATTGTGTCCAGCCACTAAACCAGTCCCGTCTGCATTACTAAGACCAATCCTGATACTACTGCTAAAGGTAACCACAGAGTCCTGCCTCCCACCAGAGAATCTGGGAGTGCAATACAAACACTGGTTAATGAATTATCAAAACACTGGGGGCAGATAAATATTTTTATTACTATCTCACAGACAAGGATTCAGGTCAGGCATAGGATGGCAACCGAGTGTTTCCAGTGCCACTTGTCATCTTCGTTCTCATGTCCTTTTGGTACAGGAATGATATTCTGGCAGGTTGGCGTGAGGCTTGATAATCCAGGAAGGTGGGATGCTGAGCAGTCACCAGAGGACTCAGAAAATTAAAATGCATTTTCTATACCAGTATTTTTGGTGTAGAGATGTGGGGATTTTTTTTTTTTTGGAAGCATGAACACTGACAAAACCTGAAAATGCAAATGTCTGTATTTAGGATATTTCTGTGTTCAAGAACTGTAGCTGTTTTTAGGGAAAATCTGCTCTGTCACAGTGCAAGGTTTGCATCTGTCACTTTTGGTGAAACCACATTGTCACATACCTGTCACATGCCTGGACACGTGTGCACACACAAAGTATTCCTCCTAGATAATGCACTCAACACACCCCAAAGCATTAGTTCCCAGTCTTTGCAGGGCCAGAACTGATCATTAATCCATAGATTCGTCTTTCCGGAAGAAAGCAGAAAAAAATGAAAGTAAACGGAAAATATTGGAAGAGTAAATGTACATGCTTCTAAATTTCCAATATAATTTTATTTCTTGATGTAATATATTATCAAAAACTTTTGGCTCAAAGCTGGTTTGAGTTTCAGGGAAGTTCTCTGGCCTCTGAATGCCCATTACTGGCAATCTCAAGTCTGTGCATGTACTGGCATTTCAAGTCTGCACAGAACTGCAGTTCAGAACAGCTCTGGGTCAAGCCAGTTGCAAACGGATGTATGGGAAGGGGAATGCAGAGCTGCACAGGGAAAATGGCAGTTGGAAACAACAATTTCCTGGTAGAAAAAAACATAATGGAAAGAAACAAAGTGCAGTGAAAAGAGAAAATAATTGCAGCAGGCATGAATGAATGAAAGAGAGAACCAGGACATAAAAGCTGATGAGCAGAAACAAATACACAAATACAAATACAAGTAGTAACTTCAGTCTTGCCCAGTGCAGACATGAGATATGTGCAAAATTAAGCCTTGTGTAGACCATGAATGGGTTTGTTGCATTAGAGTGAATTGCTACCCTATTGGTGAGAGGGAAAGAGGGCTGTACAGGGCTGCTCACCCTCCCATTATTTATGCAGAGAAAAGACTTCAGGAAATTAACCTTTTAAAGATCTATCTTCAAGTCCTGACAGCTTTGCCTGTCCTAAAATGAGACTGTGTTCCCTTTAAAAGTGGTGAGAGACATGCCTACATGAAAGACATGACTGCAAACCAGAGATGTGTTGTGCACTTTTTCTGACTCAACAGGAGCATCCACCAGCTGCCGTTAGCAAAACCTCACGAAAACAAGAGGAGCAACCCACAAAGGTTGCACAGCATGTTGTGGTGCTGAAGTTTGCTGAGTCACAAGCCCAAGATGAGCAGATGAGCTAAAGACATATGTGTGTTGACAGCAAAAAACAGAGAAAGCATCATGGATCTTCCTCGGAGGCAACAGAAACTGGGCTTCACGGGCACAGAGCTCGCTGACATGGCAGGCTGGGGGGTGCTGAGCATGGGAAATGCCCACTCCTTCTGGCTGTGCTCAGGAGATCAAAGCTTTGTGCTTTGTAGGTTAATTAAGTTCACACTGAAGGACACATGATTCATGTAATTGATTATTCCTCACAATGGAAATACTACCAAATATCAATAGACTGCTCCAGCTGGATAAGACATCTCTTATTTCAATACCCCCTGTATGCTGGCCACCAAGAGAAAGTAAGCCAAGAAAGCAAATACACTGCATTTTTAAATTGCTATTTTTCCACTCCAAACTAACTGCAAAGTGCTAGTAAGATCAAAGACTAGACTTCAACTTACCTTTCACTATTTTCGCCATTCACAAGACAGGTCAAGAAATGCACTGTTTCATACTGAAAGGTGACTGTTGTCTTCTGGGGCTGTTGCCCCAAATGGGGAGTCTGTGCTGGCTTACCTGCAGACTGCCACCATCGCTGCTCTTCACCCTGCGTTTCTACCCCTTTCTGGCGGTCATCAGAGGGCGTGCAAAAGGCGTGCCGGAACCCTGGCCTACTAGAGAAGAATTCATTTGCTTTTGATGGGTTTATGTGCTGAAGATTTAACACGGCAAACCGCTCAGCGTGGGGTTCCATAGACCCCAGAGCCATCTCAGCAAGGGGGCAGGACGTGGCTGGGAAGGGGTGGGTGAAGGGAAAAAGGGAGAGAAGCCAGGTCAGCCAGCAACTGGGCTCTCAAGCAGCCTAAATTAATCTAAGTATCCAAGGGGATTAAATTCTTCATGGTTAATGCTTATTTCTATTTTAGTCTAAAAGGACAGTCCAGATGAACAAACAGTCTCCTTGAAACAAACCCTCGAATGCTCCTCTGAGTCTGACCTGTGTGAACCAGGCTGGGGTTTCATCTGCAATTACACAGATCTGACTTCACACTCTCATCAAAAGGGTCAAGACTCGACCAACTATGCATGTCTGAATCCTCCCTTGCACTGTCACCAGCAGAAGAGGGGACACACACAGTAAACAGACTCGGGGAACATCTGAGGCTGAACATGAGTCTTTATTTTTCCTTTGGGCTGGTTTTCAGCTGGACCTCTCCCCAGAACCTGGGTGCCAGGTCGGGGCACAAGCATGAGCACTGGGAATGTGTGACAGGGACCAAAGTCCCCTTTGGCAGCAGCACACATTGCAGCCTGCGTTAACAGCTCTGTCTGATGCTGATGGCTTTCAGGGTGATGCTGGTGTGAGCCATTTTGGGCCATGTGTGCCTGATCTGAGCATCTGCATATGTGTGCATGACCCTGTCTGTGTGTAGGTCCTTCCTCATAGACATAACAGAGCTGTCTTCACAGGCATGGAAACTGGTATACACATGATTTTTGTCCTGACCTGGCAAGGCTTCCCCATCTTGCTGCCATTAGTGCATTTTTTCCTTTCAGTTGTCCAGCCCTGGAGACCACCCTGAGCTCTTCATGGGATATGTTTGGCAGCTACAAGGGTTTGCATGCCAGTTGGATTATATTTTATATATGTTGTAGCCTGGAACAGCACTTAATCTTTTGGCTTCCTTTCATGGTGACCTTCTCTTTCCTTCCACCACTGCAAGCTCTGATGCCCGTCAGTCTGTCAGGTGCCAGGGAAGCAGCAGCAAGATAGAAATTCTCCAAGGATGTATTGGCTCTTTCCACGAGTTCAGGCACTACAAGGAGGTTCCTGAGGAGCAGCTTATGAACAATTCAGCTCTTAAATGTCCTCTGTGTCAAGCAGCACGCTAGCAGGACCTTCTGGTTTGACAGCTTTGGCTTGGCTGAGTTAACAGCCATGCAGTCAACCCAGCTCTGGCCCATAAAAACAATCAGAGTTTTTGTTATTCCTTGGAGATGATATATGTCCTTTGGCTTATGGCCCTGTGAAAGTTTGTGGTTTTGTTCACATCCTGCCCTTGCTGTACAGCAATTCGGGTGTGCTCTCTAGCACGCTCTCACGCTGCTATAGGCTACTTCTTGACACAGTATAGTGCTTAAGATCAAACTCATATCCCATGCTTTATGGACCAAAAGATTGTGCCTACCTTTTTATAGACCACAAGACATTGCTTGCATCAAACCATTCCCTGCAGACATAACAGATGCTAATCTTTCACATGGGTCTGCAGACTGTTCAGCATAACCCCATGGACCACATGTAGTGAGGACTGGGACCCACATGCTCTCCTGCTACCTACAGGAATCTGATGTGAGATGATCCAGCCAGGCTTTACCCACTCCTGCAGTCCCTCCTGCACTTTGCACTGTGCTTTGGGACCTACACACATTCTTTCCTCCAGGTATGTAGTTTGCTTTTATCATGGAGACACCTTAACAGCTAGAAGCTCATGGTGGACCATGGTTACTGAAGGCATGGGATGAAGGCTTCTGCAGAGAGGAGGCAGGAGCACAGCTCCAGGGTCCTGCTCACAGGCACCAGAGGGGCTGCAGGGAACACAGAGCACAAGCAGCACATCACCGGGGAAGGTGGCTGCCTTTGGCACATTTTATACTATGCAGAAAGTGAGAAAGACCTTGAAGTAGACATAGATTTTGTAGCATCTTCATTGGAGCTTTTACTGCCTATTTTGCTCTAAATGACAGTCAGGCCCAAAATACCCAAGTTAATATATCATAGCAATATGATTTCATGTTGTGTCATACCATGAAGGACAAATGAAAGATCTAGTCCTGCAAAAACATTTAGCACTTTCATAAGACTGTCAAACAGCCCTTGGTGGTTATTTATAGCAGGTGCACATTGCTCTGTGGTCCAGGGTCTGCTGCAGGAGGAGGAGGATACACAATCTGGAACAAGCTGTATTTGCTCATGGCTAGTAAACAATGGAGTTTATTGTAGGTCTTCTTCCACTGCTGTTTACCACTCACTTTTAAATACTACTCACTTTCTCTGCCAGAAAAATAGACAATTACTGCTAACAATCAGAATAAATTACATTCCTAAAGTAATTTCCACTGAAACAGAGACCCCTCCAGGGTGAATCACTCCAGCTATGCTAGGGTGCAAGTGGGGACAAAATAAAGACTACATTGGAGTACAGGAACTTGAAAGAATTTTAATGAGTGTTTCCAGTAACATGCTTCTTTTGTTCTTTTTCAGTTGAATGTTCCCTTTGATATCACCTTTTCCATCCTTTGGCTCCAGTTCAGTGAACTACTTGGGCACATATTTAGCTTCAGCAGTTCGTCATGTGCTTACGTGCTTTGCTCAACAGGGAGCCTGATTATCAACTACCTTTTTCATATCACAAAGGACAGGTCTGTACAATAGCGAGCATCTGCTAACTTCACCTTTGGGGCTCTGTGAGGTTACTCCAAACATTAGATGAAATGCACTTGTTCAAGAGCTGTTGCAGTGCATTAGATGAAATGCACTTGTTACAGTTGCTGTTTCCCCTGGGAATGCATCATGCTGTCATAACATCAGTCTCGGCCTACATACACCTCATTCTTGAGGTGTCAACTTTCTGACCTCTGCAGAAAGCAGACTAAATCAGAGGCTTTGTGTGATACTGCAGTATTACCACCCTGCAGCAACAGCTCTAAAGGCAGCAGTTTCAAAGTCAAACATTCAATGGCCTTTAAACCCTTTAGAGCAAAGTGTAGGAAGAGTTTTGTCAGCACGTTAGTTTCTCTCTAGTTGTGCATGCAGTTGCACTGCATTAGCCTAAAGGTACTTTCCTGCTTATCTGCCTGTTAATACCGACCTCATTCAGGTGACTACAGTTTGAGGTGAATTGTGTCTGGCAGAGCACAACCCTTGCTTTCCACTGCAAGTCCCTTAGAAAAAGGCTTTCCTGGTTCATGAAGGGAGTGGAGGGAAAACTGCAAAGCTGGGCACAGAGCCACTTTTGCAGGAAGACCCATGTAGTGCCATCTGCCCTGTAAATGGTTTTGGCAGTGTAAACATACATACAGTATCTTCAATGTGTAGCATGCCCCACACAGAGAAAGCTAACATCCCTTGCTAAATCACACCCTTTCCCCCCTGGATTTCACTCTACTTGAACAGATTCTTACAGAAATGCTAAACGTTAAGTTCTCTGGTTAACTTTAGTCCCCATCATTTTTGACAGGCCTAAGTTAATGTGCTAGCAGGAATGCGTGTTTAATGCTTTGTTCATGATTGTGCAATAAGGATGGAAAAGCTGTAACGATTGTTCCATGATGCAGACACTATAAATAGAGCATATGGAAAAGGATGCTCTCTAATGCATTATCTTTTAATCAATAACAACAAGCTGACTTCAATTACATTTTATTGTCTCTGATTGAAAAAAGTATTTACATTGCAGAACCGCTGTGACTCAAAGCAGGGTTTAGTTAGGAGTCAAATTCAATTATGAATATTTCAGACTAATGGCTATTGTTTTCTGCACTCAGGCACTGCACCATTCACTTGTCTTGCTGCAGTTAATATGTATTCTCCTCACTGAACTTGCGCTACTTAGATGTATGGCTGTCTTCACAAAAGTGCTCTTGTAGTGGGTCAACCTTGTCTGGATGCTAGGTACCCACCAGGCCCCTCTATCACTGCACCTTCAGCAAAATACAGGGGGACAATAAGATGAAAAACTCGTGGGTCAAGATGAAATCAGTTTAATTAAAGCAAAGGCCAGGGCTATGTACAAGAAACAAAAGGTAAACAAAGATGTTATTCTCTACTTCCCCTCAGTAAGTGATGTCCATCCGCTTCCCAGGAAAGCAGAGCTTCAGTGTGTGCAGCAGCTGCTCCTGGAGACAAACACAGTAACAAATGCCCCCCTCCTCCTGCCTGCCCTTGGCTTTTATGGCTGAGCTGATGTCACGTGGTATGGAACAGCCAATCCGGGTCAGCTGTCCCGGCTCCGCCCCCTCCCAAGGTGTGTTACAAACACCCTGCTGGCTGCCAGTGGGACACTCAGCACTGTGAGGCTGCTGTGGGGATGCTAACCCCATCTCAACCAGACCTAATGTAGCTTTCTAAGGTCAGGTGAAATAAAGGTTCATCTCCTAGCTAGATGCAAACCCCAACAAACAAGAGAATTCTTTGTGTGTGGAAGTCTAGAGATCTCAAGTGCATATGATCCTTCAAGTTCTTTTAACCTAAGTAAATGAGAGAGAAGAAAAATGAAAGGGAAGAGAGAAAGATTACAGGTCAAAGTGATTTGCTCAAAGTTGCACAGAAGATAAGTGGTAGAGTGAGGAAAAAATCCTGTTTCCTAACCTCTGCATTGTTAGGTCTAACTGCAGTCCTTGGGTACCATGTTTTATTTTCACAGCAGTCTGAGCTATGTTGCGTTACGCTGTATCTATGGCAGACTAGCAGGTGGTACACAGAGGATTACTAGTGATACCTAGGCCTTAGGTGGCACATGGCAATTGGCCAACAATTTTGTCAAGTGGCAGAGATCTCATATGTCCATACGAGCTTGAGGAAAACCTTCACAGAACATAATCAACCTGCAGACTTCAAATACTCAGCAGACAAGTAAATAAAATCTAAATACTGTGCTAACATTTAATGAGAATGGGACCTGGGAGAAGCACATAGTTTTCACTTTCAGCCATTTTCTCTCTTCAGAAATAAAGTGATGAAAAACACTGGAAAAAGTGCATGTTTCATCCTTCTTTCCTAACAGATTTAAAAGCTTGGCTAATGCTTTTAAAAAGCTCCTGCAGTTATATACTGCACTATGATGAGTATAATGGTACTTATTATAATTTCATATATCTATTTTCTATAGCAACATTTATATCCTTGGTTTCTCCAGAACACTTAAATATTTCTGACAGCTGGTGAGGATGACTTGTTGGGAGGCTGTGATGGGTTTGGCATTGGCTGGGGGCCAACCCATACACACCCAGTGACTCACCACTCCCCCCCCACCCCGTCCCGCCACCAAGGACAGGGGAGAGAATTAAAGGGGTAAAGGGAAAAAAGGACTCATGGGGTTGAGATAACAACAATTTAATAACTAAACTACAAGGTGGATAGATGATGGTAAAACAGTAGATGTGGTCTATCTCGATTTCAGTAAAGCATCTGACACCGTCTCCCACAGTATCCTCGCAGCTAAACTGAGGAAGTGTGATCTGGATGATCGGGTAGTAAGATGGATTGTGAACTGGCTGGAGAAAAGAAGCCAGAGAGTTGTGGTGAATGGGATGGAGTCTAGTTGGAGGCCTGTATCTAGTGGAGTCCCCCAGGGTTCGGTATTGGGACCTGTGCTGTTCAATATATTCATCAACGACTTCGATGAGGGAATAGAGTGCACCCTCAGCAAAGTTTGCTGATGATACAAAACTGGGAGGAGTTGCTGACACGCCAGAAGGCTGTGCTTCCATTCAGTGAGACCTAGACAGGCTGGAGATTTGGGCGGGGAAAAATTTAATGCAATTTAACAAGAGCAAGTGTAGAGTCTTGCATCTGGGCAAGAACAACACCAGGTTCCAGTATAAGTTGGGTACTGACCTGCTGGAGAGTAGTGTAGGGGAGAGGGACCTGGGGGTCCTGGTGGACAGCAGGATGACCAGGAGCCAGCACTGTGCCCCTGTGGCCAAGAAGGCCAATGGCAACCTGGGGTGTATCAGAAGGGGGGTGTCTCCTTCTCTGGAGACATTCAAAGCCCGCTTGGATGCGTTCCTGTGTGATCTGGTCTAGGTGTTCCTTCTCTGTCAGGGGGATTGGACTAGGTGATCTTTCGAGGTCCTTTCCAATCCCTAACATTTTGTGGTTCTGTTTTTCTGTGAATACTGAAAATAATACTATATACAAATATACAAATGAGTGATACACAGTGATACTGTCCCCCCCCCCTCCACTGACCAAGGCTCAGCCTGTTCCTGGCTAACAATCCCAGAGCAGGGAGAGTCCCGAAACTGCACTCACAGAACAGAGATAACAGTCCGAGCATCCCAGACTGAGGGCTAACTGGGGTCAGGGGGAGGCCTTTGGAGGGCAACCACCTGGAGCGTGATGACCCAGAGCAAAAGAGATCCGGAACCAAAAAAAAAAGGATGATCTTCCGGAGGATCCCCACCTATATACTGGGCATGACATGTATGTTATGGAATAGATTATTGGCCACTTTGGGTCTTAATCCTGAACCTAAGATCAAATCCTGGGCTAGTAACTGGGGCTGTGCTCCCTCCCAGCTTCTCCAGTCTGTGGACAGCCAGAGAAGCTGAAAGACCTTGGCAGCCATGTAAACATCACTTTTTATCAGCTTTCTTCTGAGCACAAATCCAAAACACAGCTTCTTCCTAGCTATTATGAAGAAAGTTAACTCTGTCTCAGCTTAACCCAGGACAGAGGTGGAAAGCAGGGAGGCAGAATGCATTTGGTGTTTCAGGAGAGCATTCACATCTACATGAAGGTTTCCTACAGCAACTAATACTATAAAGTTCCTTTTGTCTCCCTGAAGCGGAAAATTTGAAGACACTGCTTGTGCTTTCCTGCTTTTTTCAACTGTCCAGCAAGGAGACAAACACGGAGAGAGAGACTGCAAGGTAGAGAAGTAGGTAGCAGTTAAGATCAAAATATAAGGTAGCCTCAGAGATAAACCAGATTCATTTTTCTCTTGGACAAAGTTATCCTTTGGTGAGAGGAAACACACTACTGTCCGTGAGTTACAGATGTCAGAAGACAGGACCTGAAAATATCCATTAGTACATTGTTGGCAGGCTGGATCTCAAAATAGCTTTGCCTTTGAGAGAGATGATGTTGGCTTGCTCTTAGTCTGTACTTCTTGACTGTTGAGATTACGGACTGTGGCTGTGTCCCGGGTAGTTGCTAATGTCTCGAGCCTGATTTCCAGAGAAACTTTGCATTATTGGGATGTACATTTTGCCAAAAGTTCTTTTTTTCTCCCTTTGTAAATTCTTGGTAGTACTCAAGTACCCAAAGCAAGCACAGGTACCATGTTACATTTTTACTAGGGTGCCCAATGGTTATTCTGACACAAAATACGAATTCACATTACCAAATCACTGCTTGCCCAGTGCTTTGGGGACTCTAACAAGCCACAGAGGCATCAGGTGTGCTAAACTGTCATGGTCAATTGGTAACATCTTCCTCCTCCTCCATTGCTGGCAACACTATCCAGTTCCACAGGCAGTACTGAGGCCCAAAGGGACAGAACGATCACAGCTACACGAAGAGCATCACCGGTAAATATATAAACACACAATGTTAACCTGCTACTTGCAATACCAGGCAATAGTTAGTACCTCTGCTCTGACCTAGTCATTCAGAAATGAGTCATTGCTGATCTCGTGAACTTGTCGACCCTATGAGTTCATGCGGAAGGTTTATGTCATTTTGCAGTAAAGTTTCTTTTAATATTTTTCTGTACAGTTATAAGAAATGCAGGCTGTAGGGTGCCTCTTGGTGTGATAAATTACACTAGAGTATTTGGGGATGCAGTTACAAATATTTTAGTTATAACATTTCCAGTGAGTTTCCATCTGATTCTGCCTATAGTAGGAACTTTCAGCACAAGGACAAACAATTTTTTTTTCCTCTCTCCATCTCGCCCACTTAATGCTGTGTACTGTTCATGCACACAAGTTCTGATCAATGTGTGTTTGTATGTGTCTGGCACAACGCAGTCCAAATCTCCCCTGGAGTCTCCAAAAAGTACCCAACTAGATTTGTGTTTCTCACTTTAAAATTAATGTCTCTTAGTATTCTGATATTTTTAAACAATTAGCCAGCATATGATTACCCTCCTGCCTTATTTTGGCTACCCTATTTTAAAGGGTATCTTTTCCTGAACCCTAAATTTGCAGCACACTAAATACTCTCTGGTAACCTAAGGGAACAGTTCACTTACTGAAACAAAGTTATCCACTTAAACAGTTCTCTAATGAAGCCAGAGATCAGAAGCACAAAGCAGGATCAAGGTCTGAGCAATAGGATTCTGTGTACTGCATTTGCATGGTTTAATTATCATCTTTTTTAAAGGGGGAGAGGATTATATTTTACCAAACAAGAAAACTGCAACTTTAAAATGAGTCTGTACCACAAAAAAATTGTAACAGCATGTTTCAGAGCAGGGGCTAACCTACTTTGTACCTGTTGTGGCGGGTTGGCCCTTGGCTGGGGGCCAAACCACACACGCCCGTTCACAGTCCCTGCCTCCACCCAATGATAGGGGAGAGAATTAAAGAGGTAAATGGCAAAGAGGACTCGTGGGTTGAGATAAGGACAATTTAATTACTAAACTGCAATAATATTGGAAATAATACTATATACAAAGATGCAATGTGATACACAGTGATACTGCCCCTCCCCACCTGATGACCAAAGGCCCAGCCCACTCCCGGCCAACGACCCCGGAGGAGGGAGGGAGTGGATGATACACAATGATACTACCCCCCCCCCAAGCCTCAGCCTGTTGCCAACTAACGATCCCCAGACACTGCACTCACGATTCCCCCAAACGGGGTGGGGGGCATAGAGGGGGGTGCACCGCTCCCGGAGGCACTTCATGGAACGGAGATAACAGCCCAAGCATCCCAGGCTGAGAGCTGACTGAAGCAGGGGAAAAACAGCTAATGATCCCCCTGGAGAGGGAGGATCCCGAAACTCACGGAACAGAGATAACGAGCGTCCCGGGCCGAGAGCTAACGACGTCTGTGGGGGGGGAGAAAAGGCCTTGGGAGAGCGAATGCAGGCGCCCAAAGCGAGATGATCTGTAGCCCAAGGGAAGTAAAAGAGAGCGATCTCCCGGAAGGGTCCTCATCTATATACTGGGTATGACGTGCGTGGGATGGAATAATTGGTCAGTCTGCTTTCAATCTGAACCTAGGAGCAAATCCCAGGCTAGCAGCTGGACTGTGTCTTTTTGCTTGTCTGCTGACCTTGGCAGCAGAACAAAACATCGGGTCTTTACCAGCTTCTCCTGAGCAGGAATCCAAAACATAGCTTCTTGCTAGCTATTCATGAAGAGAAGGGGGAAAAAAATTAACTTTCTTCTACTTAACCCACGACACCTGTGTAGGCTGAACTTACATCCCTGCTTTTGTCTTGAATATAGGCTCAATTCAACCATCACGGGCCCCATGGCAGGTGGATCTTCTAGGAAGAGATAAGGAGATTATTCCTAGGCATGATCCTTCCCACCTGTGGTCTGCCACTACCAGAGGTGACGGGGCCATGGCAGAGCCAGGGATGCTTTGCACAGCAGGGAGGCATGCCAGCGAAGCCGCCGTAGTACAGGGCTCACATTGGGGAGCATCATCTGGCTCTCCCTGGAGCTACGTCCCCAGGAGCTCTCACCAGAAAGTAGTGTTGGCAGGGTGAACTCAGCCCCATGGTTCGTCTGGGGGCTGCTCCTGAGCAGCTGTGGAAGCCCAGCCATTGAACTTCTTATGAGCAGGACTAACATATATATTTCAAGTGCAGCCTTCAGCTAGAATTTTCCCTATATAGTTTTACTGTTTGTGTGACCCTGAGTAAATTCTAGTATTTCTACTAGTCATTGGCACAACTGCCAGGGACTTCAATGCAAGTTAAATGTGGCTGCAGAAAGAGACATGCCATTTAGTCTGTGTGATGGTTTTTGGTCTCTCATTAGCATTTGCTGCCCACTGCTATAACAAAACAAAATGACAAGTTTCTAAAATAAAAGATTTTTCTTTCTTATGTGTGTTTTTCTGACCACATGAGTAACAAATAGAAATGGTAATTTCAGTGACTGCAGGTGAATGTCTGGAGCTTCTTGAAAATCATCTTTCAGAGGCACCACGTGAACATTTCAGGGCTCACTAGCTGGGAGCCAGGTGCTAATTCCATGACTAAACTGTGCTGGCACAACACAGAGACAACCACAAAGTGACACTTGGTGGCTTAATACCTCTCAGTTCAGTGCATGTCACAGCTCCACTTCCTTGTGTGGAGGTGCCCCAGGGCTTCTGTAATCCATGTTAGGAATTAACTTGGTGTCAGCATAGAGAATCACAAAAAAACATCTGCCCAATTTGCAGCAGTAGTAAAAAGAGCTGATGTATGTCAGAATACAAAAAAGAAGGGGATGGAGAACAGTATGAAATATACTTTGTGTCATTTTATAATCTAGGGAGGGTTTCTTATCCAAAACACAGTTTACTCTTGCCATTTCGAGAGGACAGAAGCGTATTGGAGGCAATTCCAATACATAGTTAGAGGCAAGGCAAAACCCCCTTAAAGAATGCTTGAAAAGTTTGGGACCATTTTTTTAGACTGAATAAAAAATTTGAATAACAAGAAACAAGATTCAAAGCTTATAAAATGACCCAAAGAGAGAAAGTGACTCAGGAAGTTGCATTCGTTCTCTTTCATAAGAGCAGAGGGAGGAATGAAAGAAGAGCAGGTTAAAATATGCACATTTTCACCATTTGAACAGATAACCTATGTTGCCATTAAAGCTGGCACCTTTTAAGGCAGAAATGCAAGTTATGTACGCTTACAGCTTAAAGCAGTCTCCAGAGTTGTAACAGTACAAGTAAGCAGGGCCCAAATCCCAATCTTAGTTGATGAGGATGTAGCTATGATGGTGGATGTGAGAGGTGTGGGTTCGATTTCCTTCTCTACCCTGTAATCTCAGTTTGGCAAGGGAGGGAGGAAAGACAATAGCTGGCCAGATGCTGAAACTTGGTTGGTTTGGAGGCCTGACTCCCATGAGAAGTCTGGAATTACACAGTTCAGTGCCTTTAACACATCGGTCTCTGATCTCCAGCTACAAAGCATGAACAATGGCATTACACTCCATCCAAAAATTGTGAAAGGGCCAATCCATCCATGTGCACAGATATTCTTGTGGCCAAGAATAGAAGAATTATCATCAGAACAAATGAACTCATGTTCCTACTTCTGTTTTTTTGTTGTTGTTGTTTGTTCAGTTGTGTTTTATTCTCACCTTCCCCCAAAGTACATTATACCACTGACTGCTTCCAAGGGCTAGCTGGGAAGGTTATTCTAATGCCACAGAGTCAGGAAGGCAGAAGCAGTGCTTGATGGGTCTTGCCTGGAACTCAGCATTCCTCTCCTCTTCCAGTGTTTTTCAAACTTCAGCGACTGAACCTATATCTGTACTTTTTCTCCAGTATGGACCTTCGACAACAAAGCATCAGAAAGGGTAGCAAAAGTGACCTCAGAGTGAATCTAGGAGCCAACTGTTGTTAACAATGTGTTGATCCTTTACTTATCTTCCATACACTAATACAGTGCTGAGACTACAAGTCCCAGCATGCAATATCACATTTTCATCAAAATGGAATATTGATTGCATAGGAATTAAAAATCTTGGTAACAAACTATCTATACTTATGACTGTGTGAGCAAACATCTGATTTTGCTGCCCCCTGCAAACTGTGCTTGAGGCATTTGGTATAGCAAAATTCAGAGGTCAGCAGGTTCAGAGCACCAAAAAGCTTGACACCTGAGAGAAAGGAGATGCAGCACTTTTGACTGCGTTCTGCAGCATATACTGGTATATAAATAGCACAGCAAATATCAGAAGATGCTGTCTGGCATTATGTCTGACCATGCTTGAACGATCAGGTCAGTCGTATTTGTTGCTGTTCCAATCTCTCCTACAAATACTGGCTTCCTTGTTTTCTTCTGGTTCACACAGTCCCCACAACCATCTGCGGTTTGGCACCTTCTACTGAGTTAGAAAATGTCAGCGGGAGAGGGAAGGGGTGGTTAAAGAGAAGAGAACAGACAGAAACTTTTCCAGCCATCAGTTTGCCTGCCTTTTCAGTGTGTTTTGTGTGAGCTCTGCTGGCAATACCTACAACTTCTTTCTTTCATTAGAACATCTGATTGTGCTAACTGTGGCTGCCCAGCACTTGATTAAAGATGTGTTTTTAACTGAAAAGAGGGCCATTAACTGTGTGAGTTGTATGGATCCAAGACATTAATCAGGGCCAGGAGAATAAAGTATTGCACATTTGGAACCTGATGCACGGAATCTCTTAAATCACACTGACAGTCACAGATCAGCTGGTTTTGAGTCCAATATGCCTTATATGGAAAATTAAGCAATATTTTAGTAACTTTATCCACTACCTTGATAATAAGAAGTTATTTTCGTGACAGTCTGTAAGACTGTCAACTGGCCTTTGGGATACCCACATATTCCCAGAACTAGGACTAACAGCAAATTTTGCCAAAGTGTAATTGGGAGATATATGTTAATTGAAGAAAAGAATTCTCTTTGCATCTGTTCAGGTCCTTCTTTCATGGCTCCTTCCCTTAAGTATTCTAACAAATTCAGTTACAAGAAATGTTAGCTTAAAATCGATCTTAAACACACAGGGCTCATTCAAGATAGGAAAGACTTCTAATGATTTCAGTGGATTTTGTACTAGTTGCTATTCTTTCTGCATTGAAAGGGAATTCTTGTTGTCTCTCTGCTATGTCTGCAGAGTGACTAACATAATCTAAACAGACCAGTCAGCCAAAGAAAGTATTATTATAACCATTATTTTGCACGAGGGGAACAAAAGCCGAGGCTTGCAGAACTGTGCAAGTGCCTCACTTGCTTCTGTAGAAATAAACAAGCACTAGGTCCCTATTTGAGAATCGCATCCAGTGGTTTGAGCTAAGATGTCCTGGTAGATCAAAAAAACTGAGCACAGACCTCCAAAGTCCCAGTCCCATGATCCATCTTGCTGCTGTTTCTGTTCTTTGGATTAAGGCCCTACAGATGAACAAGAACAGAAAACTAACAGTAAGCATGCAGTTGTTAGACCATAAATGTACATACAAAGATGAATCTCTGTAGAACTTACATCCATTCTGAAAAAAACCCCAAACCTCTTCAGATTGTGAATACCAATTTAGAGATTTACTTACCAAATGTTACGCAGTTCACTGGCTAGAATAAGCTTGACAGTTATCAAATTACTTGAGATAGTGACCAAATCTCTAAATAATTCTTTCCTTGCTAACCTATAAAAACAACTAAAGGCTCTACTCAGCCAGTAAGTTATTCACTATGAACTGAGTCTAAGCAGAACAAATGGTACCTCTTTGAATGAGATCTAGCATTAATATATCTGTGGACTGCTTAATAGTTTGATATTTCATGTTGGGGGAGGGAGGAAGAGAGATCCAAGAGACTGAGGCTCCTCATGGAGCAGCAGGATGCAAAGCTCAGAGAACAGGTCTGCCTTCTCATCTTTTCAGCACTTTAGCCAGAGACCTGCCACTTACCCTTGAGTAGCCTGGTATAGATCACTAGGTACTGATTTCTGCCGCCGACTTGGCTGTTTTGCCTTTGGTTATAACAAATCAACATATTCCAAGACCCACTGCAGTGCATGTAGGAATACCTTATATGCTGTTTCAGCCCAGGCTAATGTGTCATCAGATTTGACCAATTCTACTAGGTCAGTGGTGACAGAAAGTCTTCTTTCATCACAAGGGTGTGTTTGTGGGACAGTAATGTATTTAGGCTGGAGCACCTCTCTGGGCAGGGAAAGACTGCTTATGCTGCAGTGAGCAGTGCCAGCCAGCTCAACAGTGCTGGCTCAGTAGCAGCTGCCTCCCCTCCCTCTGCAAGAGCCACCCACCTTCCCAGGAAGAGCTCCTGAAACGCATCATGCAAGTCCCTCACCCACTTCAACACAAAATCAGCTAGGTTTTCCCTTCCCCATCAATAGGTGAGCTAACATCAATCTGAGCATTTGGCTTGTAGGGTGATGCAGGTTTCACTCTTTCCCTCTTGAAACAGCAGTAAAAAAGAGCATGGCACATCTTACATTGCTACAGCTGCTTTTGCTCTGATCCTCTGCTTCACTTCCTTCCTCTCACTTGCCCCTGAAACGTCAAGAGTTTCCTGCTATTTCTTTTTCTGCTTCATTTTCCTTCACTTCAAAAATAGGAATGTTAATGCTTGCTCCATTCTGCAGGGCTGCAGAAAACACAGCTAGAAAATAAACATGTACCAGTGCAGTGCTTTAAGGTTTGTCACCTCATATCTAGCGTGGCCTCACTCTGTAAGCTGTACATGGGGAGAAGAATGGTCTTCCCGACCTCCAAATTTATGATTTAGCTGGATCACAGTCATTTTTTCTGCCTCCAAACAAAGTCTAGTGATCAGAGGTTCTTCTTGTGTGATAGCATTCAAGAATTTTACAGATAAAGACCTGTCTGAAATGCTGGACATGGACAAATGCCCTCTCCCTTTGATCCAACTGAAAGCTAAAAGCTGTGAGTGTAATAAAAAACAAATTCTCTGTGTCTCTGACAAAGAAATAAGAAATTCAAGAATGGCATTTCCTTATTCCTGATCTGCTGCAGCTGACCTTTTCTGTAATACTCAACTAGTCAACAGTGGGTAATATCAGTGTCATGAAAAACAGGTTTAGCCAGCTGTGACTAGTGTACTAAGAGCATTTCAGAAAGAGCAGAAGTGAGGGTGTTGGGTTTTTTACTGTGTTTAGGAAAAGATGTATATACATGTGTATGTACACACGTGATATATACACATTTGTGTGTGTATAAACATAAAAGGCAAGCAGGCACTCTGAATTAGTGAGCTTTCATTTTCTCAAGTGTTGCAGAGATGGGGTCTCCAGCATTACATCAGCTTGGTTCCCCCAGACATGTTTGAATGTATTCCTTCTATGAAACACAGCAGTCTAGACCAAAAGCCATATAGGCTGGCACTGAATAGAATCCTAGGAAAAACAGAATATCTAACACATAACTACTCATAGGACGCGTACAAGCAGCATACTGCTACTTAAATCAATAGACTGCTGTTATCTTAATTTCTGAATATTGCAAATTACTTTCACCATCCACTTTCCATTCACTACAACAGAAACAACCTGGTTTATTTTGCAGATCCAAGCTTTAAGAGACAGTTCAGTTCTAAAAACCTTGGTGAGCTGACTGCAGATCACTTTGGCTAGAGATTTTTAAACAGTTTTTAATTCTTTTTGGCCCTTTGTACATCTAGTTCAGCTTTTGGCTAACTTCCAGTAGAGAATGAGGAATTCTTCACTTTCTGTGCTATGAAATTTTGCTGTAAAATGAATTAAAATTGCAGCAACCCATCCAAGAGGTGGTTGAGAGGGAGACAGACTCCCGCACAGAAGAGGCAAAAGCCTTCTCCACACTACAAAAGCAAAAAAAGCCCACAAAACTATTCAGCTCCAAACTGGCTGCTTTAGTGCTTGTTGCAGAAAGACCACAAAAGGCATCTTTCTCTGGCTTCTCAGAGCTGGTCTGTGGAAACATCATGTGTCTTGCAGGTCTGGAGGCCTGCAGAAGAGAAGCTGGAAAGTGAAGAGAAGCTTCCAGGCAACTGCTTTTACCAGGCCTACTTCTCTTCTCCTTGGGTGGTTGAATCTTCACCTCCCAATGGAAGGAAGGGGGAGGAAGGAGTAAAACTACAGAGAAGAGAAATGGAAGTTCAGCTTCTCTGCATGGACAATATTATTTAATCTTAAACTGTCAAAGTCTCATATCCATGTACAGGGAGACCAGTACCAGTCATTTTGCAGTGCCTAAGCTAGAGGATTTTTCTGATTATTTCCACTTTTTTTTTTTTTTTTTTTTTTTCCCCTGCAGTACAAGAGGCAAAATCAGGATCGGAGCTGTAAGGTAGGCTTACAGTATTTGGAAGGAAAAGGTGACATGCATAAGCACATTTTTTTTAATTAAATGATTTGATTGCATTTACTTATATGAGAATGGGCTTTCAAAAACTGCTGTATCTCATTAAGTCACATCCTGTTTCTAATGTAAAGCATTTCAGTACCATTCTTTGTGAGGCGTCTGTTTACATACAATATTAGACATCATTTATCTGTATGTACTACATATCTGACTGGTACTCATATATGTAGTAAATGGTGTCAACAGCAAAACCAGCTGCATAGGACACTGTGGGACTTTGGGAAAGGAAATTTGCTAAGATGTGTCATATGTGTCATATATATATATATATACAGAGGAGATGTGACAGTGTAAGAGCCAGCTTTTGAACACCTTACCTCCTTTGGTAGCCACCTACTTCTCTGAGTAGACATTTTACTTTCAGAAGAAATCCCTGTATAACTTCTTACCAGCAATAGCTTGGCTAGTTCAACTGCCTTCAAGTGATTAAAAAAAAATAACCACAAAGCTCCCAAAACAATCAGAATATCTTTGTGGAAACTAGAAGGATTCTGCAAAGAAGCAAGCAGACCATAGGTACACGTATATCTGTGGTGCACTTCCATCAATAACATCTTAAGCAGCTCTACATCATACATGGTACCAGAATGGCTGACCTGTTGCAGGTATCTAGTGATATAGAAATGATACAGAAGTAAAACTCAGTATGATTTTCTGTGTCACCATGCCGGCTGGCAGTGTCACATTTGGAACGTTCACACATGAGTGCAATTTTCTTTAATTAAGATCCTTTTCTACTGTGAATATGATTTGGTGATGCCAGAAATTCTTCCAGCTGCAGTAAACTACTTTAGGGAAATCTGAGGGGCACTGGCAGAAGAATATGGAGGTACATCTGCCACAGGCAGTTGCATACCTCCAGTTGGAAGGGCAATCAAAACCAGACTCCTTAGAACTAACATCTCTGTGACTTGTTCACAAGTTAGTAGAAGTCTATGCATCCACTGAGACTGAACATTAAAAAACCTCTGGCTTTCCTGGGGTGACTAATCAAGGGATTTTAGCTCACCCATTGACATCAGCCAGTACAGCTTGCCTAATTGTATTACATGCCTTAGACGTATCTGTGCAGTGCCTGCTCTCTCCCCCTCAGTTCATATTGGAAACACATCTACTCTGTGGCAAGGGAAAACATTATCTCATGCAATAGAGCTGTATATGTTGGGTCCACACAGTAGATAATCTGATTTAAAAGTGTAAGATGTATGGACTTTCCACTACAGTGTCATTTTTCAGTGAATCTTGGCCATACACACACAAACATACACCACTGTAAGAAATCAACCCTGAACCCTTAAAGAGAAACATTGTAGACTGTGGTTACTAGAGAAAAGGCATAAAACAGCAGCCCCTGGATAGGTACTAGGAAAACGATAACAATAAACACTAATTGGCATATTGTACTCACTTCACCCCCCCCCCCACTTTTCCCTCAAAAGTAGTATGGGATTTAACACTCCAGGAAAGGGATCTGATCCAAATTCAGGAGATGTCCCATCCTAGGACAGGTTCTACTTCTCCTTTGTTCTGCAGATGCCTCTAGAGATGGGCATCCCTCTGCAAAAGGGTGTAAGACTGTAATTTTGTCCCAACGTGATAAAACCCACACTCATCCCTCCAGAAAAGACCACAAGATCGTATTTTTGTTCCACTGTGGTAACAAACATCCTGTACTGAGGACTGAGTTGCTTTTACTCTAGTCATGCTGCCTAGCATGACCAGCAGACTTGAGGTACTGAACACTCCTGTTGTACTGAAGCACAAGGCTGGTTCACATTCATGTTCCAGGAGTCTCCCCATTTCAGCAGTGTGACAGAGCGTGCCCTTGTGCAGCACTGGGCCTCTGGTGTGGGTGGAAGACACAATATGTTGTGCATTGCATAATGTTCACGCTGTGAGCACCATCATAGACCTGCTGATAAAACCAACTGCTGCCACAGAAAGGATTAACAAATGAAATTTGAGCATTCTTCAATAACCACCATACCATCAAATATGGGAAACAGAAGGCTTGGTGTTAATCTGACATTATTAATATCAATGCTTCCTGCTAATACAGGCTCACAGAGCAGGAAAAGCGTAAATACAAAGATGCTGATTGAAAAAAGACAGTACATTACTGGAAGTTTCAGGTGGTATGAAGTGGGCAGCAGAGGGATCTTCCATTAGAAGCAAAGAACTAGCCACAATATTTACTACAAGTGTTGTACCCTCCACTTTGATTCTTCTGTTTTCTTTCTGATTTTTATTTGCACACTTTCACTTTGATCATATAGACAGTCTGATCTCTCTTACCCTATGGAAATTCTGATACAATTCTTTTTAGAGTAACATAGTTAGCAAGGCACCCTTAGGTATGAGCTCCCATAGCCACACAGCAACTGGATCAACTGTACACATCTGAAACATGTGTCTGCTGATGCAAGTCCTTTTCAAAACAGAAAAGGTGTGAGGGAGAGGGGTAGAAGCAATCTCAAAAGCAGATTAATAATAATTTCAAAAAACAAGAGCGCAAGTTTTGTATAATGTATGCCACTAACAGTTGATGAAGAAAGTGCATTTTCAGTGATGCAAAACAATAGATCAAGATCTAATATATTTGTGAATGGCAATAGTAATATCAGCATTTTCTAGAATAGGCTGTCCAAAAAATATTTTGACTGTGGTACAAATAGAAAGTCCTATGGTATGGCATATACATATAGACCAATGGCAATAAACCACATAAAAATATACATCCACTGGGAATGGAGTAGGGGTGCAAAGGCCAAAGGCAAGAAGGGGCTTTGATTTAGTGTGTTTACAGCAAATGCATTCTGACTTCCAGTTTAAAGAGCATGTACACAACCAAAGACACCATTACAGATTAGTCCAATAGAGAATATCAGCAACATAATAGAGTTATATATTACAGATCTCAAAGCCAAAGAAATTCCTTGCATAGCAACACTGTGAGAATTGCATAAGTTCTTGCATGCTAGGGAATTTAGACTTGGTCCAGAAATAACAGAAGTCTAAGGCCTGCCTGCTGGGTTGCTGTAGATCTTTTCTAAAATGCTGTTGAAGCCATTTGGATACAAAATCCCTATTTATAGAAGCATTTTTTTAAACAGACAACTGGAGAAATAAACTGGTGCTCTGAATGCTCTGGGAAATTATATTACAGTGATTGCCAATTCTTTGCTATATATAACAGCTTACTCCCTTACAAGTATGTGTAATAGTGAAAGACAATTGTGTTGTTGCTGGAGAACAAGCAAAGTTCATTCCTTAAGCAACATTTTAAAGATACATAAGAAATCTATCACTAACACTGGAAAGATAAAACATTTAGTGGAAATGTACTCTGAGTTTGAGGAATGAAATCCAGAGGTTTTCAAGGAAATTTTTTTCTTCTATTCCTTCCTCTAGCAGGGGCTCTGAGTCAGTCCAGCTTTGCAGCCTTCAGGTGGCCTGCTCTGTTGCATATGTAGGTAAGGTCTAACTGACTCTATGTGTTTCTACGCTGCCACACTCTTCCCTAAAAGTGTTTCAGGGAAAGATTATGGCTCCATCTCCCAGTGAGAGGGAGAATGATGCTTTCTGTCAACTAAGTACCATCCAGCTGATTCCTAGTGACATCCTCATTTCAATGGGCAGCTGACTCTGTGTGTGCAAGGAAGTTTGAAACTGCATTTATTTCAGTACTAAAGCCCATAAACATGCAATAAAGAGAGTCTTAGACTTGTTCAGTGCACAAGTAAGAAGAACCTATATCTGCATTAAGACTTTAGACAGCATATGGAGGAATAATATTAAAAATCTATTTTAAAAATAGGCTTACAAAACTCACTGCTTCCATAGGTGACACTAAGATTAATAGAAAGGTCAAGGTATACCTAGATCATCTGTGGTTCTTGCAGAAGGGGGGGGGTGTGTTGGGGTGTGTTTCTGTGTATATAGAGAATCTCTTGCTTCAGAGCTTCCAAGGTAACTGTATTTCCTTGTCAGAAGTAACACGGGGAAACGTGAAAGTCCAATGGACCTCTTTTCACCCTATAGCAAATAAGTGCAATAAAGCCATTAATATGGTTCAGTAATCACAGTTCTGGGAGCTAAAAAATTCACTGCAGTGCAGTGGCCCTGTTACAGGTGCAGTTGAAGAGAATATTTAAAGTGTCAGTGGCAATTTTCTAAAATTGGCATGTCCGATCAGCCACCTACAGACCAAAATTACCTATTTTGATACTTTGGGCATCAGAACCAATGTCTGGAACTAGATGGACACAGAAAATCTTGACAAAATGGACTTGTCCTTGACCTATTAGTTTATTTCAAAAATGTTCTGTTCATTAAACTTACATACATCAGGAAATGTTGTAGGTATTTGATCCTTTCTCTGTTATTCAACAATGTGACATATGTCAAAGGTGATCAAAGAAACTGTAAGGAACTAAAGAAACTGACTAATCAAGGGAAACGCTTTCATAGTTACATACTTCAAACAAAAGTACATCACCATTTTTCAGAACAAAACGGCTTAACTTTACCATGAAGGTAGTTTAAAGAAGTTTTATTGCAGTCAACACTGACTGAAATTAAGAACCATTTTTTTTACAATTCTCTCATATTACCCTTTCCTCAGCCTTAGGCATTTAAAGCTGCCTCGCTAATTAGGCATTTAAAAGGTCAATTTGCAAGGCATTTTGGTTTGCTAATTTCCAGAGTCAGCTAGAATCAAGCTATGTTCCAAATTCACTCTAAATCATCTCTAAATTTTCTAGTTCTAAGCAGGTTAATGGAGTGCAACCTCTAAGTTAGGGCAAACAGGCAAATTTATAATACTCTTGATTTTTCACTCAGGCACACAGATTTTTGTCTCTGTCCAAACTGTATATATTTTCTTCAAGATTTTCTGTCCTTGTATCTTTTCCAGTAATAATTTTGCAACAATGCCTGAGTAAATTTTGATTAATTGCTGATCTGTTTGATGCCTTCATATATTGTGCTTTCCCATCACTCATATCTAGAAAGGACCAGAAGTCTAGATTGGGAAAATTTCTCTGAGCATGCTTTTGCCATGCAGGCAGCCACAATGGTGTGATTATGTTGGATTTATAGCTCCAATGCCTGCTCGCTCCCATACTGGCATGCCTGAGCAGCTACTGATGCTACCATACAGGCTATATTGCTCAGAACACGTGGCCTCCTGTTTTCTCTCTCTGCAAAACCAAAGTGGTGCAGAAGAAAGAAGTCCCTAAAAGGAAGGAAAAAGGCATGAATTCTCAACATGACTGGAGTAGGACAATAGATAACTACCAAATTAAGCACAACTAATTTTCCCTATATTGCCACACATACAATTCACTAGGACAAAAGCCTACACTCTCTCTGAAATTCTTTTTACATTCACATAGGAAGATGTGCACATTAATGGATCCTGGGATGATTTTGGAAATTCCTTTGAACACACTATTTTTCTCCAGCAGAAGAAAAGTTGCAAGACAAGATCAGGCTGGTGTTGAAGAAGTGCCTCTTTACTCCTTTTAACCTAGACATGCTGTTTAAAGGTAACATTTATCATCATTATTGCATTATGCATCCAGCAACAGCCCAGAGAAGGGTGCAAAAATTCCAGCATGAAGGACACCATCTTTCTGAAAGTTCAGCAAATGTCTGGGTAGTGTCCATATTTCTTTCATGCTGTGGGAAGTAACAAGCCGGGCGCTGTGCATGTCATTCAGATGGCCCATAACACCAAGTCAAGTGATGGCAAAAACATACTTCCAAAGCCAAGTGTCTAGGATTTTGGGCACCACTGTGACCATACCTTGATGCAATATTTCCATACTAGATGCAGCTTGTTGCCAGAGTGCAAGTAAACTTCATAACTGACTGCCACAAGTCTGTCTGGGACCAGTAAATTAGCAAGTGGCTCAGGCACTCTAGTCTAGGAGAAGAATAAAAAAGGAGTGTGGTTGCAGCACTGGGAACAAGAACGGTCCTTGTTCCCCTTCCTTGAGTAAATTAGTCCATTGTTATCTGACTTTGCCAAACCTCAAAGTATAATGCTAGAAGGAAAAATAAGTTTTACAGAATTGAGCATATACAACCCTTTTTTTCCCTTCATAAATTGTAGGTTACACTAGTTGCAACTACAGAAGTGTTTACAGTATGCTATATATATATAATGGCACATTTAAGCTTTTTAAAGGGATTGGAACATTTCAGGAATGTTTCTGGTGCTGAAAAAGGCTAATGTATTACAAATCAGATAATATTTTAATTCAGAAAAAAATATGTTTGGTTATTTTGTCCTAGCATCATAAGGTTTAGGAAACCGAATGAGGATGACATGAAGCATGACTGATTAATCAGTCGAGCTAGTCTGCTTCAGATACATATTGTGCAAGGCATTATTGTTGCAATCAGTCACAAAAATGCTTATTTAGTTTTTGTACATTAGATACTACACCTGTGAACCTATGTAAAAGATATACAAAATATAAATGTCATCAGGACTGTATTTCAAACTTTTTAAAATAAACACAAAGTATATATATATGTAGGCATATAGGTTGCAATTTCAATGTCAACACTAGCACAGTTTGTCTCTTCTAAATACAGACCTGTATACTTCCTAGTCCAACACATGCACCTACGAACACATGATCATGCAATACAGCTTTACGTTCTGCTGTTTGCAGAAGAGTCAGAATATACAGCACTATACATTGTTTCAACTCAAAATTGATTGGCAAATTAAGGAAGATGCCATTCAAAATAAATTACTTGTGAGCTATTACCAAAAAAAACCCAGAGAAAACCAGGGTATAGTTAGTTCATCTCAATAAAAACACTGAAGACTGTGGTGATGATGACCAAAGATTCAAAACGCTTTGCCCAGCATGTGGTGGGGGTCACTCTTGGACGAGATACAACAGTGTAGAACTGGTTGCTCTAACACATACCAAACACAGTTACAATGAGGCGTAGAGCTTTCACACCACCATCCAACCCAGCTCAGGGTTCAGACTACTGAGGTCTCTGACCGAAAGGACACAGAGCAGCTGTATGCCGTTTTTCTCACAGCAGGAGGTGCTGACGGTGACCTGGATGCCCATCTGGAAGGTAAGCGTCGATTTGCTGGCCGAGCGGGCCGGGAGAAACCCTTCCCACTTGAACATTTAGCGGGCACAGATATCTAGAACACAAAGGCAATTCCTTGCTTAACAAGTTATGGCTTTTGTGGAATGCAGCAGGAATGCAGGAAGACATTTGGGGTGACCTCAGAACAGATGGTCTGAAGCTATTAAAAGGAGAACAGTAATGCACTGAATGCAAAAGAGCAGCTATTTCTACGTATAGAGATTCTCACATTGGTTGAAGTTTAAAATATATGGAGACAAGTGTCAGACACAAGGAAAGGTATAAAATGTTAATATAAGCTAAAACTGACATTCACTTCTCATTTCATTGCTGGAAGTTTTGTGAATGAACTCTCTGTACTGTTCTAAACGTAGAATTCGGAATACCATCTTACTTTACTGGAGTATGATCTGCACAATTTTTGATAGATCTACACAATTTTCATAGATCCTATTTCAGCACTCACATCTTGCTAAGAACTCTGTTTCCGTTAATGCAACATGAGGCTGTTTACACTTGGTAACCAATTAAAAATGGTTATGTATTAATGCAGTGTCATGTCTATATGCAGACCCTTATATACACAGGAAAACCAACAGATTTTGATCGTAGCTACAGCGTTGTAAGTTGGAGATAATGAAAATAAACCAAACGCCTCATGCCATGTGTAGTTCTTTACATCTTTGTTACGTGAATGATGCTGGACCTAAAATGGTACTCCTTAATCAGGCAATACTCTTAGTTTGTACAGATAGAAATGACAACATAATGTATGAGCCTATGGATTAAAAAAAATCTAGTTGGCTTAGTAAAGTTATTCTGGGCTTACATCAATGTAAACTCAGTGATTATCTAGCAATTATTTCTTCCCTACATATTAATTGATTAAAATTTGTTTTCCTGTCAAAAGTTCATTGGAAATCAGAAGCTTCATGTTTTTTTTCTTTCAGTTCTGTAGTAAAGTTGTGCCTGCTAAGCAAGATGTTGCATCACTGCAAGGCTGTCAGAAAGGCATGCAGAAGACAACCTGCATGGTCAGATTCTCAGGTGTTTAAATCCACATAGCTCCACTGAAGTCTGTCAGTTTGTGACAGTTTAAAGCATACCAGCTGACAGCCTGAATCCATTTGAGTTCCTCAGCTCCAAACACATTTGCCTTCTCTTTTCTGAGATGTTAAGGGGCATATCTCTTTGTGTTTGTTGGCCAAAGAGCTCTTCAGGAAAAACTATTTTTCTCTCTTTGTAGCCTTTTACAGAACCTGCAACTTATAGTGTATTTTCAAAACCATCTGTTTCTCTTTTCATTAAGAAACAATGTTGGCAAAGGCAATATTTCTAAACTTCTGCAAATAACATTCAGCCAGATACAAATTAATTAGTCATGCCATACTCTTCTGTTTCTGTGAGCCTGTTCTTGAATATATAGGAGAGGCCTGGAACTGAGGTCACTTTATTACTGGAAACTTTATGGAGCTGCAATATCCCTTTTCATAGGCAGTTCCAAAGAAATCCTGAATCAAGCAGCACCATGGATGCTGAAGATTGCTATCTAAGCCCTCTAAGATTTTGACACGGCCAAATGTGCTTAAGCCTTTTGGGAAAGCTTATGTAATAACTCATCAACTAAAGGAAGGAGGGAAGGAGTTAAAACCTTATTGCAGTTCCCACTAGTTCAATCCTGGAACAGCTGCATTGCAGTTAAAATCTAGCTTTACAAAATAGCAGCAGAGATCTGAAGCTGGCACACATCTTCATTGGTCATTCTTACTTACATGCTTCTGCCCTCCCACAACTCCATTATCTTCAGAGGAATTATTCCCGATTCATTCAGATCCTGGCCTAAAATGTCTGTTTTTACATAATTTTTTACAATTTCACATTAGCCTGCATAATTTTAGAATCTGAAGCTTGGTATGAAACTGAATTATTTTGTTGCCATTCTCATGAACCTTACCTCTGGTAACTTCTGTCTCTCTTTTCCTTGCTTGAGTTGCTGCCCAATATGCCTGGCTGAATTCCTTGGAAATTCTTGCTTTCCTTGCTCAATCTGGAGCATTTCTAAATACTGACTCAATGTCTCACAACTGCCATTGGTGAATTCAGAATTTGCCCATGTCCACTTATCTTTGCAGCATTTCACATCACATGAAGAAGTCACTGTTAATTTTTCATAGTTTTTCAAAAGCTTTTCAACAACACCATAGTTCGACCTTGAGTCAGCTGAACGTGGGCGACCGGATAAATTACTCGGTCTCCAGTCATGCTCGTGAAGCATGTGTCTATAACCACTAGTATTTGGAAGTCCATTTATTTGCTTTTGTTGCCCTGCTGTTCTGACAGCTTTGCTGGGGTTGCTAGTTTCTTGCTCCTTTGCTGCAGAGAATTTAGGATTTGAAACACCGGTTGTATTTACAGTTTCTGTCCTGCTAATAGCAGAGTCGCACCGTGTGCTGCAGGGTTTGTGATCTTCTGATGCTGTTCGAGGCACCTGGTTTTCTTGCAAAGCATTGTTACATTTACCTGTGTGAAATACTGTCCGGTTAAACTCATCGATCTTTGCTGCCAAAGTTTCATTTCTTTGAGTCTTTCCCAAAGTATATCTAGAGTCTTCCAAAACATCATTGTGCAAGCTAGCAGAGGCATAAAAGTTATTACTGTAATAAGGACTGCTGTGAGACTTGGGATTTTGTTTCTGATGCATCTTGTTGCTTTGGGCCATATTTCCATCTGAACAACTCTTTTGTGCTGACAGTGGGGGAGGTTCACTTTTATTGTCTTTTCCAATTTTGCCCACATCATATGCCCATGTGTTGTGGCAGAAACTTGGTACATTGCACTCATTTTTGGTGACGGGCGTTGCAGGAGTTACCAACGCAGGACCCTTCACAGCTTGCCCTTCATTTGCACAGGCTGCTGCAGTTTCATTCTGGTTTACAAGTGAAGGATTCATCGGTTTCCTTTCATTCCTACAGTCCTGAGCCTTGCAATTGCTTTTGATGCCTGAATCTCTCATTAGTGCATCAGAAAGCTGTACAACTGCAGAAAGTGAGTTTGTTAGGTGCCGAGAAGTGCTCCGTGGAGGAACTGGTGGAGCTTCTTTCTTTTGCCAAGGTCTGAAGTCTGTTCCTTTGTCACCAGTACGACCACCATAAGATATGTCCTTCAAAGCCTTGGTGGAGCTCATCAGATTCTTCCTATTATTATCTTCCTCTGTTTCAAAAGTAGCTGAAATCTGTGATTCATTGTTGGGCACATGGTTCATCTCAGGCAGAATAATGATGTTTTGGGTTTCCTCAAACTCCCCCAGGAAAGGAAGTGACTTCATTCTGGAAATAAAAAGATATGTGTTTTAGTGATGAGCAATAAGGGTATTCCCCCAGGGAATCCACCTTAGCATGGATTCATTCTACCCATGAGCAGGTGTTTTAACACTGTCTGCTTGAAAAGATTTGGGAGCAGTTTTGCTGCAGCTGATACATCCAGCGTATTTGAACCATACGTGAAATTTGAAGAAAGCTCAACAAAAGGAATCTTGTATTCCTTTCCCTTGACACCAAAATACTTTTTCTCAGTGTTTGTAGATGATTGGTTGTTTTCTTACCTATCCTACAGTAAGGACAGCGGGATCTTGTGAGTTCTAATGACTCCAGTAAGAGTCTACCTGAACTGAATGAAGAAAGCATGGTGCATCCCTTGTGTAGGTTTCCTAACACTACACATGACAGTACAAATATGTCTTTTTGAGATCTGTTCAAAAATCACCTTTCTCAGCCAAGATTTAGAAACTAGGCATAGTTTCTACGCACAAATCTATTTGCTTTAAAATTTAAAACCCAGCTACAATAATAAATTAGTGACAGGCAGCCAAATATTTGCATGCGGGAGTGTAAGAAGCCCTTCTGCTCTTTGGGAGCACCTGAGAAGGAAGAGCTTGCCATGATGCAGGCTTCAAAGAGGTCTCAGCATAGCTGAGACATAGCCTTTCTTAATCTCTTTCATGGTGTGCACCCTGTCACATCACGGGCTCAGTCTTGCCTTCTGAGAATTGCTGCACAACTCGAGAGGAAGACTGGCAGGTTTTGTAGGTTCTACAGATAAACTCCATTTTGCTAGTAAAACATGCCCTTGTAACATATTTCAGTATATTGAATTTGAATGTTTTATGCTGAACACTGAAAAGCTAGGAGGATATGTACTGCCCAAATCCTAATAAATTCAACAGCAAACCTTCCTTCAAAGTGAACAGGAGCAGTCTCACTGTTAATTTTTTTCCTCTAATATAAAGAGTCCAAATATGTTTTTACCTTCTGTGGTTGGACTTCTTTCGAATTTCCTCTTGATAGCTGCATAACTCTTCACTGACTCTGGCAAGTTCTTTAAGAGCCTTTATAAATATAAAAACAGTCCTTTAACATATGCCTTTTAAATGGTATCTCCAGAATTATTTTGAAACTTGTGGTGATTTGCATTTAAAACTCACAGCAGAGAAAGTAGCACAAAGATACAAAAATGCCCCTAGGTTATGAGCCGAGGTAAAGAGCATGCTGTTAACATTTTCAAAATTAGAAGACATTAATCAATAGCAAACTGAGGAGGAATTAGAAAGAGTGCCTCGCTAGAAAGCCAAAACCAGGGAGATCAGTTCTCTAGGTTAACCTGACAGACCAAATCCCCCAGCATTTTCCTCACCCTTGTAACCAAAACATGCTCATGCTTTACTTACTACATTGAGATCACCAATATAATTCTTGGCATTTTTCTTGGAAGTTTTGGTGCTGAGGCTGTCTTCAGGTTCCTCACGGTTCTCAAAGGCCAGACTGTCCCTTAAGAGAGTATTATTTCTGCTCTTGGCACTTGTTTCTTTACATTCATGTCCTGTTTTACTGAGCAAACTCCCTTTTTCCAGCCTGTCATTTCCCACATTGTGCTGATAGTTCACCACTGTGTCACTCTCTTCTGAAGTAGGGGAATGCATGGACAGCTGCAGCATCTTGCTCTGAATGGCCTTACTATCATGGACGTTCATATTGCTCTCCCTTCTAAGTTTTACCTCCTGGTAAAGCTGAAAAAACAACAGAACCTTCTGTTAAATCATAGTACTGTGATGAACTTTATGACAAAAGAACATATTCATCTTCTGGTTTGAATGTTGCTTTACTCAGTAGCACCAAGTAGAAAGATTTCATACATGTGTTAGTAGAAAAGCGTTGAGTCACACAGTGTGATAGTCCACAGATCGTTATTGTCATAGGATGAGGAAAGGACTGTTACCATTCACAAACTTTACCATGGTTTTAATGTATGGACTCTACCCATAGGATGGGGTTGGAAGAGATCTCACGAGGTTAATGGTCCTGCCCTGAGTCAGAAGCTGTATGGTTGTCTTACGTGGTGGACACAGCTCTGATGGGGATGTGAAGGAGGAAGAGGGCTCTGGCTGTGTTACAGCCTGTTAAAGTATATTAGTTTAAGGAGGCAAAGTGAATTCTTATCACATACTGTGCCATCTGCACTAGAACAGACTCTTCTGGTTCTCAGGCAAGTGGAATTCTTCCCTGGGACTGGAGTGATAAATCAGTACTTCAGAATGGTATTATTTGGCAATGGCTGTCACCCTCTTATCTTCTTTCACACTATCTGCTGAGATCCAGTGCCTTCATTAGTATAGGAAAAGGTGTTAATTCCTGTCACCCAGCACATTCAATCTAGGGAACTGTGATAAATTATAAATTAGAAAAAATAGCAACATCATAAAAACCTCTTCTGCTTACAGAATCTTTTCCAGTGCCAAGAATCTCATGGCTCTTTATAAACATTCATTCTTAACTTGCTCTTATGAAGAAAGTGTAGAGCAGGCACCTCTGAGCAGCTGTCTGCCTGCTCTCTCGCAGTGCACATGGCCAACACAACAGCTTTTGGAAGGGCAGTGAAAAAGAATAAAAACATGAAGAACATGTGGCCATTTCACGGGTAGTGCTGTGGATTAGAAGTATTCTCACATTCAGAGACTTGACAATTGGCCTCATCCTGGGCTTTCAGATTTCACTCCCAAAGCCCTGGAACCTGAAGGTTGAACTTTGTAATTTCCAAGAAATGAGGGCCTCATACTCACTCAGCATAGCAGTGAGAAGGAAGGATACCACCTCATAACTCAACAATACAATCTCTGAAACCACATAGGTCTTCCTGGATGATTTCAAGAATGAAGTTAGATTTTGGTGGGCTAGAGAGAACTGCCAAATAAAAATACAAGCTGATAAGGTAGTGCAAGTTTTATTGAGGAAATCTCTCTACTGAGGATGGCATTATCTCCTCTTTTCTCCAGCCCCGTTGGTGAAGAAATGTCAGACAACTGAAATGAAGGACAGCTTAAGAAGGGACCTTAGGATACCAATAACCGTGGGGTATCATCTGCAGTTTTGTCTGGTCCTGCAGTATCCAGAAATTTTCTTCATCTTCTTCCCCTCAGCTCCATTCCATTCTTTACCTGTTTTGTTTTTTTTTTGTCTCTGTCACACTTTCCTAATCCATATGTTAATAAAAAACATGGAAAAAACACAGTCTTTGGAGCTATTGTCAGGACTACTAATAGCCAGAATACCTTTTCACAACACGTTACTGTATTCCAAAACAGCTCACGTACCTAACAAACTGAAATTCAACTACACAAACAGATCACATTACTAACTTTTGAAGCTCTCTTACTTTGGTAATGAAATTATGTAAGACAGCACAGAAATGTCCTAGCACAGAAGACAAAATATGGCTTTCATTCTAAGATACCAGAGTCTGCCACAGCTGCAGGTAAAATACGAGAGAGCTTGAAAGGTTTATGCTGCAAGCTGGTTTAAGGGGCACGGTATGGCTGCAATTCATTTAGCTCTGGTCATTTGCCTTCTCATACTTTCATATGAACAATCTCTGCCATACATTGCTGTGTTGCTCAGCCATAGGACGGTGTTGGCAGAGAGCAAGCAAAACTACTCCATGTGTATAGCAGAATGAAAAATGCGGAAACCTCAGTTCTATATGTTGCCAAGGAAGATTCAATTTATGTATTACAGAGTGCCAGAGGGTTCTGCTGCAGCGACAATTTGGGGATAAAAGAATTACAAATAATTACTTAAAGTATTTCTGGAAAGAGATGCATTAGAAATGGCAGAGTGTTTGTTACTATGTGTAAACATAAGCTGTGTCAGGACTTACATGCTATTTACTGTAGCCATTTTGTCTCCTAAAAGCTGTTCATAAATGGAGCAGGTTCTAGCCAGAATGATTCTGCTTCATGCAGTATTTAATGTATGACATTCTTTTTAATATTACCATTTACCCCAGCACACCTGTGCCATGTAATTCCTTTTTGCCAGAGAATTATGATACCTAGATTTTTTGTTACTAAATATACATTTTCCTAAACACCATATAAGCAATTGTTCAGCATATCTGTACTTGAAAAAAGCATGTATAAAATGAGCAGTGTGGCAGTCCCGGCAGGACTGGCAGCAGTATATCCAGCAAACAATATTATGGCAAACTTCATACAAAATGACATTTAATGTCCTGCTTCGTATTCATAAGTATGAAAAGAGCAATTGCAAATACTGCTTAACCCCAGGCTTTGCATCCTACTATCAGCTATTAGAAACTTCTAGTGACAGGTAAGAACCAGGATATAATTCAGAAAAAAACCAAATGAAGCGACCACTAATCACTGATAAGACGCAAGTCAAAATGTTAGTGTTCAGAGTTTTGTTTAAAAGTACCTCTTCTATTTTCTTCTGCATGACCTTCCACTGACATTCCCATTCTTTCCTTTCGTTGTCAAATCTCTCCAGCAATTCCATCTTTTCTTTATTCCAGTTCCTCTCAGTATTCTCCAGTTGTTTACGCAGGTCCATGGTTACAGTCTGTGTAACAGCAAGAAGATAGCTCTGCTTTTTCTCTTTCTTCCCTGAATGTTTCCTGGAAGTTTATCAGAATAAGTCTTACTTGTGTTTGATTCTAGCTTTCAGGGAAAAAAATAACCAAGCAAAACCCAAAAATAATTAACCGAACTATGCTCGCAGGAAATAGTGTCACACAACTGAACTATATATATTTGGAGTGTGAGTGGAATATGGATGAACTGTTATAAGACACAAACCCAAGGGCAGAGAGGCCCAGTCTGGAAGGCGGGGGAAGGACACATATCCAGCATCACAGACATCAGGAACGTCTGTCACAGGGGGCTCTGTACTGTGGCCTCTTTGCATCTTTGCCATTACTCTTCACTATAAACCTGTTTTCAATGACATTCGAGTCTGCACGATACTGAATGTCACCTCAGGACCTTGGGATCCTGCAACACCTGCCCTTGAGGGTGAAAGCTATTTTTATGTTTGTTCAAAAGACAACTGCAAGTGTAAAGGTATCATGTTTGCTCATGCACTCCTTTCACACACACATGTAGCACGACAGACTGTGACATTCTTTTGGCAACTGAAAACTGTAAACTTGATATGTGCAGAAAATTCTCGTGGCTATACGAATGTTTTAGAATACATGAAGGAAAACAGGAGAGGAAGGCTAATAACAGGTAACAAACACATACAGCAGAAAGCATCATTATACTATATAAAGGACTATAGATCACTATAAAGAGTTCATGTATTTTGGATTTAACAGATCTAATTCTATAAATGTTAGTTCCAAGACCAGCATAGGGAAAACTAGAAACTATTCTCAAATAGCACTAACTCAAATCTAGTTCAAAACCTTGCTCAGAATATGTAACTAATTTGTGCTTCAGTTTCTCCTTCCCCTTTGGAAGTATCTTGTTATCTCTGCATGAAAAATTATTAATTGAACTACTAAATATGTATATTTCAAAGGAAATATTTTGGATCTGCTCATCTGACTTTGGAGAAAAACAGTCAAAGATTTTATGGGCCTGGTGCTCATCTTACTTTCTTAAGCTTTACAATAGAAACACCTCTACCATCAGATGTTTACTGTGCCCGCAAGGCCAAAATAACACTCATTCATTCAGTTACAATGGCTCCTCTGGTATAACGGCTGGTACGCACACATTGATACTTGAGTTTGTTAACTTTGGCTCTCAAAGCCAGCTGTTGTGTTACTTAGGTGGACATGGAATCTAGTTCTAGCCACAAAATGCCTCTGCATTGCTTTGATCTCCTGCCAGAAACCAAGCATATGGGCAGGCAAATGAATTATCAGAGAGCTAACTAGGGGTAAACCCATTTTACTTTCCTGGAATTTATTCATTTCCCTGACTGATGGTCAGTGATTGTCAACTCGCAGGAATTCCCCATTTTATTGCCCACATTTTCTTTGATAGTGAAAATTCATTCTTGAGCTTCACACAAATTTCTTCCCCATCCTGTATTTTATTGGACAAGTCTTGTTGATTCAGCTGTGACTACTGTGTAATCATTGCTTATCAGTGTCTGCGTTATTTCAGCTGACTGGGAAGATGATGCCAAACTTGGAGTCAGCTTCCTTCATGAACAAGTAAGCAGAAGAGCTCAGCTGAAGCCCAATGGGTTACTCAGGTCTTTGGGTCACAGGACGTCCTGCTACAGGATCTTTAAACTGACAGCCATCATGGGTCCAGTCCTAACTCAGACATTGCAAAACTATTTACTCCAAGCAATTTTGTATGGAGGACTTACAGAAAAAACTGACTGTTCTTCAAACATAGCTGTCATCCCATTTCACAACAGTGTAACCATGTCACCATGCAAGGTGCTATTGGAGCTTACTCTTTCAAATTCTGACTCACACCTGCTTTGGAGCTACGAAATGGCAATCTGTCCCTCAACTATCTACAAAAAGATTTCTGACCCTTCTTCTTCCACACAGGGCAGCTTTATAAAAACATAAAATTTCTTGAAACTAAGAGCTGCTGAAATACAGCACAGCATTCTCATAACCAAAGAAGTCAAGCACTGGTTTGCTCCTGGCTTCTTAGGGAAGGGAGCCAGGCTACAGAGACTGCACCTCTCCAGGCCAGTGTTTCAGCTTTGTGCCAGACTTCAGTAAGTGTTGAGCAAAAACAACTTACAAAAGAATTCCATTGCACTTAAGACCTGTTGCAATCTAAACATACTTTAAAACCATTTCAATACTTTCTCATTTTGCTAATTCAGAGGTTGCAATTTTTAGCTAATTTTCTTTTCTTTTTTGCTATATTTATGTCTTCATAACCTATCAGAACATCTCTGAGAAATAAATAAAAGTCAACTCTCTGCTCCACTAGAATCCTTCACATACATGTCAGAAAGAAATAGAAAAACATATAAATGGTGTAAAGTCATGAAGAAGACAATCAGTCATAATCTGTCCACAACTTGCATAAATCGTGCTTTTGTTTGTTTTGTGCACTGTTAGTAATAATGACCATGGTTCAATCAGCAGCATATTAATAGAAAGAAAGTCAATATTATATAGCATATTTTTTCACATAATATACATATATATATATATTCAACCATGCATATAGCATTGAAAAGGCCCCTCTGGTTTCTTAGTGCTGAGAACTACTATTGCCATGTTTGCATTCATCTTAAAAATTTCCAAGTTTTTTCATATGAGACTTATTACAAAAAGAGATTGGATAGCATCAAAATGAAATCAAGTCTTGGAAGAAGTTAGTTACAGAAGTTACAGATAGTCTCCTGTAGCTCTAAGATCCACAAAAAACTGGTATTGCTTCTTACGCTTCTCCAATTTCCTCTTGACATAAATTCTGAGAAGAAAACTCATGTTTATTGACATTAGCAGCTGGATGAGTATACAGTTTTGCTGCTATTGTACAGTGGATCAATTCCTCAGAAACTTTTAACTCCTATTTCTATGACTTTTCCCCTTTTTTTTTTTTGGTGTTTGGTGTTGGTTTTGTTTTGTTTTGGGGGAGGGTGGGGGTTGCTTGTTTCTTCCCTACTAGCAATAAAATCCAATTTATAGTCCCGGTAGTATACCCTCTGTCTGTATAGTGCACCAAGATGTCCCCATGGGTACTTCACACGGCTTAAACAACTCAAAAGGATGTAAAATGCCACATTATAATTTGCTGTGTGGATCAGAACAGTATCTGTACTCTTGCAGTATTGGCACTTTCAGCATGTCCTAGACAAGGTCAGAAGCTCATTACAGCAATCAAATTCAAGCAAATAATCAATTCTGTCTACATCAGCTGCATTTTCCCTTAACTTTTCCTTTAGCTCTCCCTCCTCTCAAGCAAATAATGTTTTAAGCAACTATTTGATGTCAATGTTATTATTCCTCCATGTCTTACCCATGCCCTTTCTATCCACATATTAAAAATGCAAAATAGTTTGCAACCAACCTCTATCAACTTCTGAAGATAAGCTGCAGTGACATCAGCTGAGAGGTTATTTGTCAACAGAGATTAATTAGATTGGCTGTGCACAACCATTCAGATACACAAATCTTCCCTTGACTTTACAGAAAAAAAGCTATTAAATTATATTTACATCAAAGTGCTGTATTTTAGAGGACTAAGGAAATTGTAAATATATGTATTTGTTCAATTATAAAAGTGTGCCATGTGTCACAATACTGTGCACTTTATACATAAAAATAAACTATATTTGAGTGAAAGAGTGAAAGAGAGAAGAGAAAGAAAAAAGAAATAAATGGTGAGAGAAAGAAAGAAAGAGAGAGAAAAAAAGAGAGAGGCAAAGAGGGAGAGAAAGAAAGAAAGAACTAACAGACTCGAGTGCTCACAATGCTGTCACCCCTGTTCTGCTGATATATCTGCTCTGAAGAAACTGAATAAACTAATGAAGAGTATTTCTCTAAGAATAAAGACCATAAATAACATACATGAACACGTTACATATAAATAACATTAGAGAAATGTTTAAATAACTGTTTGCCACATTAGTAATTTGCTTTCTTTTTCAGTTTGAACTGTTTGAAAACACTGATTTAAAGTAAACTATAACCATACCTTTCATGGAATAAGAAATCCTTTAGAAGTTTTTCAGTCCATTTCTAAACAGCAGTGAAAGCAATGAAATGCACAGCCAGCTGGGATCCAGTTCTGTGAATCTTGATCTTTAAAAGAAATAAGAATGCTAAGCAAGACACAACCTTTCAGCTGGGGCAGCATTTGCAACTCTCTTTGAATAACTCCGCAAATTTTGCAAACTGAAAAACAGTTCCGTTCAGCATCATCCCAGCAGCTGGCTTCCACGTGACGTCAGTGCTTGGAGGATGGTTTTAAAGCCATCTCTTCCAACCCCCAGCTCTGTAACTTTATATCTCCCCATATTTTGTGTAAACAACTCCAAGTCCAGGACATTTTTAGGTTTTATAGTGCAGCCCAGTCTTTAGAGTTTGCCAAAGCAGCCAGCGTTAATATTAAAGCTATGACAATAGGCAATTTTAGGTTTCTTTTATTAGCGTGCATGTTGTAAAGGAAGATCCTTTGCTGCCTTCCAGACCCAGTTTTCAGGGTTTTATTTTTTAGTATGATAATTTCGAGCTTTGCAACTTGATCTTCATAAACTGCTTTGTAACGGGTGCTTGTTTAAAGCAGCAGTTTTGCTGGTTAACAGCTATCTGAAAGATCTAAAAGCAAACCACACCTCCCTAAAATCTTTGTATTCTAAATAAGCTATCACTTATGAAGTGCAGAATTATTTGGCACTGTGTAATCCTACAGTCTTGCATTCTGGGAATGGTGATAACGGTTTCTTTGGGATATACACAAATATTCCTGCTACTTTATAAGGTTACTGGATCAGATTCTCCAGTCTGTTAAGATACTTTGTGTCTCAACAAAGCAAAGCACTTGAAATTGGATGGAGAATCTCCCTTGCACAGAGATACTCATCCCTGGCATAAGGCCTCAGCCTGGACTGAAAGCCCTGGGAGTGCCGGTAGCGAGTGTCAGCATGGGGCCAGGGAAGAGAGCGTATGTGACAAAAATGATCCAGCAAGTGAAAGTCCATGGGACACCCTCAAGCCAATGCAGCAAAATTTAGCTGCTCCCCCTGCTGAGCTGCAGGCACAAGGAGCTCAGCTCACTCCTCCTGTGTCTGCCCACCACAGTAACTCTCCTGTCGTACTACGAGTTAAATGGCTTTCTTTTGGCCCCCTGAGAGAGACTCTCAGGCAGAAGTTTCTCACACATACCACTGCCCTGCTGTGTACTTGTGCTTGGATGTGTCTGTGGGCAGTGACTGAGACAACTCACAGTCAGAAAATTCACATTTCGGGGAACATTTGTCCCCATGTGTACCTGGAAAAAGGCCACATGCAGCATGAAACTCTGGACAAATTCTGCTATCAGATGTATGTCTTCAAATGCACTAAGCAGGAGAGACATGTATTTTTGTTGGCAGAGCAGCTGACGACAAGAGGATCAGTGAGACGAAGGACACGATAGAAGGACTCACACATCCTTCACTTAGTCAGCTGTAATAACACACAACCTCTTCAGAATGGTAAGGTTTTACCTGTAATAAAATCTACGCACAGCATAAAGATTTTAGCTCTGGGAGCATTTTATAGTAAATACCAAAGCAGGTTTGAAGGAAAACACATTTTTTCTCCTTATATGGTCTAGCTGTAAGTTTCAGTGAATACATTACTGGGGTGGTTGTTCTGCTCCCATGTAACATAAATAATGGGACTTGGGCTATTTGTGAAAATTTCAGAGATGATCTAAAAATTGAACAAAGATGTTGAAATACACAACTGAATGTTCCCAAAGAAAATTTCCAGCCTCTAAACTCCAAGAATTTAAACATTTCCTGTTCATAAAGCAACAGTGTGACTTTCTTTTGGGTGGTTATGTCCAAACACACAGCTAACATGGCTGGGAGTAAAGCCGGAGTGCCTGGGAGCAGAACTGAGCCCACAGCTGGAGGCTGGGTGCCACAGCACAGCCTCCTCCCAGAAGCCAGCACAGCTGCACCACTACAAATGAAGACAGACTCTGAAGACACATTTTCTTTTTCACTCTTATCCATCAGCATAGGCTATTGTTCTTGTGTATTTAATACTGCTAACTCAATGCCCCTCGTCTTGTTATGCAAGCTCTTTGCAGGAAAGCACAGTGAAATTAAAGAAAACAATGACTAAATCCCAGGCTTGAGCTTTCACTCAAACAAAATCCTGCATTTCTGTCAGTGTGAGGAATTAGAAATGTGTGAGACTGAGGGGCTCATGAGGAGACAAGAGCTGGACCCCACTCACAGGTCAAAGGCCCATGTTAAACTCATCCTAATATGGGAAAGGCAGAGAAAAGCTGGGACAAGGAAAACATGAAGCAAGCTCTAAAAACCTGGGGCCATTGTTCTGGACACCCTTAAGTGTAGCAGTAGTGACTTCTGCTTTTGAAGAAAAAATGTTATCCAACAGAGACTGTCCCTCCCCGAACAGCAGCAGACAAAGCAGCAAATATAGCCTTCTGGCCTCTGGCACAGGCCAGATAAGCAGGAAGGCTATTGTAGGTTTATTACATCCAACAACTGCTTCCACAGGGAAAGTGTACTTTGTCCATACCTGGTATCACCTCTACTTGTGTTAAAAGTCAGCACCTCAACAAAAAAGGTGCAAGGGCGTTTTAAACAAGCCCTCCCCTAAATTTATCTTCATCATGCAAGACTGAAGACAAAGCAGCATGAGTTAGCATGGGCTATAATCTGATTATATATATATATATATATATATAGTGCACATTCTACTTAATAGTCTGTGCTCAAGATCATTTTAGAGCATCCTCAGTTCTGCTGTACTAGCTTGGTTATGGCACGCCCATTTGCTATGTCCCCATCAATTTGGTAACAAGAAGGAAGAACAGCACTGCTACCACCGCAGTCAACCCAACCACATCAGACTCCTGAATGATGTACACCTTGATAATCCTGGCAAACCACATCTCAGGAGTGGGTATATAAATCAGGCAATGGGCAGAAGCAAATACAAATTCCTTCTCCTCTTACTGTTGTCCACTTCTGCAATAGTGGACTTATGGGAGAAATAAAAAAATAAAAAAAACAACTTAGGGGAGAAATAGAGCCAACAAATTGTTGTGTTGTGTTATGTCACTTCTCTCACTTCTCCGAGGCTAAATTGGAAATCGGTGGCAGATACTTTAGATGTTGACTTTAAATAGAGCCACTGCAATTTTCCCCATAGGCGACCGCATGTGTAATGGCAAAAGTTGGGTTTGGATATCACTTCCCCTGGCATTAAATCAGAGACAGAAATGTAAGCCAATGGGAATTACGTCCCTGATACTGATGCCTTTAGAAGTCTCCTACTCACCTATCAAATTCTGGGGTTATTAAGGGGAAGGGCATCTAGTATCCTAAAGCTCTGCTTGTTTTAATAAACAACTCTCAAAGTTCATGTGCAGTTCATCTCTTTTTATAACACATATTTAGACAGTCATGTTTTTGGCAATTTCTGCTTTCCAACTGCCAGGCATATTTCTGCACTATAGCACCTGCTCTCTTCTAGTTTTGATTCTGAAGCACTGGTGACATGTGTCAGCAGACACTTACTCTGTCTCTAACTGGAGATTCAGGCATGGATATTTTTGGTTGAAAGAAATATCTCTAGTATCAGGGGAATTTTTCAGTAACAGTAAAGAAAATAATTTAGAGGTATTTTGTCAAGGCATTCAGAGCTGACTCTGAATAGAAAACAAATTTAATTGAATTTATCTGCTTGCATTAAATGAAAAATGCATCTGTTTTCTAAATGACATAAAAATTCATTGGAGTTACTGCTGATTTACACAAGTGTAAAAATGTCAGAATTACATCTATAGATGCAAGATCTTTTCTTTCTAAAAGAACAGGGAATTAATTCCCTGGGAACACAGGAAACAGAAATTTAATCTTTCAGAGAAATGTAAAATTAAGGCAATCTCGGTGTTCAAATTCAACGACATGATTGCCAGAATGTTAATGTTTTGCCAGAATATTCCAAAATGGGAACCGTGAATCTGCAATTGGTTTAAGTGAGATTTGAACTGAAAGGTAACCTGGCACATCCGGCTTGTTGCCACATACAAGCAAAATCTTGTATTCTTCTTCTTATTGCTCTTCAGAATTAGATTCTATGCGGCATACAGAATCTAGTGAATCAGCAGTGTTCTGTCTGGCTCTGCCCTGCCTGACTCCCACGCATTCCTGCTAGAGGATGTGGACACCTTCAGCTGCATTTACTCACTCACCTGTGAGGTGAACTTTGCCCACCAGGCTGGTAACTGAGTGGGGAGAATCTGTTTCCTTTCTTGGCAAGTATAATTACTGCATTTCTTTGTGAGACCCTTATTTAAGTTTAGCAATCTAAAACTATTTTGTATGCTTTGGTATGCTTTAATTTCAGATTGTAGCCTGTGCGATAGCTCCCTAAATGTCCCAAAAGGTCTCAGCTTTCATTTGCTTTGTTGATTAATTAGGAAGAGGAAAGGTCCAGCTACATGCAAGAAAAAACACTGTGAGAAATCAATGGGGTTATAATTGCTAGTCTTACGCAGGGGTTATCTCCACCTTTTCTCAAAAGGTTCATCCTCACATTTTCTGATTTCTGAGAAAGAAGCAAATCCTTCCCAATTACTTCCAAGATGTATACCATGTATGAATTCAGTGTATTAAACTTTCCTACTACTTCACAGTAGTACTGTTACTGATACACTGAGTGTAAATCAAATCCTCTCTACTTATCTTTATTATATACAAGGCTGAGAAAGGTATAAAGAAGTGTGGGTTAAAAATCTGAAAGCCCAAAACTTTAGATCAGATTTAAGTATGATTTTTTCTCTTTATGGGAGAGTAAACCAGTAACATTTAACAAAACCCAAATGATCTTTTCTTCCCCAAGGAAGACACTAAAACAGAAAGAAACTCAAAAAAGTCAGTCTTGTGCTAAGATTTGATACGACAAGTTTAAGCCTCAAATTATTATACTTTAATGTCCAAATTGCAAATCCATGAGGAAAAAAAAAACAATTTCTTAAGCAGTTGCTGAAAAATTTATTACAGCAGTTGCTGAGAGACAAGCAGCAAAAGGGCCTCTTCCCAGTGATTTGAGAACAACCTTTACAGTTATAGAAATTCACTGTGAAGGGATTATATGTGTGATAAAATCATGCCATAATAGTTTCTAATATGTGGAACTTAACTTTTAGGCAACTGAGCATGAATTATAGTAGCTTAGAAACTCCTCAAAATTACTTTGGGCCTTACTTTCTCTTTAATCAGAAGACCAGGCAAGGCTATCTATTAATCTCACATATACTGATTATAATTTCCTTTAGACATATCTTGCTATCTACAAAATAAATAATGACAACAACATCCCCTGGTAGCAATAACTATTTGGATTAAATCAAGGTTAAAGTGATTTAACTGATCAAGGTGACTACACCTGCAGAGTATGCTGAGGGAAAACTAGACAAACAAGGAGAAAAACACAAGCTTAGGTTAAATTATATTATATTCCTCCTTGGGTATATAAGAATGTTGTCAGAGAGTGTAGGGAGGCAACTAGGAAAGCTAAGGCCTCCTTAGAATTAAGCCTTGCTAGAGGGGTCAAGGATAATAGAAAGGGCTTCTTAAAATACATTGCAGATAAGGCTAACACCAGAGGCAATGTAGGCCCACTGATCAATGAGGTGGGTGCTCTGGTGACAGAAGATACAGAGAAGGCAGAGTTACTGAATGACTTCTTTGTCTCTGTCTATACTGCTGGAGGATTTCCTGAGGAGCCCCGTACCCCTGAAGCCCCAGAGGAAGTCAGGACAAAGGAGGAGTTTGCTCTGGTAGATGAAGACTGGGTTAAGGAGCGGTTAAGTAATCTGGACACCCATAAATCCATGGGTCCTGATGGGATGCACCCGCGGGTGCTGAGG
>WKFP01014843.1:632186-644374 GCA_011057875.1 Pterocles orientalis | reverse complement strand
CCTTGCGGCTAAACTGAGGAAGTGTGATCTGGATGATCGGGTAGTGAGATGGATTGTGAACTGGCTGGAGAAAAGAAGCCAGAGAGTTGTTGTGAATGGAATGGAGTCTAGTTGGAGGCCTGTATCCACTGGAGTCCCCCAGGGTTCGGTACTGGGACCTGTGCTGTTCAATATATTCATCAACGACTTGGATGAGGGAGTAGAGTGCACCCTCAGCAAGTTTGCTGATGATACGAAACTGGGAGGAGTGGCTGACACGCCAGAAGGCTGCACTTCCATTCAGCGAGACCTAGACAGGCTGGAGATTTGGGCGGGGAAAAATCTAATGCAATTTAACAAGAGCAAGTGTAGAGTCTTGCATCTGGGCAAGAACAACACCAGGTTCCAGTATAAGTTGGGTACTGACCTGTTGGAGAGTAGTGTAGGGGAGAGGGACCTGGGGGTCCTGGTGGACAGCAGGATGACCATGAGCCAGCACTGTGCCCTCGTGGCCAAGAAGGCGAATGGCATCCTGGGGTGTATTAGAAGGGGGGTGGTCAGTAGGTCGAGAGAGGTTCTCATCCCCCTCTTCTCTGCCCTGGTGAGACCACATCTGGAATATTGTGTTCAGTTCTGGGCCCCTCAGTTCAAGAGGGACAGGGAACTGCTGGAAAGAGTCCAGCGCAGAGCCACGAAGATGATTAAGGGAATGGAGCATCTCCCTTATGAGGAAAGGCTGAGGGAGCTGGGTCTCTTTAGCTGGAAAAGAGGAGACTGAGGGGTGACCTAATCAATGTTTATAAATATGTGAAGGGTGAGTGTCAGGAGGATGGAGCCAGGCTCTTCTCTGTGACATCCAGTGATAGGACAAGGGGCAATGGGTTCAAGCTGGAACATAGGAGGTTCCACTTGAATATGAGAAAAAATTCTTTACGATAAGGGTGACAGAGCACTGAAACAGGCTGCCCAGAGAGGTTGTGGAGTCTCCTTCTCTGGAGACATTCAAAGCCCGCCTGGATGCGTTCCTGTGCGATCTGATCTAGGTGTTCCTGCTCCAGCAGGGGGATTGGACTAGATGATCTTTCGAGGTCCCTTCCAATCTCTAACATTCTGTGGTTCTGTGGTTCTGTGATTCTGCGAAATACTGAATATTGTGAATGTACTATTTTTTTTTCATTTTCATAAAATAAATTTTGTTGCCTAACCTCCACTTCCGTTTGAGGGGTTTCCCTTAAAATGGTGTCTCTCTACTACTTCAGGTAGCAGAGCACAACCCAGGCCAGTGATGAACCATTCTTACTGGGGACTGGGTTAAGTAAACAGAGTGCTAACATGATAAATCAAAGGGAATCCTTATTGCCAGGTAGAAAAACAGCTGCTTTATTTATTACCACTATTTATTACTAGACGTTTTTATCATGGCATCTGCACAAAATAATTTCATTAGTACACTTACTCGTAAATTATCACATTTGGAGAATTCACGTTTGTGGTTCCAAAATAGGTTGAATAAACCAGAAAAGAAAACTGAGCTCCACTGGGCATTTCAGATTAGGTTTTCATAGTGGGAGATCTACTGTTTGTAGGAGCTGTCTGTGTTCAGTGTGATAGATCATGAAACACCTGCACTCTCAGTGCAGCCTCTCATAGGCAAGACAGGGATATTCAATTACTATTTATGCACACCTACATACGCAAGCTTGCTTCGCCTATGGTCACTTGCCTCCAATGGCATGGTTAGACAGGGGTCACTCAGCAAGCCAAGAGTTACCATGTTCATTCAAAATTCACCCTGAAACCTGGAGAGAGAATTCAGAGCCCTGGTAGCTACAGACTGGAAAGTGTTATCTGATAAACTAGGTTGTCAGGAAAATAAATTTGACGTCAGACAAGGTGACTAGCATCACTCTCTTTAGTTCAAGTCAGACTGTGTGCGTGGCCATTTTTCTAGAGCATAGAGAGAATGCAGCCAGCCTACATGTCTCAGAAGACTCCTCGCCTACTTTGATACCTCCTCCTTGTGCATCTCATTCTCAGGGCTCCAGCTTCTTGACACGTTTCCAGATACAGTGCTCTATATACTAACCATTCTGATTTTGTCCCCTCCGTGGTGTCTACATAACACAGTGCTGAAAGACATTATCATCGCAATAATGAAAAATATATAGAAGCTGTGACATACAATTGCAGAACAGACATCGAATGTGGTTTTACTATTCATATGTGGCTAGAATACAAATTCTTTTTCTGGGAGTGGGAAGAGGAAAGAAACAGACTCTTCACATCCATGTATGTTTCTGGTTTGCTTCTGATTTGGTGCAAATTAATGAATATTAAATTGGTTCCAGTCACTTGGGAAATTTTTATTCAAAAATGATAAAACCAGATGAATTGAAAAATATAGTTTTCTGTTTGCTTACCTGGAGCACCATGGTGAGCAGGTTTCCTATTCAACTGGGTGACTTTTTGGTATGTTTTTTGCAGGTTTTTTTGGTTTTCTTTAGGTTTTGGCAAACAAGCAGTCTTCAGTGTTTTTACAGCAGTGGCTATTACAGAAACTATGTCTCTCGCACTTCTTATCTTGGAGGGTGGACAAAAAAAACCAAACTGAAAATAACACTACAATGAACAGTAAATGATGAATGGATTACAGTACAAAAAACAGTGTAAAGAGGAAGACAAGTTTAAATATTGTTGTGTACGAAAGAGATGAAAATAATACAAGGATGAGAATAAGTAAAATGATAGGCTGGAACATCTGGGAAAGTAAATACAAAGACAAAGAAAACAATCAATTAATGGAACAGCGAGTCCAAAGTTTCAACAAAATAAATAGTGAATCAGACTATGCTTGTGGAGGGACCAGGTGCCCATCTCCCATTAACTTCAGTAGGAGTTCTGCATGGTCAAGCCCCAAAATGCCAAATTTAACTATTACTGCTATTTGTTTAGAGAAAATACTAATTAGTTTGCTTTAAATTTGTATAGGCCCATGCAGTGCCCTGCCTTCAAGCTAATGGGAGCTCTACAAGCTCAGAGCTATTGCTAGATCAGAAAGTGAGCATGCTAAATGCCGTTTCTGTTTGATTTCATGCAACACATGTATAGTAATTGATTAGCTTTAAACTCACTGCGTCTGTGACTTTCTGATACAAGGAAACAAAAGACTAATTAGTCAGCATAGGAATAAGAAATAATAGCTTTCAGCTTCACCCAGCAACTACTTTGACTATAAACTAGCAGGACAGCACAAAGCAAATTAACCCAGCAAGAGACTTAATAAAACATTGGATAATACCATGGGCAATAACAAGATTTGCCAACTATAGGACTGCATGATAAGATAAAGTAGATAATTTTCATTTTTCATGGCAAAAGACCTTGAGTCAGCACAGAATTTGCTTCCCAAAGCCTCTCTGGAGCAATTCTGCATAAAAACAAGCTACAGAAAAAGATGCTAGTCACTGCTGCATGTAAGCAGTGACCCATCAGCCTTCAACAAGATGCAATCAATTACAGCAATTCCAATATCTGCACTACCATGTGGCTCTGTGAATCTGTAAAGTAGATTTTCATAGTTTATTTTTTCTCTATGGTTTGTCATACTCTCTATAATTTCAGAAATGTAATGTTTCCTTCAGTTTAAAACTAATAAGGCTTTCTTTTTATTCATTTAACAGGAACCCAACCATTAAAAAACAATCATGTTAATTTATGTGCCAAAATGCTGGCCACACTGCCTTTACTGGTGATGAAGGCACAACTTTAGCAAATCCAGTTGCAAACCCAGAAAAGAGTAATATTGTCCACCTCCTAGAACATAATTCTTTTAATTTCAAGGAGACCAGACTTACTCACTGTTCACAAAACGCCCCATTGGTAGAACAAGGTTTCATATGGCCCGATGAGACTAAAAGTAATTTAAGAAATAGTGATTTTTGTCCACTGTCTAAAATAAAGAAATTTGATGTGCCATACATTGAATTTGAGGCTTAATTCACTTGGCAGAGCCTTTTTACCTGTAGGCCGTAATAAGTAAAAGTCTACCTGACTCACTGACAAAGGTTCATCTGCACTTCGATCATCTGAAGACTTTGGAACTTCGAGTCTGTCGATGAAAGCCTGGAGCTCTTTCCTGAAAGCCTTCATCTGTGCGTTGATCCGGTAAAGAAGCTCATGCTCACGTATTCTGCTTCCGTCGTCTTCCTCATCCATCAGTCCAAAGAGGTCCCCATTAGCTACATAAATTCTTGCCTCAGTTATGATGGTGCTTGTGTCAGAAATTAAGCGATCTATTGTCTTGCCCAGACGCTCAGCTTCAGAGCGAATGTCCTTCATCTGCTGCCTGTCAGTGAAGCTTTTCTGCCACCCAGATGATGTTGGATAAAAAGACCTTGTGGGTGTCAGGCACCGAATGTTACGTACCTCTTCAGAGTCACTTTCCCCACCAATGGGGCCTTCTCTTTTTCGGTGAGGGGGCCGGGAATCATCATCACTCTCTTTCTTTCCTGCATCACTTTCCGCATCACTGTCTCTGGGACTGCCACGGATGCCAAGATGAGAGGCCAAGTCATAGCGTTGCATGTTGGACATTAAGACTCTGTTTTCATACTGGAGTTGCATGACTTTGCCACTCAGCTCATTGATCTGCATTCGTGCAGCTTTTAGCTCCTCCTGTAACGCTTCTGTCTTGGCATTATCATGGTGCCTAGAGCTCTCATGGGCCCCAGACTTGTACTTGTATTTGTTCAGCTCAGCTGTTATGCGCTTGTTTTGTTCTTCCAAATCAGCTACATTTCTCCTCAGCAATTCTGTTTCATCTTCTACTAGCTGCAAATGTTGTCGTAGTTCTGACAGGGATTCACTCTGCTCTCCCAGGAGCGGGTTAGCAGTCCCTGAGAAATCATCTCCTCTTAAATCATCAAGCTCTGCTTTCAGTCCTCTATTTTCTACTTCTAGTTCCACTATTTTCCTCCCAAGAATGTTAGCTTCCTCCTCCACAAGTCTCAATCGAAGCTTGAGTTCAGCTTCTCTTGTGGTAGGTGGCCCACCTGCTTCACCTTTTGGCAAGGGACTGTCCAAATCCCCATAAAACGATCTGTATTTTTGCAGCTCATGTTCAAATCTGTCTTTTTCTTTATCAATTTTAGCCATTTTCTTCCTCATCAAGGCTGCTTCTTCCTTGACAAACTGTAGCTGGCATTTCAGGTCTTCATTGTCCTCCTTAGAAAAAGAAAAAAAGTAGTATTTGAAGAAACTTGATGCAAAACAGAAGACTTCCAGTGAATGGTCTTAAATTACAAGATTAACAATCAAAGGTACATAGCTTTAGATATTAAGAGGTTTTCCTGCAAACATTTTTTCACCAATCAATAAATTAAAGAGAGGGAAATAAATGCTTAAATTTAAAAGAGGGGAAAAGACTTAAAAGAGGGAAAAATATTTTACTTGCAACAGAAGTTTGCACTCTGTAAAAACAGAAGTTTTTACAAGGGGGCTTGTAAAAAATCCTTATATTTTCCAGGCTTGCAACACTGTAATAGACTCACTGTTCAAAAATCCTCAAGTCAACATACAAAGGTCCTATAATTTCATTTCACTGGTGCTCCCATTTATTTATTTTGCCTAAAATATAGAGTATATGAAAGCTGGTGGGTTCTGTTGCAGCGCCAAGCAGTTTGTTTAGGTGGTCCTTGACACAGTGTTTTCTGACTCCAGAACTAGGGCAAGAGCTCTCCATTTCACAGCATATAGGAAAACAAAGAGCAAAGCAAACAAGGAAGCAAAGTACAAATCTACAAATCACATACATTATTTCCATAGCGTCCCTGAAGCCTCCACAGGAGAATGCAGGCTACTGTTACTACAACATACCTCTGTTGGTGTCTGCTGTGACTTTTTTTCCGATTTTGGTAGGTCTTTGCTCCCTCTTCTTTTCAGTGATTGCTGCAACAACAACAAAATGACATGCACTTAATATTTCACTAAAGAGGTATATAATTCAGTCACTCTTTTTAAAACATAGCAAGTCAATGCAACTATAAAGGAATTAATTTCTTGTATTCCTTGAGATTCCTTGAGATACAGAGGGGAGACACAGTTGCCCAGAAATGACACAGCAATGTTATACAACTATTAGTTTAATCAGTCTGTTACCTTTTTTATTCAACACATTTTGAGATTAGTGCATAACATATGTTTAGCACATGACAAGAGAAGTAAGAAAGCAGATATCCCAAGTCGTAATTTACAGATGGGAAAGCCGAGGCAAGCAGTGAAACCCAGCTTGCCCGTTTGATATTAACCCTAATAGGGCCAAGGCACTTAGAGGTGTGTCTAGCCAGACATGCAGCCTTAGCCTTTGTCGTTGGCAAGCTACATAAAACAGCGTCACTGAGATCCCATCAGCTGAGTTGAGTGTACATCTACAAGCACACCTTTCTCTGTGTCCCACCCCCAGGCTTTGAGCTTGCAGTATATTGCAGTCAGACCTCTGTAGGTGTACACTATAGACAAACTCTCTGCAGACGAGCTCACGCATAGATCTGGTCACTAGGTTTGTTCTGTTTTCACAACTTATTCAAGTAAATACAATTTAAAACTGCTTGGACTACAAAGTCCTTGTGAGACACAGAGAATATTAGCTTAAGAACAGCACCACACAAACACACGTAGGCACCACCACATCAGCAAGCTTCTCTGGTGTCTTCTCATCTGCTATGTGAGTAGAAAAGAAGCTCCTGCTTTTAGAGCAGGATGTACTGGGATTGAAGCCTACTAGCATACCCAGCAAAAATCTTGTAATTGCTGACAGTAGAAAGTTCGTTAGTGGGCAAGTGGTAGCAGGGGAAAACAACCACAACCATCCCACTGTCAACACTCAATACAGATCATCAAGAAAACGGCAGGGGAGAGGAAAGTGAGAGCATATGTTAATACATAACATCCCACTTGCAGCTGTTCCCAGTTTTTATGTTCTCCAGGTAAAATGCAGGCCCTGAGGCAGTGACAAAACCAATGCCATCTCCCTTTGAGATTATTCTACGGTAGAAGCATTCTTTGTGCCACTGAAAAACATGCATTTCCCTGCACCAGCCAGGGCAGAATCCAGCTGTACCTAAAAGCCATCCAGTTGCACACAGTGGGAACTAAAATATGTTCATAATCTTCAAGGAACAGAGTATAGTGGGCAGCTATGCTGTACATAACAATCCCGTGCTCTATTTGCCTGCAGGTACCAATTGTTCTTTCTTCTGCAGATCATGCCCATAACAAATACTAAGCTTGTGGACTGCTCACTCCAAATGAAAAAGTCAATGTCATAGAAATAGCTAACATAAAACTGAACAGCCACAAGAGATGACTTGTCTTAAGGCTTTTTGCTCAAATTTACCATAGAGTCATGTAAGAACTAAGAAAAAATACCTTAGATTCAGAGTCAGAACTAAGATTTACAGATGGGTCCCCCAAGAACCAGAATTAAAATTTTCATGACTCTTGCAAAAAGGTTGAGTGCTCTCAGTGGACAAAGCAATAAAACCAAACAAAGATCATTAGCTGTGACAGTGAGGTAGCGAGATAGCTGTGACGACTGACAGGCTTCTAAAGGAATCCAGAAAAGACACAAAAATAGTTCAATTAACTCACTTTAGGATCCAGTCTACAAACAAAATTATTCTTCTCCAGTGTCACCCATCAGTTATCCTATTGCAGAAATGGTATATGCATGTAAAGGTTTTTTGGTTTTCTTTTTGAATTAGCAGATTTATAGTGTTAAACTTCCAGAGGAAGAGCTTCCTTCCCTTTACTATTAATTATACCAGTATGTATTATCACTTTGAAAAACCCTTTTCAATTCAGTTAGCACTGCAAACTTCTTCCTCCTCCAGATTCTTTCCAATATCACCCACTGATAAAATAACTAAGGGATAGTTAAACTATATTTCTGCTTGATTACCTAAATGCCTTCTATTCACCCTGCCGAGCTCAGCATCTCTCCAGATATAAAAAAGTTCTGAAATGCTGAGCTGCAACTTTTTGCATACCCTACAACTTTTCAGAAAATAGAAGACAGATGAAGAAGTTTCCCCTGCCAAAAAAAAAAATAAAAGCAAAAAGCAAAACTACAGAGAGCAAAAAGTATTTTTCTAGGTTTGACAAAAACCAAAAAAATCTGTTTTTCTCCTTTCTCTCTATATCTTTTGTGTTCCCTTTTGGTAGTCAGGATAGTAAGATTTTAATTACAACAATAGTTGTGGCTATGTAATGACTAGGTGCTACTTTCTATCCTGCTCTACTTGAATTACAACAAAACATCCACAGAGCTTGTGTTATTCACCACTGAAATGATGGTGTTTAGCAGCAAAATTTCATAGCAGAAAGCAATGAAGAACATGCATAACTGAATTAGCAGGATGATTTGGGCAAGTGGGTTAGGCCCAGCTGGAAATGGTATGATGTCTTTTATTGTGAAAAATATATTCTGATCACTAGAGGTTAAGATCTCACTTGCATGTCTCAGCTGACAGATGACATCTGCAAAATCACAGTGCCCCATAACCTCATGTTAGGTCACTGAGGTAATACTCATACTGAACAAAGAATGCCACATATCAAGCACTATATTCTGCTATAAATAATACATTTTTGAGAGTTTTTTCAGAGGTAGATTTCACAATTTACAGTGTCTACTCTTGCTATCATTCTTCTCAGGCCTTGTACCAGTCTACTCTTACAATCCAGTTTTCAACATTAAATAATTTATTGCCGCTAATAAAAAGAAATTCATCAAAGCAAAATGGAAAAATGAAAAAAAAAGTTCAAATAAACATACAGCAAACACCAAAACCAGCAATCTAGACTCCTGCAAGTGAATCTTCATATTATCCATGCGACTGGACACTATCAGAATTGTCTGTATGATGCTTAACAAATGTTAGACAGGGTGAGTGAGTGATTCAGCCACCTTCATGTACAAAATACCTTTTTTCATTTTTTTTTGTGTTAGATCACCTTTTAATATAATTCAGCACTTGTTGATCCTTTTCACATGTCACAGTCTACCATGAAGCATACTGTAATGCCACTAAAAGCCACCTCTGCTGTTTTTTCAACTGTAGCAAAAAAATCTGCCCCTCACACTCTAGAACTGGCGTTGAAAGTTTGTTGTGAAGAATAATTTGAGGGTTCAGACAGTTTTTCTGCTACATAATTTTAAAAATCATTTTCAGTGTCTTCTAATTATTATGAGTTTAAAAAGACAAAGGTAAAGTAAGAAATATATGACTGCTTTTGCACTATCTGATCAGTAATGCTTACTACAGTTTTAATAACCTTGAATCAACTCACCCATCTGCCAGGGAAAAGAATAAGCAAAAAATGCACATAATACTGTTTCTACAATGGGGAGTTTGCTAAACTGCTCAAGTACTAATGGAATATTTCAACTGCACTGGGGATAATAAGACCAGTAACTGGGGCGTGTATCATTATATTGGATAATCTCTGCTTACTTCTGAAAAACTAGGAGGTAAAACCGGGTTTGACAGAAACATTCTAGCACTCACTGTAGCCACCAGACATGGGGTTGCATGTGTGTTCTGGCAATGTTGAGAAGTTTCCACACTCTAGATAAGATCACAGATGATGTTGGTATTATATACACACCAAATAACACACAACGGGCAATTCTGATGAGCTGTTCAGTAGCATCAGTTCTCCAGTGACCTTCACTGGAGTTCATCCAATGTCTTGCTGGAGGTGCTAAGTACTTCTCAAGACCAGATGCTATAATCCCTCTCTTGCCAGCACTAAACTGCAAGCCAAATGTGCAGTCCTAACATCACCTGTGATGCTCAGTGCTTCTCAGGTGTAAAAAAACCTGAAATCTACTCTGAGAGTAACACAATGAGGAAATAATAGCATCACACTCCACTGAGTAGGAAAGATGGAAAATGAACTCAGATTCTCAGTACCTGATCCCAAGCTACAGTAAATCACTCAGCAATCAATAAATAAGCCCTAAGCAAAACACACCAAGATTTTTCAAGATGTTTAGGTTTGACTATTTCAAGCCTGATTGAGGGGTTTCATGACCTAAAAATCAATGTAGGCAACCACAGGAGGAATTCCTGACACATAAAGGAATTTATGGGTGCACAGAGGCCCAATAGCAGCCCTTATCCCTCCTCCCAGAGCAGGCTAAGACAAAGAGTGTGCAGCTTCTTGAATCTCCACAGCTGCAACCAAATCTCATTTGCACAGAACTGTACTGTACACGGTTTCAGTTAGCTGCCTCTCAAGTGCTGTGACAGGTCTGCAGAGCTTTCAAAAATCAGAGCAAACCTAACACCATCTTTACAGTCCTTAAAAAGTCACTCAATGCCGAACAACTTTTAGGCTGCACAAACTTGCCTCTGTCTGGCACAGAGTGACTATGAACAGGGAAATGGAAATCTGCCCTAAGACTCTCTCCGCATTTTCCCTTCAGTCAATATGGTAAACTAGCTCATGGAGCTGGATCACAACAGATGAAAGACAGAATTTTTAGTTTACCGCCACCAACTCTAATTCAATGTATTAGAATATGTCGTAAAAATTAAATGGACACCATCCATTTTGACAAATTGAAAGTGCATATTGTCCTCACAAAAAAAAAATCTTTGTTTTTAAAATGTCTCCTTTATTTTGCAACACATTTGCCAGCAACAAACTCAAGACACTGCCTTTATCTGTCACTGGCACAAGTATACAGAATGATACAACCTTTTACTCCTTCCATTCCGCTTCAAGGGCAGAAGGAGTGCTGAGTATTTCAGTATTCTATTGCTTGCAAAATCAAGGCAGGAAAGAAAAAGCAGGGGATAAGTGAAACACAAAGAAGCACAGCACCCCTGTCCATGAACCAAACACTAAGCATATCCCTACTAGGTCTAGCAATGCCCTTTTGATATTAAAACCAGCATGTGGCCGTAATAGAATCCTGAGCAGAATAGCAACGCTGGACTTCAGTAGGGCCAACTTCAGCCTTTTCAAGCAGTTGCTAGGGAAAATCCCGTGGGACAGGGTACTTGAAGGAAAAGGGGCCCAAGATAGTTGGTTAGCATTCAAAGAGTGCTTCTTCCAAGCTCAAGATCAGTGCATCCCAACGGGTAGGAAGTCAAGGAAGGGTGCCAGGAGGCCTGCATGGTTAAACAGGGATCTGCTGGGCAAACTCAAGTGTAAAAGGAGGGTCTACAGATCATGGAAGGAGGGGCTGGCCACTTGGGAGGAATATAATAATGTTGTCAGAGAGTGTAGGGAGGCAACTAGGAAAGCTAAGGCCTCCTTAGAATTAAACCTTGCCAGAGGGGTCAAGGATAATAGAAAGGGCTTCTTCAAATACATTGCAGACAAGGCTAACACCAGAGGCAATGTAGGCCCACTGATCAATGAGGTGGGTGCTCTGGTGACAGAAGATACAGAAAAGGCAGAGTTACTGAATGACTTCTTTGTCTCTGTCTATACTGCTGGAGGATTTCCTGAAGAGTCCCGTACCCTTGTAGCCCCACAGGAAGTCAGGACAAAGGAGGAGTTTGCTCTGGTAGATGAAGACTGGGTTAAGGAGCAATTAAGTAATCTGGACACCCATAAATCCATGGGTCCTGATGGGATGCACCAGCGGGTGCTGAGGGAGATGGCGGAAGTCATTGCTAGACCACTCTCCATCATCTTTGGCAAGTCGTGGGAAACAGGGGAGGTGCCTGAGGACTGGAGAAAAGCGAATGTCACACCAGTCTTCAAAAAGGGCAAGAAGGAGGAACCGGGTAACTATAGACCGGTCAGCCTCACCTCCATCCCTGGAAAGGTGATGGAACAACTTATTCTAGATGCTGTCTCTAGGCATATCAGGGATAAGAAGGTCATTAGAGGCAGTCAACACGGCTTCACCAAGGGGAAGTCCTGCTTGACCAACCTGATAGCCTTTTATGAGGATATTACCAGGTGGGTAGATGATGGCAAAGCAGTAGATGTGGTCTATCTCCATTTCAGAAAAGCATTTGACACCGTCTCCCACAGTATCCTTGCGGCTAAACTGAGGAAGTGTGATCTGGATGATCGGGTAGTGAGATGGATTGTGAACTGGCTGGAGAAAAGAAGCCAGAGAGTTGTGGTGAATGGGATGGAGTCTAGTTGGAGGCCTGTATCTAGTGGAGTTCCCCAGGGTTCGG
>WKFP01014843.1:611646-623449 GCA_011057875.1 Pterocles orientalis | reverse complement strand
CTAAAAAAAAAAAGACACAAATAAAAAAAAAAAAAAAGAAAAAGAAAACAGGAAAATTAAAAACAGACACAGGATCAAGACTGAGAGAAAACCTGGAGAATCCGAGATTTTGTGAGCTATAGAGAAAGACTCAAAATAAGTGGTTGTGGTTAAACGGCAGGAGAAGGGCTTAGAGAGAGAAAAGGAGAGACACTGGATTATTGTCAAAGAGACACACTAGGCAAGCTGGTATTGGTGATCAAGGGGACTGGGATGGGATCATCCCTTACCAGTTCTTTTCACAGTTCTCCAGTTTTTTGGAGTTTTTTTGTTTGTTTGACAGTATTATTTTTTTTTAACATCAGCTTTTGTTGTGAATTTTCCAGCTACACTCCTGATTTCTGTGCAGCCTAAGCATGCTAATATGCTCAAATATGACAGCTAATCTGTGCATAAACATGGTAGGAAAAGGTTGCAAGAGTAAGCAGAAAAGTGTAAGTACCTTCCTGTGGTCCCTCAGGAGGTTAATATCAAAATCAGGAACAGAATTCGGATTCCTCCTCCCAGCTCCAGTTCTCCAGACCCTGCTGCCTTCTTCCATTTCCACTCAGTGTACAAAACAGACTGATTGACAAGCCAGGTACCCCTCGAGCAAAACACAGAGTCCTACACAGAGGCGTAAACTCCTCTGCCTGCAGTCTGAACTAATGGGACAAAAACCATCTCTGGTTCACATGCAGCATAGCCGTGGTCATTGCAAGCTTGTACCTGAGGTAATAACCTATGCTTAGAAGAAAATGGCAGCTTGACAACATCACCTCAATGTGGCTATAAGAACTGAGCTGTCTTGCATCTGCCCAGCTTGGAGCACTAGCAGAATGATCAATTTCTATCCAGAAAGACATCCATCTCTGAAAAACACTGTGCCTCTTGCAATTACATATGTGCATTGCAATGAGGATTTGTAAAGCTCAGGGTTCATTACATTTGTCATATTTTCCCCCTACTTCATCTGTCTCACAACAAACCATCTAAAGCATGGCTAACTGGGCATTTCCTACATGGCTATAGCAAATGAATGAATTCTTAGTTCATACTATCATAATGAAAAGCTCTACATGAGTTAACTAGGTTTTAATAAATGACTACCAACAAATTAATGAATATTAATTAATTAATTAACAACTTATTAACATTTCTTTTTAACATCTGAAAAAATACATTTAGGTACAGTTGGTTTCTCTTTCTCCAGGAAAGAATTTCTCTACTTTAGTTTCAGCTTCCCCAAAAGCATTACAATTAATAATGACAAATAACAAAAAGGAAATCAGCAACAGTTGCTACAAATAAATTCCAAGAACTGACAACGCAGATTAAAAATCTGCTGTTTCCCTGTGGATGTATGCAGGAACAACACTAAATGAAATAGCTGCAGGTTGGGAGACTGAAAGTAAAAGTAACTGATAGAAAATGTAAGCTTTGCTGGAACACCTTCCCAATTCTGGATGCTTGCAAGCTGCTTCTGCTGCTATCAACAACCACTCCCATTTGTCATGGAATATATCATAATTATTTTTTTCAAAAGCTCTAAACTAAGAAAGCAAAGAGCAACTACCTCTCTATATTAATGGACAAGTAATTCACAAGTCTGTATTCACCCAAATGTTCACTGGAGAACTCTAGATTTGCCTCTACACAAACACATCTGCTAGTATTTACCTTTTATACATGTTTCCAGTCAAGTCTACCATGCTTTTTCAAAAAATATAGAATCTATGCAGAGAGAACTTTGGCTTTGGTCCTGCTCTAAAGACTACCTAAAAAAAAATATGTTTCTGCCTCCAACATTTTCTATTAAGTCTTTTAACTGTTCTCTGCCATCTCACACTGTTCATCATAAAAGGAAAACAAATTTCCCATGGCAGTTATACACAAATCAATTTTAAGAAAAATTGAAAGGTTTGTGTTTATGCAGTACATTTGATGACATGAAAGTACAGAAATCAGCCACTACGTACTCTGAGCACTGTTATTATGCTGTAAAATAAAAATGCTTCATTGTCTTTGGAGATTAACTCTCCCACTAATTCAAAACTCAATAAAGTGAAGATTTGAGACAAGAGGTCTTGACTCTGTATTCTTATTTATACTGAATAGAACTCCCTAAAGCAGGAGGTTCCATTGGTTATAATGGCTGTACTGAAATGAGAAAGGGTTCTAAACCCTATGAGGAAATAACTCACACGCAAACGGAAAACTACCATTATGACTATCTGACAATGACATTTAAGAGGCATGAATCCTCCAATTGCCAGAGAAGAAGAAAAGGTAATTATCACAGAAGAATTCTAATGCACTTCAGACTGCTTTGGGTTATTTTCGTGGTTGTTTCATGCTAACGTTTTCATAGCTTCTTCACAGATCCTAAATTTCAAATCTGTAAGAACCAGTATTCTTCACCAGCATCCTTCTATTGGTCCCCCAAGTCATGGCATGCTTGCAAAATGCATAGCAGTTTCGCTGCACTTTGAACTTGCTTTTCTCTGATTTGCATCTCCTCAACCATCCTTCAACTTCCCCCATGAGATGCTCAAAGCCCTAGCCTGAAAACCAGCCCTCTCCTACTGAAAGGGACTCAGCAGCCTGTTTGAAATATATACATGAAAACTCCTGCTTAATTATGATGACGCATATAACAACTGGGCATGGCAGTTCTCCTCTCCAGTTCTGTGTAAAGATGTATTTCTGACTCTGTCCATTCCACCTCCACTCTGGTATAACATCTTACTGCATCTTTCTCTTTTAGCTCAGTGCCCCCATTCTGTGCCAGTGGAAATCATCCATCTGTTTCAGCTTCATGAAAATAGTATTGTGCAGAAGAGCCCCAAGCTTAAACATGACACTCTCCTTTCTTTTGGAGTCTCCAGTATCCTTCCACTGATACCAAGAGCAAAGACAGAAAGGGACAAACACCTAAGTCACAGAAAGAAGTGAAGAGCAGTATGAGAGAAACAGAACCATAGTTCAGCATAGTGGGCCAGAGGGAAGAATCAGGACAAGGAGAAAGCCACTACTGATGACAGAGATTAAAAAGTCTATTTATTGGGTTAATTTCCTGTAGGTACACGGCTCCCAAAGAACATAAATTCTTAAATTGCCACTACACTTCATTGTAATCTGAAGTTGCATAACGTAACAAGAAGCAAGGCAAAAGAAGCTTACTGTGGTATAACCTGTCACAGGGCAGGAGGAAAGGATACAGAAATGGGAATCAACAAGAAAGTGGAGTCTGAATGGACAAGGATAATGAGAAGTTTGGAGTAAAACCAAACTTAACAACAAGTTGAAAGGATAATTACAGAAAGATCATGATCTCATAAAGAAGATGGCCCCAGAAACTGGGTTGTACTTGGTGGCAGAAACCAGAGTGAAAACAGAAGACAGTCTCAAGCAGAGGAGAGGGAAGCTGAATAAGGCTTCATGCCCTTTTCAAATCTGCAATTACCTAGAAAACCAGTAGGAAGTGGAAAAAAACACCTGTTTATCCTCTACTAACATGTCTGAAATTCAATTCCTATAAGGAAAACATATGAATATTTTTAATACTACATCACTTAAAGGAAGCACTTATAGTTCCTAAATATACTATAACTTATAACTGAAAATTTCCTGCCTTTCTTAACAACTGAAATACATCTCTTCTGCTTCATACAAGATGAAAGTAGACATTGGCATCCCTGCTAGGAAAAAAGTGAAAATCAGTGGTATTCATTGAACGTTAAACACTGAACTGGAGAGCTGTTTCTAAATCTGTTCCAAGAAGTCATCCTTAGTCGACAGTTTCTCTTTTTACTGCATGCTTTGTTATCTCTGACGGCCAGGCTATTACTGCTGTAATACAATTTTCTGCTTACTTAATGGCACAGTATCTTGCATCTATATAATGGCAAATGGAGTAATTCTGAGGATTAATTAGATATAATGTAAAATTATGCTTAGACTGAAAGGCCAGGTAGGATCTCTCACTCTCCAGTACTCCCAAAAGAGCATGAGTGAACAAGAGGGGGAGGTGGTTAGATCCCCAGTATCCATGTGCCTGCTAGACCCTAGTAGTACTTAGCAAGGGGAAAATGCTGGTCTTTGTAAAAACCTGTGGGGAACATCACCTGCAAAGTTAGATGTCTCTGACTCCCTTCAGAACTCTTTCTGGATGTATCTTAACATAAGTACAATGTCTCAAAGCCTCTGAACTCTGTTACCATGAGAACCGCATTCCCCTCCTTGTACAGGAAAAACAAAGCCACAGTTCGGTTTGCTTCGCCTAGGAAAAACCAAATCTTTTAGTTCATTCTCAGCTTCCCAATCACCAAGCCATACTTCAGCACTCTTGTCAACTTTCAAATTTTGTCTGACATATTTTGTGCCCCCAAAATAAGTTATAGAAAGAAAACAATTTAGTTCAGCAATAAGAATTTGAAAATTTCAAACATTTTGTGTAGAAATAAATAGCAGTACTAACCTCTTTCATTTTTTCCAGTTCATTCTGTAATGCTTGTTTGGCAATTTCAACCTCTATAAGCTGCTGTCTTAATTTTTCATTTTCATCTTCTGTTACAGTACGTTTTTCTTCCACATTTTCTAACTCATGGTGAAGTCTCACTGACACATCTTTTGCAACCTAAATGAAATGATATTTCAAAATAAAGATTAAAAAAAATTACTGCTGCTGTGCTTAGTGATTAAGCAACCATTTACAGGTTAATCCTGGATGTTTTGATGGAAGAAGTATGAAAGGAAACATGTAGATCAGGGCACCTACAGATAGAATTCTAAATTATTCCAAATTCAAGCATATTCCTTCAAAAAAATGGCATATTAATCCATGGACTTCACTGCAAGCAAGCCACATTAGATACTAAATCACAACTCCTTCTTAGGTTCTGTTGTGTCAACAGTAAAACAAGACCTTCATTATTCCTGGGGACAGTGCAGCATCTATTTTATCTCAGCCACTGCTACCTTATGTTTTTCAAGGCACATGCACCAAGGCACGTGCCCTCAAAATACCTGACGTGCAGAAGCATCTAAGAGCAGGGCCCAGCTTCTCCAGGCCTAGCCTACCTGTGCCTTGTATAGGACCACAAACAGACACATCTTTATTTCAACCCTGATAGTTTCTTACTCCTTCATGGACAGTTAATCTAAATAATTAACTATTATCTAAATATTTACTATGATTGGTTAATTCAAAGAGTAAAATTTGAACAAACAACATTTTTACTGACTTTGTGTTCATACAAATGATGTCCAATATTTTAAATGAAAATTAATACTGGGGTTTTTGTTTTTTTTTTTTTTTAATGCATTTTCACAGGAGTTAAAAGGCACGTGTCAAGATCTAATTCCTCTTCTTCATGTAAATTAATCAGAACTCTGCCATTCAAGCCACTTGCATTGTATTTTGTGAAAACACCAGAAACTATGATCATGCACCAAAAATATTTAAATATAGACTAATCACTGTTATGATGGTGATTTAGACACACAGTTTGAAAAGCCTTATTTCCTGCTTTTTTTTAGAACATTGGAAAGTCTAATTAATCCTTCTTAGCATTAGCTAGTGGAGCTCAAAGAGCTATCCTTTATGGCTTTCACTGCAACAATCTTTATGTTTGTATGTCAAAGAACCCTCTTTGGCATACTAAAACTCTAAAGAAAAAATAATAATTGCAAGCAAGCAGCCTAGAAGAATCCAATCTATCAGAAAACAGCAGCAGCTAGTGACTCAGCCTTCCCTGACAAGAAACCCAGTGTGTGTGAATTACTGATCCAACACTGCAGTGTAGCACAAGATAACTGAGTAACCTCCCCCACTGCACATACACTCAGGACACATAATGCCAAACAGAAAGAGAGAGTGGAGGGGAATTTCAGTTATAAACATACTCCAAAGAGACCGCAGGATGAGCTAAGAATCACACCACAGGGCTATATCTTGATGTCTTTTCCCACACTCGGTATTAAACTGCTCATCTGCTTGTCCAGCCAAAGAAAATGTAAAATCATAGGGAACATTTTTAACAGCATCTTATCAGAATCTGTCTTCAGTCCATAGATACAATCTGGATCAGTAAATACAACCAAATAACAAAATAATTACTGGTAGTGATTTTTCGACACAAAATTTTGTGGAGTAGCAATAATGCAGGGAAATCCTACAGAGCATTCTAGATCACAGGGGAAATGGGAGTCACTCATGCAAGACACATTTCAATACAGCTATATGCAAGACTATATCTCTGAAGGATTAAGCCCCCTAATATAATACTCACGCAAAATGGACAATGTTATTTTGGATAGAAATTCTTCAGAAAAGGACACTACAGACAACTGCAAGAGTTACAGTTATGGTTAGCCAGCACCCGGAATTCAATCAGGCAGAAATTTGGCATTAGGTGTGCATCCCTACTCGAAAGCAAAACACATTCATGATCTGTGAGAATGCTTTGCAGAAACACAATTCCTTTCCAAATTGTTGTGTGGTTATTGGGAAAGACATGGGAGAAATCCTAATTAAAGTGAGCCCTTTGTCCAGCTCAATCTAAGGCCTTAGCTGCTATCTCCTATATTGCAGGCAAGCACCTCACCAGAGGTGTCCCCACCATTTCCCACCCAGGCCCTGCACATGTATTACTTGCTAATACAAGGTAACATTGAGCCAACAAAGAAATCAACTCTATAAGCTGGAATCACAATATTCATTTGGGACACAAAGGCTCATGTTCAAATTCTGCCTGCAAAGGTCTGTGTCTCAACTATTCACCTAAGCATCATTCTGAGTGGGCAAAATGTTCCTTGTTTCAATCAGACATTCCCCCAACAGAGGGGTCGTTTTGAGTCTGACCAGGAAAAGACTATCTGATCAAGAGTCACATGGACAGCTGTACTTAAAGAACTGTCACGGCCACAGAAATGGAATATTAAATAGAAATAGAGAAAAGGATACTAGCATTTTAAATGACATCAGTGAGAAAATTACTAGAACGTGTCTTGGACTGGTTTCTACATTTTAATAAGAATGATGACAGGCTGGAAAATTTACAGAAAAGATGACTGAAGTCTGTAAACCAGGCCTGGGAATAACAGCCTCTCAATCCATAATACTTAAAAAAAAAAGGTTTAAAAATGACCTTGTTCCTGATCATGTATTAAATTTTCCACTCCAGTCCAAAGAATTCAGCAAGCAATAGGTAACTAGTCCTAGGCGAAGTGTGGTCAATAAGCTCACATTTGCTAGAACAGAGGACTGTACTTCCATGTGAAATGGCAGGAGACCAGTCAACTGAAAAAAGTTTAGAAGTCCTGGTTCAGTAAGAGCCTTAGCAAAGCCTAGTGGATGGAAATAAAAATTAAACAACTTCCAACTAGCACAAGAAAGCAGTTTTTTATGTAATTGAATCAATCTAGAATGGAGATAATGGATATTTTACCAATGGCAATCTTTAAACAAGGACTGGAACTTTTCCTTAACAATGGGCTGTGGTTCATTCAGACATTATGGATTAAATCCAGTTGATTACACATTGAAATTTGTGTCTGTGGTTTCAGGCAGATGTGGAAAATTCTGGTTTCACTAAAGATAACAGCAGTTTTTCCACTGACACCAATGGAGTCAGGATTTTGTGTTGTGACTCTTCAAGCATTCAATCTACCAGTCCTCTGAAACCTTTATTAAAGAGCACCATAATCGCCTCAAAGTCAATGGGACTATTTGGTGAGGCTGGTTTAATTTTGCAGTGGTAGGGTATGCTTTGCGTTCATCATAAAAGATCCAAAAACTCTAGATCCTAATTTGTATTTGAGTCCCTTCTCACACATTAACTTTGCAGAAAATTATTGGACTAAAGCTGAAAACAGCGTACCTACGTACAGAAGGGCTTCTGTTACGAAGGTAAGCTTGGCCATTCCTATCCCATGAGCTCCACTGGGCGCACAGTGTATGACAGAACGGATGGAAATGCCTGAGTCATGATGACCATGCCTCTGTCTGAGGTGCTCCCTCCCCTTGACACCTGCTCACATCTGTACCTTGAGGTCCTGCTCCATGCTGCGCAAGAGCTCGCCATCGATCTCACCGGTCTGGGCATAGCGGAGCCTCTTGCGCTCTGCCTTGCGCAGCCGGTACTGAAGGATCCGGCAGTTCTTGTTGGCTCGCTCCAGTTCATGGCGCATTTCTTGAAGCTGACAAGCATCCTCCTCGAAGAAACTGTCCCTCATCTCGTCCATCTCTGTCCTCAGCTCATCTATCTCGTTCTAGCACCGGAGCAAGAAGGGGACAAGGATGCAACAGGTGGGTCAAAAGCACAAATGTCAGCATGTATAGGGGAAGGCGGCCAAAATAGGGCTCCTGCCCGCACAGACACCAGCTAAATACAACCCAGCTTGTTAAAAGCACCACAAAGATGCAGAGAAGCGCCACTGCCTGCACGTCCCACGGCAGGGCCATCTTAGCTCTGCCTCCAGCGCTACCGCCGGGCAGAGGGCTGCGGGGAAGCCCCCGCGGGCCCCTTCCCCCTCCAACCCCGCCACAACCCCGGGCCCGGCCCCCCACCTCTCCGCTGCTACCGCCGCCCCGGCCCCTCACCTTGAGGCTCTCGTTCTCCTCCCGCAGCTTCTCCATCTCTTCCTGCATCTCCTCCTGCAGCTGCGGGTTCAGGGCGCCCTCGGGGGCGCTGCTCCTGCCGCCGCCGCCCGCCTCGCCCTGCCGCAGACACTCCTCCCGGGCCGCCGCCATGGCAGAGGGCGAGGAGGCGGCCGCGGGAGGGTCGGCCGGGGCGGAGGCCGCGGAGGCGGAGGAGGCGGAGGAAGCGCTGCCGCCGCTGCTGCTGTGGTTGCTGCCCTTGGTTTGCATCTGGGCGGCCGCCGCCAGCCCCTTCCTGAGGTGGAACTGGATGAGCTCACTTTGCAGGCATCCTTCCCTCCAGTACCCGCCGCCGCCACCCGCCGCCCCGCGGCCCTTCCCCGCGCCCGAGGAAGATGGAGGCGCCGGGGCCGCCTCCCCCGCGCCCTTCACCGGAGACCGCCCCGCTTTCCCCCGCCAGTGCTTGGGAGGCGCCGGCGGCGGCAACGGCGCCACCGCCCCCTCCCTCTCCCCCCCACCGCCGCCGCTTCCTGCAGGGGGCGCCTCCTCGGCGGCCCGCGGCGCGGAGGGCTCGGCAGCGCGCGGCACCTCCTCTGCGGCGGCTCTCCCGGTAGCGGCTGCGGCGGGCGGAGGTTCAGCACCGGCGCCGGTCTGGACAGCTCCCGGCGGCCCCGCGCCGCGCGGAGGCTTGTCGGCGGCGCGGCCGCGGGGAGCTCTGGGGGCCTGGCCCGGCGGCGGCCGCGCCGAGGAGGCCTTGGCGGGGGCGGCGGGCGGGGCGCGGGAGGCGGCGGCGGCGGGCAGCGGGCGCGGGAGGTTGTCGCGGGCCCGGGCCGGAGAGGAGGCTCGCTGCTGCTTCCTGCCGCTGCTGCCCTCGGGATGGAGGCGAGGTTCGGCGGCGGCGCCCTCTGCAGGCGGCTGGCTCATGGCGGCGGTTATCTCGGGGAGACGTCCATCACCGGCGGCGTCCTCCGCCTCCTCCGCCGCCACCGCCCTGAGAGCTGGGGGGGAAGAAGGGGAGAAGACGATCGGGATGGGGACGGGGCCGACAGCCCGGAGGCGGCGAGGAGACCGGCTTTCTGGCGACGCCGGAGGCCAGTGCCCGCTCCCTGCGCCGCTGTGCCCCGCCTGTCCCCGGCCCTGCCCCGCGGGCCACCGCGGGCAGAGCGGCGGCGGGGGACGAGCCGGCCGAGGCTGAAGCCCGGCGTCAATCCGGAGTGGCTTTCGGAAGGGACTGCACACACTGCACGGCTGAGGTGCAGGAGGGAGTGCACACGCTACACTCCGCTTGCACCAAGGGGCTTTTGCACCCCTGATACCCGAGTCCTTCCCCCTACGAGCTGCCACATCACCCGCACACAGCCCTTCCTGTCCCTCTGTCCTGGCGACCAAGCCGAGTACCGATCGAGGTTGCTATTGCACCTGTCTACCACCTCAAAGGCCTCTTCCAGGTGTCTGCCACAGCCGAGCAGGCAAAGGCTGCTGTACAAAGGGCTCCACACGTGGAAGCAACATCAGATTCCCCTTCAGCTTTTTGCAGGGATTCTTCCAGTACAAGGTTAGGCCCCCAAAACACAGGAACTGAGGGCCAAAAAAAAAGGGGCCCTTCAATCGGATTCTAAACCCAGATTTGTCCCAGTTTGTTTTCCAGAAGGATTGTCAGGACTTAAGACTGATTCATGTTTGTTACTGATTATACTGACATAGGACTGTGGCATAATCATGCCAGCGGATTTTCAAAACAAGAGGAAGCAAGGAATACACCCTAACCCAGTACAAGATGTTACGTGGTATCCACCAAAGGGTGCTTGAATGGCAATTTTTCCCCATAGCGATGGGATTGCAACAGATTATTTAAAAGGGCTGTTAAAAGCCATATCATGATGCAAAGGTGTTCCTTAATATATTGCACAAACAATGGCTATGATACACAAGCTGGTTTGCAATAGCCTTTATTCAGCTCCTTTTAAAGGGAAAATGTGATCAAAAGTCGAAAGGACAGCATCCCTATCAGGGCCTAATGATTCCTTCCTAGAACACAGTTTAGCCATTCCCTACTAGAACAGGGAATGAAGAAAGAAACACAAACAGGCAAAGTCTGTAGACATTATACCATACCCTGACAATTGGTTTACTCCCTGGAACACATTAGACAATGAGACTGTGTTTCCTCTGCTCTCACTGGCAGGAGCACAGGGTTTCCTCTCAAATGCACTGTCATTATCACCCTGATTTTAACCAATATACTAGAAACTAATGCTCAAAAGAACACAATTTATTAGAAACATCCTAGGCATTAATTAGTAAAAAGTGAGCATGAGAATGTAAACTTATCGAAACTTATGCTTGTATCACAACACTTTATAAAAGATTTAGTTTGCATCTCTCCTAACCATCATAAACATAATTCCCAAACTGTTACTCAGAGCTGTACAGGTACAAAATGTCACTGTTGAAATCCAAACCTAAAGAAACTGCCAAAAGGCAGGACTCAGATCCTGTATCTTACTCACTACTCTGCCTTTACTGTTCAAAATTAAATATATAATATAATAATCGGGAAGCCTACGCTATGCCTGGATCTTTTCGGGAAGTTTCACTGCAGCAATGTCATCAGGCTCGGCCGCGATCTGCCGGGAACACAACCCGCTCTGTGCATGCCCCCAATTCCAGGATCGGCTACCGCGTACTGTTCGGTTGCCTGATTTATTTTTTTTTTCCTCTGTAATTGGCACAACGAAAGCCTCGTTTGAGCCCAAGTCCGAAATCTCCGTCCCCACAAAACTCTGCCACACAACCTCCTCCCCAAAGGCAAACCCCACGTGGCGCCAGGACGTGGCGTCTCCGCAGGTTTTCTTGCCGGATACAGCTGCCCAGGCGGAAAAATCCATAAATACGCGGCAGCAACAAAAGGGTTGTTCCGGTAGCTCCACCCGCCAGCGTGGGGATCTCCCCTGGCCGGGGCTGCAGGCAGGGCTCCCCCCGGCACCAGCCCCCGTCCCCCTCGCCGAGATCCCAATTAGCAAAAGCGGTTTGAGGTTTGGGAGCGCTTCTGCCTTTTGTCCAGGTTTTAAAGGCGCGGCAGGATTTTCGCAGGTGCCGTTTCATACCTGGCGGGTTTGTTGCATCCGAATCCTGAGTAACGTTCCCTTTTTGGAGGAGAGGGAAGGGGGAAAAAAAAAAAAA
>WKFP01014843.1:562159-602577 GCA_011057875.1 Pterocles orientalis | reverse complement strand
AGGGGGGGGGGGGGGTGGGAGAAAAAAAGAAGAAGAAAAAAAGGGGAAAAAAAAGGCTTGAATCTAAAGCGGCCGCATTACTCACCACCACTTTGTCTGCTGCCGGGCTGGCGAAATGCATGCACAGAGAGACGGGCGCCCGCACACGAGGTACTCGGCGCTGCCAGAGCCTCTCAGGAAAATGAAGCAATATTCATGAGCTGACCTCACTGGGCCTGGGAGACGGAAAAGAGGGGGGAGGGAGGAAAGCAGTGAAAGGAAGAGAAAAGAAAAAATTAAACGGCAAGAACCCCGCCCAGGCCTGAAGGCTGAGTTGCGTCCCTTTATTTATCTGCACATGGTGGAACAGGATTAAAGTGCCAACGGGGGAAGGGGCAGCCTGCATGTAAGGGATGCGCCCGGTTTCCCTTTCTAATGCATCCCGGCAATGTATTCTGATCAATTATTTAGTGTCCCCTTCAGGGGAGCCAGCTCTGACCGGGCAGGGGTGCACCGGCAGTGGGACGCTGACAGGATTGTCCTTTGTTCGCTGCCTTCATCTGCGCTGGGAGCGCGGCAGGTCCCGCCGGCACTGGGAAGGGCAGGAACAAAGGCAAGCCGCGCTGCTCTGCTGGAGGTGATAATCCCCTGGTGGTATTTATTCGCCTGAATACAGGGACTAGCGTGCCGTTGAGTGTTTATTCATACGGTGGGCAAACCCCAGAGATGGTCATTTGTTTCACCTGTTTATTTTGTCATGAGGTGAATTTACCTCTGCTCTGAAGCACCTTAGATGGCTCTTAAGACCTTGCGCTTGAAGTCTTTCCCAGAGACAAAGAAAAGCAGAAAAAAAAGTCAAGCCTTGCCTAGCCTAGCCTAGCCTTGCTTAGCTTTGCATTGCCTTGCCTTACCTTGCCTTCCCCTGCCCTCCAAGGAAGGGAGTATTTCCATCTGATGGCTGTGTGTGGGAGTGTCCTGGATCCACCTGTGTCTGAGTGCGTCTGCACGAACACCCGACCAGAAGAGGCTCGGGGGGGACAGTGCTGGCGTTGGGGTACTTCCCACTCCTCCTGCAGCAGCTGGCAGCTCTGGGAGATGTCCTGGGCTCTGCCTCAGCCCCCAAAAGTGCTTCCTCGGCCGGAGGGGTCAGGGGACAAAGCCCGGCAGGGAACTTTGCTCCAGCCAGGGAAAGATTGTGTTTCCAGGCTGGGAATTCCTCCTGAGGGATAGTTAACTGATGAGATTGTGCCCAGAGGTATAACAGCAGATACATACATGTGTACATCTACACATACATCTATATACAAAATACATAGAGACATAAACACACTGTACATACATATATACATAAATGTGTGTGCATACATGCATGTGAACACGCTTCTAAAATATACATATATATACATATATACATATATATATACATACATGCATGGGTTTAGTTTTTTGCACTTGTATCTGTGAGGTCCGTGTGCAGTCCTCAGGGCAGGGTAAGCTCTGAGGAGACCAGGTGCCACTTTTCCAGCTGCTCTTACCTCACAGTCCTCCCCACTTCTTCTGGCATGACAAGCAGCACCTAATACATCTAAAACAGCATTTCCTGGGATGTGGAAAGCTACTCCCCCTACCTGTATGTCCTTCAGCCTTGAGCCCAGGGACTGCATGAGCTGGATATATATAGATTTGATGAGTTTAGGACAATTGAAAGTAGGAAATGGAACATTTATGCTGAAAAAGAAAAACATTGGGATGATGAAAAGCTACTTTTTATCTTCATAATACTTAATGATTTAAGTTAGGTCTTTGAAACCCATCATAAATATTGACTACGGTCGTACCAACTAAAAAGAATAATTGATTGAAACATAAGGGATGAAAATGCAAAACATTTCTGGAGTTGGGCCTGAGACATAAATCTAGCATATTGTTCTTTTCCTATGAAAGTGGTGAATAGATTCTGCTAGGAGAATGCCTAGGCCCCTTGTCTTGGTGAATACAAAATAGCAGTGATGAGACCATCACAACAACGTAACATTTCATGTATGCAATATTCTCCTGAAGGACAAGCACAGTAGTCCATATCCAATTGCACTGGATAGCAATTAGCATTTTTTCTACTCTCTCAGTGTTGTCTGGATGGACTTTCTGTAGTAAAATAAAAAATGAACAAAAATGGGATGTGATAGCATCTCATACCAACATACAATGGGTTTTATTGTGTGGAAACATCCAGATTCTTATTTTCTCTTAATAGTGTCCAAATGAAAACCAGGTTATCAAATTACCTTCACCCGTATTGTCAAGCCGTATGACAGCAGAGACCAATTTTATGGCAGAAGAATTTTCCCACCTCTCAGTATCATTTGGGATTATTGACTTTCTTCTCAAAATTTCTGTTCTAGCTAAAACTCCAGTGCTGACACAGTTATAAAAACTGACATGGGCACAAAAATGCTTCTACTCATGTAATTTACTTTTCTAGGGGGGAAGGGGAATGGGTGTAATCCACACAAGCTAGAGCACTCTTTGACTAATAAAAGCTGTATTTCCATCAGGAAATTTGCTGCTAGATCTCTGTAGTCATTTTACATGACCAGCAGCTCATGATGTAGTAGATACAATTAAATGATATCTACCCTAGGACAAGTCCAGTACAAAGAAACCTATACAGAAAAGTTAATACAGGAAAAGTTCAGTTTCTGATCAGATTTTGTTGAAGGTTCTTTAAAAACCTATGGATGGAAATAATACACAGAAAGGCGTTAACTTTCAGCTCTCAGCTGACTATTACCATTCAGGAATGAGGTACTCATGTGGTGTTGAATGGTTGTATAAATACATTAGCTCAAATGTCAGTAGTAGGCAAAACAATGGAAATCAAATATTAGAGATTATTTAGGGAAAGGTAGACAACAAGACAGAAAGCATCATTATTGCCCCAGTATAATTCAATGGCACAGACAGATTTTGATTACCAAGAACAGTTCTGGGCCCCCTTCAAAACAGTCTTGGTGGAAGGGGGTGAAGTACGAAGGGGCAGTCAGGGTCTGAAGTGTCTCTGCTCACAGGGTGACCAGGTATGATAGGAGTCTTCAGGCTGGAAATGGGGTGACTGAGGAGAAATATTACACAAGTCCCTACAACCTTTAGGAAGGAAGATAAACAAGGATAAAGGGTTTACTGTTACTCCTTCTCTTCACACACAAGTAGTACAAAGATGCAAATGTGAATGAAAAAAAAAAGCAGGTGATGGATTCCAAAGAAAAACAGAAAAGAAAATGGTCCTTGTGGTTAAGTTATTCAGCTCCCTGCCACAGGGTCTTGTGAATATGAGGGTCTATGTGGGTTTAAAAAGTGATTGAACAAAATCGTAGAAGAAAAATCAGTTGGGAACAACAAAGGCAAAACACATAGCTAAAAAACCCTCTCCACTGACAGTTTTTTTGACCTGGGAAACAGTTTGAGAGAGATATCAGTGTGTGGTTTTGTGTTCTCTTCCAGCATCCACTATTGATCACAGTCAGATACCTATCAGTAAGCTGAAAGATCATTGATCTGGCTCCATATGAAAATTCTTATCCTCTTAGTATAGGCAAAACCCTCTAGTTTTGCCTCTCTCTCTCTTTCCTACCTTCTTTTATCCTCTTCGTTTATTTTTCATTTCATTCCTTAGATTTATTGTCATGCAGAGCATTGGTAACCTGCTGCACCCTGACAGAGCATACCCATGACTTTTTCAGTATTTTTGCCTTCAATAGCTAAAAATATTTTTACTGTAATTAGAGCTGTGAATACGTTGTTTTCTAGTCCCCATAATTCCTTGCTCATGTAGAGACATGTTTTTTTTGTTCCGCCTACAATTACGTTTAGTTGCATGTAGTTGTGCAAGAGATGAAAGGACACTAGACTGAAAGAGGAAAAGAAAGGAGAGGAACAATTTTTCCTCCAAGTGTAGTTTCATTTTAAATTATATAAGTTTCTTTTCCTAAGTTAAGATAAGAAACCCTTTACATAACACCCTAAAAGTATGACCCAAACATGGTCTCCTTTCAGTAGAGAACACTTTAATAACAGACATCAGAAGTGGGTTGGAGAGGACGCTTTACCAGGACGATGTCTGGGTGGCACGCACTTGCTGTACTTCTACCGCTTCGCTTACTCACCTCCTCTGCCCTCTTGGGAACACACTGGGTTATGTTGGGGCAGGAAGAGGAGCTGCTGGAGCGTGCTATGCTAGTTCATGGTACTGGCACTGTTCCAGCTGTCACAGGCTGCAGCTTATCTCCCTGCCCAAGGAGATGTGCTGAACACAACTAATTCTACACCAGACCAGAGCACTTTTACTCTATCCATGGAAAACTGAAAGTTTGGGACTTTAACTCACGAATTTCTAATATGTTGACTAAATGGCTCTGATGTCTATTGTACCAAGCAGTAATCTGAGAATAAACAATGAATACTTTATAACTGTTCTCTTTTCTTATTTGCTTAGAAATGGAAAACTCTACAGACATACCACAAAGCAGAATTTCACAGCACCAAATAATGATATTTCAAAAAGAAAAAGCCATTATGTTAAAGAGGCACAAAAAAATTAAAATTTTAATGAAAATTAGAGGAATCTTTGGCTCTGTCAGTGGAGAATAAACTAGGGGAAATTATAGAATCATAGAATCATAGAATGGTTTGGATTGGAAGGGACCTTAGAGATCATCTAGTTTCTCCTGGTATGTGCAGGGACACCTCTTTCTAGACCAGGTTGCTCAAAGCCTCAAATTGGGTTTGTTGCTTATTAGAACTCAATTCTTACAGTTATAAAAAAAGGCTTGCTTCTATTTTTGCTATCAAACATTTCATTCAACTTTTCTGAAGTCTTCAGGAAGTTTTATACACCTGAATTTTATTCCTACAGCAATCAATTGTACCTATCGTTCAGAAATAATGACCAAACTGAGCATGCCCTGAAACAGGCCAGTGCCGCTCAGCCATTTTTAATGAAAAAATGACCTCTATCAGTCTCTCTCTGTCACTCCTGGACTTCTCATACCTATTGTTACCAGAATGATTTTTTTTTTTTAAATTCTCAAGTTGAAACCTAAGACATTATTTACACTAAAAACCCCTGATATTTGTATCACTGTTTCCTGCAACACTACTTCTCCATATTCAGAGGATAGAATAATACCAAACTTGCATAAAGCCTCTCATGCAAGCATACATCTGCATAATCTATATATTACATTAGTATCTAAAGCTCATTGATTACTTGATGAGGCTAATGGGAGAGGAACGGTACAGAAAATTTTATAGCCAAAACACAGACATTTCTCTGGATTAATCAGTCTTGTACCTTGTCTCATTGTATTTTATGCAATACGCTCATTGAGTGCTAAGGAAAAACAATATTCCTGTTTGGGCACTAACATACTACCAGAACGTTCAAAAAGCCTTTTTCAGGGGGGGATTTCATAGATAAAGGAGAATTATTGAAGGCAGTCTCAGAGCTCTTCTCCAGCACTAAATGGATGGTCTTACAATAAGTTACTCATGAGCAGGCTGTACTCCAGGGTCTGCCTGCTTCCTCCTATGAGGGAGGCTGTGCCACAACCTGTGCATCGCACTGAGTGGTGGCCCACAGTCAATATAAACATTTTGTTGCTCATCTTAATCTTTGAAATCCTCATCATGACTTGCTCAAGCAGCTTACAGAGCTTCTTACCCCATTGTGCTCCACCACAGCTTAAAGAAAGTGACGCCAGTGGTTCTAGCATCCTAGCGGGGTTACAGGCTCCTTCCTCTGTGCCTAAAGAGAGTTTGGGAGAAGCAGGGCCATGCCAGTCTCACATCTGGTGACTAACAAGGCAAAGTCCTTTCTGAAGGTCTCCACTGCAGGCTGTTTTTCTTCATTGAGCCATTACAGTCCAGCAGCTGGCCATTACATCAGTCAGGCAAGTGTAAAATGAAGCTGCACAACTCTAAAGGCACAAAAATGTCCAATTCCCTGTGACTGCTAGGGGACTCAGGTCTTCATGTGAAAAGGGCAGGGGCTGCAGTGAGGAAAAAGGTGATGAAACAGTCTGCATTGTGCTAGCTGAGAGGCTGGAGAGTGTTTTATTTCTTATTTATTTCTCCTTTAATGTAATTAAGTTTTTATTTTGTCCTTGTTAATTTGGGATGCTTGTTTTGGTGACTTATGGATATATTATAATTGCTTAGGCTGTAACTGTATCTTACTGTTCTGACAACATAAGAATGTTGTCAGAGAGTGTAGGGAGGCAACTAGGAAAGCTAAGGCCTTCTTAGAATTAAACCTTGCCAGAGGGGTCAAGGATAATAGAAAGGGCTTCTTCAAATACATTGCAGATAAGGCTAACACCAGAGGCAATGCAGGCCCACTGATCAATGAGGTGGGTGCTCTGGTGACAGAAGATACAGAAAAGGCAGAGTTACTGAATGACTTCTCTGTCTCTGTCTATACTGCTGGAGGATTTCCTGGAGAGTCCCGTACCCTTGTAGCCCCAGAGGAAGTCAGGACAAAGGAGGAGTTTGCTCTGGTAGATGAAGACTGGGTTAAGGAGCGGTTAAGTAATCTGGACACCCATAAATCCATGGGTCCTGATGGGATGCACCTTCAGGTGCTGAGGGAGATGGCAGAAGTCATTGCTAGACCACTCTCCATCATCTTTGGCAAGTCGTGGGAAACAGGGGAGGTGCCTGAGGACTGGAGGAAAGCGAATGTCACACCAGTCTTCAAAAAGGGCAAGAAGGAGGACCCGGGTAACTATAGACCGGTCAGCCTCACCTCCATCCCTGGAAAGGTGATGGAACAACTTATTCTTGATGTGTCTCTAGGCATGTCAGGGATAAGAAGGTCATTAGAGGCAGTCAACATGGCTTCATCAAGGGGAAGTCATGCTTGACCAAACTGATAGCCTTTTACGAGAATATTACCAGGTGGATAGGTGATGGCAAAGCAGTAGATGTGGTCTATCTCAATTTCAGTAAAGCATTTGACACTGTCTCCCACAGTATCCTTGCGGCTAAACTGAGGAAGTGTGACCTGGATGATCGGGTAGTGAGATGGATTGTGAACTGGCTGGAGAAAAGAAGCCAGAGAGTTGTGGTGAATGGGATGGAGTCTAGTTGGAGGCCTGTATCTAGTGGAGTCCCCCAGGGTTTGGTACTGGGGCCTGTGCTATTCAATATATTCATCAACAACTTGGATGATGGAGTAGAGTGCACCCTCAGCAAGTTTGCTGATGATATGAAACTGGGAGGAGTCGCTGACAAGCCAGAAGGCTGTGCTTCCATCCAGCGAGACCTAGACAGGCTGGAGATTTGGGCGGAGAAAAATTTAATGCAATTTAACAAGAGCAAGTGTAGAGTCTTGCATCTGGGCAAGAACAACTCCAGGTACCAGTATAAGTTGGGTACTGACCTGTTGGAGAGTAGTGTAGGGGAGAGAGACCTGGGGGTCCTGGTGGACAGCAGAATGACCATGAGCCAGCACTGTGCCCTCGTGGCCAAGAAGGCCAATGGCATCCTGGGGTGTATCAGAAGGCGGGGGAGTGGTCAGTAGGTCAAGAGAGGTTCTCTTCCCCCTCTACTCTGCGCTGGTGAGACCTCATCTGGAATATTGTGTCCAGTTCTGGGCCCCTCAGTTCAAGAGGGACAGGGAACTGCTGGAGAGAGTCCAGCGCAGAGCCATGAAGATGATTAAGGGAATGGAGCATCTCCCTTATGAGGAAAGGCTGAGGCAGCTGGGTCTCTTTAGCTTGGAAAAGACGAGACTGACGGGTGACCTTATTAACGTTTATAAATATGTGAAGAGTGAGTGTCAGGAGGATGGAGCCAGGCTCTTCTCTGTGACATCCAGTGATAGGACAAGGGGCAATGGGTTCAAGCTGGAACATAGGAGGTTCCACTTGAATATGAGAAAAAACTTCTTTACAGTGAGGGTGACAGAGCACTGGAACAGGCTGCCCAGAGAGGTTGTGGAGTCTCCTTCTCTGGAGACATTCAAAGCCCGCTGGATGCTTTCCTGTGTGATCTGATCTAGGTGTTCCTGCTCCGGCAGGGGGATTGGACTAGATGATCTTTCGAGGTCCCTTCCAATCCCTAACATACTGTGATTCTGTGATTCTGTGACTTCTAGGTGGCGTTGCATTACAATACATGTAAGCTTCCAGATGCAAAACTCAACATGTTATTTTCCAAGAGCTGGTGTTAGACAATGAGTTGCCTTTCCACCTGTGGTGCCTCCTGAATTACTCTCTGCCTTATTGTAATCTTCTTCCTGGTAATCTGTCTTTTTATTTTGTCTTCAGTCTCTCAGGTAATTATTTGCTATAACTTGTATTTCAGGATCAGAGGAGTTATGTAATTTCTGACGTTAACGCCATTTTCAGAGATAACTCTTGGACTAGGAACTTTTGAAAATGTTGTCAAATTTATCTCTGTTCTTTATTTTCCCAAACACCTGTGAGAGCTCAACAAAAGTACTTTTGAAAATAAGTTTTTTCATTCCTATGTCTTAACGGATTTTGAATATGGTGGCTTGACATTTTATCTGTTAGTTTACACTTGTAAAGGCTAGGGAAAAATCACTGTACTCAGGCAAGCTGAAAATTAATAAATCAATAGTGAATCAGATCCTTTGTTTACCAATTTGTTGGACTTTCTATTATGCCTATTATGCTGTTATCTACATCCTGGATCATATCCAAGCGTCTTACATAATGCCCTAGTGCTTTTGGAGAAATAAGAGGACTCTGGCACACATCAAAACCGTAAAATCAGAATATCAGTTTTTCTGCCTGGTATACATGCACAGAAAAAGCTCTGCAGAGAAGTACATGTAACAGGTTCATTTTGTGGCTTTTCATTCAAGGGTTGCATATGAGGAGAGCAATTGAGAAAATCATTTGCCCCGAATATCCTTCCTTGTGTATACTGATATTGCTTTACGTGGTTTTGAATGACAGGCAGTGTTGATTGGCTGTGATTCTACCTACAACAGCTTCTGTATTCTCTTGGGGCCGTGGGGAGTGTGCCAATTGAGGCCAGAGTCCCCGTTTCTATGGTGACTTAATCCACACGTCACCCCATCACTCAGCCCCTCTTCAATGCCACCCCACTGCTGGTGGGGGCAGGGTGAGGAGGTGGGAGTGAGGAAGGAGCTTTTCCAAGGAGGAGCCTGGGAAATCGGAGTTGGTGTGTTACGTTTGTAGTTTTTATGGTAGTCTTGGAGGATCAGAGAATGGAAATAGGAGAGATCTCGCTCTTGCAGGGCAAGCTCCGGGGGAATGCTGGGCTCCTCCACCCTAACTGACTCCTGCAGGCTTTGCATCTTGCAGAAGCACAGCAGAGACAAGGTGCTGATAGCCTGATCTTGTTTGGAGTCCCAGTGGAATAATGTCATTCAGCACAGCACATCTACTCTGGTGTAAATCTATTACAAGTGAAATAACAATCAGACTCGGTGGAGTAAGGGCAGGGCAGGTGACATTGGAGTCCAGTGACAAGGCTCTGGGATCACATTGCCATACCAAAATGTAAAACCTGGACAGCTAATGCTGCTGCCCATGGAGGATCAGAACATTGCAGGACAGATCTGAAATAATCCTTTGTTGATCTGAGGTGCTAGAGACCACAATTAAAAAGTACGCTTATACTTCTGGTGATGCCTTTGGGTTGAAAAGGGAGCTACTGAGTGAATCTTTCTCTTTCCCTCTCCTCTGAGTCTGAGCATGCGGTTAACTCGGTATCTATCCCAGCAGAGTCAGCAATAAATCCAAGTGTTTCTGTTTGGCTTAACTAAAGAGTCATTAATTAAATATATACATGGAAGGAGATGTCCCAAAAGTTTCGTTCATTACTGAGGGAGAAAGTCCAAGGAAGGCACAGAAACTTACTCTGTGGTAAACTCTAGTTGCTCAAAAGAGCTGTGATCTGCTCTTTCCAAACTCACTTTCTTTTTTCCCATGCTTCAAGTTGTCTTGTAATTGTGGAAGAGGCCTGTGTAGGAAGCAACAAAACCTCATATTACAAGGATATCCCTTAAAATCTTCTGGGACTAAATTTTGGTACCACTGAGGTCAACAGCAAATCTCGGATTGTCATTAAAATGTCCAGCCCCAAACGTTAGGAATCTTTGGCCATTTTGCTCAGTGTCTTCTGAAGCTGGGTAAGAATTGTTCACAGACAGATTTAATTTTGAAGCTTTACTAGATAAACTGCTATAAAGCTAATACATATTTTCAAATAACTGATTCTTTCTGCAACGATTGGAAAAGCCCAGTGTTTTGTTCACTTGAAATACTTTGTATAACCTGAGAAATTCAGTGAATCGTACTAATGAATTGTACTACAAAGAGATTTTACAAATGGATTTATTAAAACAGCAGTTGTCTTTGCTGTCTTTGCATGTAACAAATTTTTGTATTACAGAAAATATATAAGCAAAATAAAACTTGCTTAATGCAGTAAAACAGGTGTTCCAAATTTTATAACAAAGTTTTTATTTTGAAACTATTGTAGTTACTGGAAATGAAGGGTGTCTGTGCTCAGTTAGGGCTGTTGAGGCTCACTCGCAGAGCAGAGCAGTGCACTCCAATCTCCTGTTTGATGCTGGCCATGTACCACATGACTTTCAGTGTTACAGTCTCCTAAAGTCATGACAATATTTTCTGGCATCTCTTCCCCTCCTACTCTTCAGATATAATCCTGGAATGAGCTACGAAAAACAGATTAACTCAGGGTATTTAAGTCTCTTCTCTCAGAGGGGATTTAATTCTGGTTTTGAGGGAAAAAAAAAGAAAAAAAAATTAAAAAAGAAGCAGTTTTACCAGTTTTCATTTGTATATACTTTCCATTAATCCATAATAATTTAAAAAAGCACCCAACTGAGTCAAAGCACAATTCTGGATTTCCTTTTGTTTACCCTACTTTTAATAGCTTGAACTACTGAAAACTCCAGTGCTGAAAGTTTCACTACCATTAAAGCCCACAAAAAACACACGTGAAAAAATTTTTTGAGCCCAGAATCTCCTTCCTTCAGCAAGAGTAAGTGGCTTCTTCAGTGATCCCTGTGGTGACGTTCTCTCATTGCAGGATGTTTTGTGAGCCATTGCAAGTTTGAGCGCTGAAGTATGAATCTGATTGGATTATGTTTATTTTTATAGCCTTTCAGCCCCCTTTTCTTTGCCGTAGTGAGAATTTAGTAACTACAACAAAGCAGTTAGATTGGATTGCACATTGGATACTGTCTATATAATGCAACAGAGACTTGTACCAAAAATTGTTGTGCTCCTGCAAAGATGAGAAATCAAGCGGCTGTGAAGCAGTATCATTGCACAACTTCCCAGAGTAAGGAATGTTCCTGCTAGCATCCTTCTTGGCATACTGCAAAAATTGAGTAGTTTCCCAACATGCACAAAAGACGATGTTGTTCTCTCCATAAAGCTCTTGAAGACAGAGAGAGGAAACTGTAAGGTAGGTGTTCGATGTATGCTACTGTTGAAGTAATACTGATGAAACAGAAGACAATGGGCCAGTGTGCAGGGAAGCCTTTTTTCCTATCAGAGGAAACTGAAGGTGTATACAGGGAGTAAGTACAAAAGTTCAGCTGTGTATTAAAATATCCCTGATGAGGACAAGAGCTTAATATACAGCAGATAGAAAAATATTGCTGAGAATGAAAGCATCATAACTCAGAACTTCTCTACTTTGTAAGGCAGCTTCTGTTCCCCAATAGGCTTATCATCATACCTGTAATCGTACTCACTTGACTGTGACCAAAGTTGCTCTCAAACTCAAGCAGAGCATTATAAACCCCTGTGCTCTAGTTCTGATATGCTAAAATTCAAGTATGCTAAGCTCTTACCACTACAGATCTGTCTTTCTTCTACAATAAAAGCAACAACCTTCACAACTGCTCAGCTGTGTCTTATCGGAGAAAGCACATCTTTGCTACAGTGGTGGTTGCCTTGGACAGGATTTTTCACTGATGGTTTCCTGGGTCCACTCAGTGATTTCCCCAAAATCTACTAATTTTTTGCAGAAGTCTGCTGGGTAATTTTAACCTCCTTTTTTCTGTGCGCTACTCTTGCCATGGTCTGCTTCGTGCCTGTACACACCTTCACAGGCAAGAGCACGACACTTCTGAGGCCTTGCAGGCAAGGACCAGGCAAAGTGTCCTGCAACTGGAATCAGAATCAAATTCTGTCATATGAGCAACCAAGACACACAGAATCTAGCAGTGAAGGATTGCTATACCCAGCTTCGTGTCCTATGTTTTTCATATGCATTTTCATGTTGTTTCTTCTTCATCATAGACAGTAAATTAGAAGGAACTGCCAGAAGAACAGGATATAAATAGGGACAGAAATGACACCTTGGAAGAGGTGGATAAGTTGTGTACAAGTGGAATTGCTGTACTTTTTCTCCTCTGTATTCATCATAGGGCGTGCTCAGTACTATATATATTTTCTTCAACACTACAAATACTTGATACATTTTGTTTCTTTCTTGATTTTTGGTCAGAATTTAGTGAACATTACGATTACTAGGTGTCAAATTAGTGATATGCTGTAAGACATTTTTCATGTGCAAAAGACAGGCACAACAGTTTTCCCACATAAAAAGCAACAGAAAAATGCAGATACATATTTCAATGTCTTAATGACTAGGCAGTGGAAGCACCTTCTGTCACTTCACTGTAAAATATCAGTGGTGTTAATGGGTGTTTTTATTAACATTATGATGTAATTAATAGTATTAATACATGGGTGGGTTGTTGGGTTTTTTTTGATATAGAAACAAAGACTCAAGACATCTGTCACGTTGTTATCTGGGAGTGGAGGACACATGGCTGTTATTTAGCATCATTTCTCTTTTCTTTGCCAAGTCAGGAACTAAATTTAGTCACCCAGTTCCCCCATGTATCTCGGTAGGCAAACTTTACAAAGCTATGTTGTGGCAGCAATGGTGAGCCAGAGCCTGCCAGAGCCAGGGGAAGAAATGCTAGCTTTTCAGGGAGGGAGGCAAAGGCTCCCACAGCCCTTCACTGCTCCATGTGTGTCTCTCAGTTCCTGGGGGAATTCAGGATCTGAATTCTTCCTGAATCTCCACCTGTTCCAGGCTGGGGAAAAAACAGCATGAGAAGCAGGAGACACCACAGAGATGTTGTCTCTTACCTCAGTCACATAGGGGCAATGCTGAACAGGGCGGTGGGGGCTGTCAGAAGCAGACTCCCCTGGGTTCTCCTTTGAGGAAGGGGAGCAGGAGCAGGGGCACAGAGCAGGTCATTCTAGGAATGGTGTATGACAGGCAGGGTGTAGGGATGTTGCTAACCTTGACATGTTATCTGGTGTCTCTTGAGACCATGTCTTGGACAAGCAAAACAAGTGTAATCCAAGTGCATTAAGTGCATTTCAGCCCTAAGCAAATGAGCAGATTGACTAAATATATGTATATATGAAGGAACAGGACCTCTAATACTTAATCAGTGGTTTATTCAACTTGGCTCAGTCATATTCCTGAAAATTAGAAATTTATTGTGCATCCATCTAGAGGACAGAGTTTCTGAGTAGAAACTTGTAAGGTACGGAAGACTTTACAAAAGTATGAGGCTACTTTTCACCACTGCAAAATAAAAAAAAATAAAAAGACCAAAAATAAGAAAAGAAGTTAAATTTAGCCAGACAGCTCACATTTTGGAAGTTTTTTGCAGTTTTTGGTGAAGAACCTTTTAAAGCTACATCTTGTAATTGCTCCCAAAGCTTTGACAAAATATAAAACTAATTCTTCAAGCAAGTTCAAAGCATAACTCAAGCCTATGTGTCCTCATCAATTACTCTTTCAATTAGTCTGATTCAGGCCACTCACACTATGATGACCTGCACCAGTGATGTGAAATGAGCACATCTATGACAGCAGAGTTCTTTCCATGACTGCACATTAGTGCATAGGCAGTGTCCCCTGCCCAGGAAGTTCTGGAAAACTCATAGATCAATACCTCCCTGGGGCAAGAGCAGCTGCTAGTCTGCTTCCCAGATAGCATTATTTGTGATTCCCCCCTTCAGTATTTCTTCATGAAAAAATCATGAATATATGGACAGGGACTTGTCCTAAGAATCAAATTCACTGGTTGGTTAGTGGTCAAGAAGTGACGCAAAGATGTGAAATGTATAAAAGACATCACATATACAAGGGTCATAGAGATCAGAGGAGCTATTTTTTTTACAGGAAAAACAGAAAAGAGAATTACTCCAAAGCCTTGTTCTGAGCTACGACATTTTTTTGTGCACTACCACATTATCTGTCAGCACAAGTTTCATCTGGATCAAAACCAAACTGACTTAGTCCAAGTATGGCATATATTTATGCCAGTTTAAGGCATTATCCTGATGGCAGGAAAAGAGTTTATACCTGATCCAGTATAAAAACTGCTGGGCAATGTTACTCTTTTACTGGTTTTTGAAAGCACTTTACTGTTAAAGGTTTGTTTAAAATAATTCTGCAGCACATTGCAACGATATTGTTTGTCTGGCACAAAGACCCCCGAAATCAGATGTACCTGTTCATTACATCCGTCAACAATTGCTGACTGAGAGAGGAATGTAGATTTTTTACTTAGTTGCTAAGATTTGGCTTATGTGCGTATTTGTGAGTGTATTAAAACCAGCTTCTCGTCCAGTCTTCTGATTTTTTTTTGGTTGTTGTCACGGGTGAAAGTAACAGAGGTTGAAAAGTTATATAGCATCATCTAGTGGTCATATACAAATTTACAGAAGCCTGCAGGCTCACCATCCTTACTCAAATTAACAGTCACCAGTGCTGACTCCAAAGGAAAATGAGAGGTAAATTCCTTATTTCCGGCTATCAGCCTGTGAACTCTAAGAAAAAAAAAAAAAATAGAGTATTGGATTCGAAGTTGTGCTGTGTCCATACTGTTTGTATTCATAGTTGTGGAACAAGAATATTAAATATCTTATTACAAGGTTTTTTGTAGAAGAGGCTAAGCCAGAGAATTTTGGTGTGAGATTTTAGCATAAGGATGTGTCATAGTTTAAACCCACCCAGCAGCCAAAACCACCACACAGCTGCTCACTCACCCTGCTCCCATCCTGGGGGGGTGAGGGAGAGAATTGGAGGGGTAAAGGTAAGGAGACTCATGGGTTGAGATAAGAACAATTTAATAACTGAAATATTGATATTAATATTAATATTAATATACAATCAAATTATACACAATGCAACTGCTCACCACCTGCTGATTAAGGCCCTGCCTGTTCCCAACTAATGATCCTGGAGCAGAGACAGTCCCTAAACCGTAACCCCGGAAGAGAGAGAGAGCAAGCTTCCTGGCTGCCTCTCATTCATATACTGAGTATGATGTTGGATTATATGGAATATCCGTTGGCCGTCGGATTTGTCTCTCTGGCTATGCTGCCTCCCAGCTTCTTGTACACCTGCATATTAGCATAAAATGGGAAGTTGGAAACGTCCTTGGCTTAATGTAAACATGACTTGGCAGCAACTGAAATATCAGTGCATTCTCAAAATTATTCTCAGCACAAATCCTAAACATGGCCTACTATATGCTATGAGGAAAATTAACCCTGTCCCAGACCAAACCAGCACAGGATGGTAAAAGCCCAGGATCAGAACGTGATGTACTCACTCAGATTTGACAAAGTAAACTATAATACTTTACTTTTTAATTGCTTGTTCAAAGACAGAGAATTGGAAAAGGAATCCAAGTCTTCTGGCTCGAAGGCTGAACTTTTAAAATTAGATTAATTAGAAGAAATTGCAACAGAAGGCCAAGTGTAAGGTCCTGCACATGGGTCAAGGCAATCCCAAGCACAGATACAGGCTGGGAGGTGAAAGGATTGAGAGCAGCTCTGAGAAGAAGGACTTGGGAGTGCTGGTTGATCAGAAGCTGAACATAAGCCAGCAGTGTGCATTTGCAGCCCAAAAAGCCAACTGGGTCCTGGGCTGCATCAAAAGAAGCATGACCAGCAAGTCAAGGGAGGTGATTCTCCCCCTCTACTCCACTCTTGTGATACCCCACCTGGAGTACTGCGTCCAGCTCTGGAGTCCTCAGCACAGGAAAAACATGGACCTGTTGGAGCGGGTCCAGAGGAGAGCCACAAAGATGGTCAAAGGGGTGGAGCACCTCCCCTATGAGGACAGGCTGAGAGAGTTGGGGTTGTTCAGCCTGGAGAAGAGAAGGCTGTGAGGAGACCTAATAGCAGCCTTCCAGTAGCCTTCCTAGCCTCCTTCCCCCTGAAGGGGGCTACAGGAGAGACGGGGAAACACTCTTTATCAGGGAGTGTAGCGACAGGACAAGGGGTAATGTTGCATCCCTTCGCTTACTCAAGGCCAATGGGACAGTGGACTAGAAAGCACTGTCCCACAGCAGTTGCCTGGTTGTGCGCCACAGGGTTTTTTCATTATGGTCCAAAGCTTCGGGCCTTTTTGGCACTTAGTCATATTTATGTTTGCTGTCTAATATCAGTGGATAGTTGTCAGCTACAGGAAATACATTTCACATGAATCTTTATGCACTAGACACTTGTATTACGGAATTGATATTGGTGTGTATGAAACAATGTCACGAGAAATCTCGGAAGTAGGGTCTTTGGGAGCATCGAGGTATTGGAGTTTAGGGTGCAATCTAAAAAGAAATAAAAGTGAGGTGAAACAAAAGCATGAAAAAAATGGGCAATGAAAATATTTATCAGAAAAATATTCTGGTTTTAAAAAATGTTTTTTCTGTCATCTCTCAACTTGGTGATGCGTCATGTCTCCATATACTATCATTTAGGTCTTATTTCAAAATAATGTTAGCTTTGTTGTGCAAGTATCTCTCAATACCCAGTCATTTCTCTCTTTTAATATCTATGCATATGTTTGCTCCTCACGTACTTTTCCTAGGCCTATGATGATGATTAGGTTTCAGAAATGTCTGATTTGATGTAGGAAGTATATGTTAAATATATATCTTAATTTAATCAAGTAGGTTTGGAATTTGTTTCTAGTGAGTTATTCACACTTCTCTAAACAGGACTGAGATCTGCTTTTCTTGAAAATCACCCTTATTTCCTCTGTCACTGTGAATGAAACATCAGAACCAAACTACCGTGTTGTATACCAACACAGAATATCAATGAGAGCAACGAGTGTTATTCTTTCCCATGACAGATTAGATTGCAAAATTAGGCAATAAATGTAAGGATGATTTATATTTCCTGTCTTTTATTTTACTTCCTTTCTTTTGAGTTGTCTTGTACCAAAATTTATTTGTCCTGCTTACACAGTAAAGCCTAATTTATTTCTTTGAGAAACATTGTCGCTAGCTCTCCTTTCCTTTTTTACAAAGAAGCTTCTCCCCTCCACCTCCCTTTTATTTTTCCCATCTAAGGAAAATGGCTGCAGCTGGAAGAAGATGGATCACAGTCCTCTGAAAATTTTCTCTGCAGTCTCTGAGTTTCAAGAGGTGAAAACGTCTCCTGGTTTAAATTTCTGAATTAATTGTTTATGCCTTCCAAATGGCAAAAAAGCTGTTTTGGTCCAAGTTTCTAGTTGATGCTGTCATTTTACATACTTCACATCAGTTAATCTGGGCACTAGGGTCTTGCTACAGATTTAGTACTTTGGATTTTTGTGCCTTTCTTTTAGTGAATCTTTGCCATCATGCTGATTTTTTCTAATTAGTTGTTCCCACTTATTCTCATTTTCATCTAATTAAAATGCCATGCTAAAAATATAGGTTAAGATTCAGTTAATCTCTCTTATCAATGGATGCATAAGTAATGAAAGATTGAAAAAAAAAAGCTAACGCACAATATGATTCTGGTACTTTTTTCTGTAGTTTGCTCTTTCCCTAGTGATATACAAACAGACATTTCCTTGAATTTATAAGCAGACTTAGGGCGGTATTTGAGTAACTATCTCTGAGACAAAATAGACATATTATATTAAAAATTTACTATCATATTTCTACATTAGACAATTGTTTTCAACCCTGATGCTCTCAGGAATATATCTATCTATTTTGTTTTAACCAAATTTTAAATATGTGCTTCCATGAGTAGCGGGTTAATGTCTCTGCCTCAAAGGAATGAATTCCATCATGTTATGAAAATAAAGCTGATGTCTTTTAGGATGTGTTGTTGAAGAGGTGATGATGAAGACCATTTATCTGTAGGTGCTAAGCACTGCAAATACCTAACTCCATGATCAGTTTAACCTTCCCCTTCTGTTCAAAAGATCAGAAGGTTATGGTACCATCTGAACTAACCTATGACGTAAATAAACCTCCATAATATCATTAGGAAAATGAAAAATATAGGTTAATTCAATTTTTTTCTGTATCAGGTCTGGCGGAGGGGAGTTTGTTTGTTTTGATATATATCTTAACATTGGTCCTGCAAGCAAGCCTGCTCAGTAAATTTGCCTGTACTCCTCCTCTGGAGTGCTCTGATCTGAGATCAAGGAGTCCATCTGGGACAGGATCAAATACCCATTACACATCTTGTGTGTAAGCTTGATCCCAAATCAATATTTTTACCTTCCTGGAAGTCCATTTTCTTTTAATGTTAGTAACTGGAACTCTGGAAACATTGGTTTTACACCTTTTTTTTTGTAGCCAGTTATCCAACCAGCCATTTACCCAGGTGGCATAATAGAAAAATGACTGCTTCAGCTGGGAAAGAAAAACTGCATATGGCAAATATCCCACCACAGCTGTGAATCTGCTATTTCCTAAAATAAAAGCATTTGTGTTTGATTTGGAACATTATTCATTATCAGTTTATTTAAATAGATATATTTTTTTGTGCTATTGTGTATGCCCAATTCAGTAGACAGATTCTGTTAAAAAAAAAAAAAAGACATATTTTATTCTGACCAGCCTTCATCAACAGGAATTATCAGCACAATTTAAAGCCTGAATTGACAGGACCTGTGACACAAGTTACTCTTTCTGGTAAGGCAAGATACCATCAGATACCATGGGAAGGCTTTTGCAGAGAGAACAGAATTAACAGGTAACACAAGAGTGATGTTTTCCAAAGGAGAAATTTCAAGTCCAAGGGTGTTTGGAAAAGTCAAGATACAAGGATGCAGCACCTCCTGCTAGCTTCACTATACACATGATTGGATTCCAAATGCTCTTACCACAACCTGTGCTGCTGCATTAGTGATAGTCATGTGGCCATGGGCTTTGGCTGATGATCTTTACCCACAACCACACCTAAGAGAAATGAAGTAGCAACTTAAAAACCCTTTTATAGCCCTGTCATGGGGTTTTGCTGGAGGACATCAGAGCCAGAGAGATCCTCTCTGCCAAATATCAAAGGCCTGTGACAAAAAGAAAATCTGCTCAAAGCAATACCTGCCAACGATAGCAACAGAGATTGGTAAGCAACCTAAATATATTCACTGCTACAAGTTTATCCCATGAAATACATGAAGAATACCTTTAGCTACAGTGTGATCTTGATTTCCCTGGAACAGCTTGCAGTCAAGCAGCACTCACAATGGCTGGTGGAAGTGTCAGGGCATGAAAAAAGGGTGCCAGGTGACAGGGAGACTCTTTCAGACCCATATCCCGTCTAAATTAAAATTAACTCTTCTTCCTCTTAGGACATTTTTCCTAAATGAAATTGGGTGACCCCTTCCTTTCAGTTCTGTTTTATGTGACTGAAGGATAGTGACATGCCCAGGTTACCTGAAGGTTTTCTTACCTGGAAAGCTCTGCATTGGTTCTGAGTTCGTTCCAGTGAGGGCATCAATGCCTCTTCTTCATCAGCTTGCCAACTCCTTCCGCAGTGCATCCCATCAGGACTGAGGAACTTTATATTTTGATAGCTTTGGGAACAAACATGGGCCACCATTTCTCCTTACGGTCACCTCAACTGACCTAATTTAGTATTGATGCTTGTCAGCATTTCTGCAGTTGTCTTGAAGCAAACTCTGCAGCCCAGATGAAAACTACAATGTTTTTCTCTTGAAACGTGATAACAATTACATATCAGATGTTAATTTAGCATCTATCACTATCTAGAAGCTTTCCCAGGACTTGCATCTGTTACAACGTCTGTAAAAGCACAGCCATACTGGGTAACTAGCTGAGTACTAACTAATAGAGTAGTGAATAAAATAGTGATACCAGCATTACTAATAGTCTTCCTCATTCTTCTACTTATTTAAAATGCTGACATCCTCAAAAGGATGTTATGACTCAATATCCAACACCAACACCACTCAGGTCCAGTTGACACGACATGAATCACCCCCTCTGCTCAGGGCAGCAAACCAACAGGTCTGGATTCCAAGCTGGGAACACCAGCACAGATGTTTCTCAAAGGAAAGGTGTTGTCCTTAAAGTCTTAGAAAAACTTGAGCAACTTATTTGACCCCACAGATAAGCAGGAAAATGGTGTAAGACATATAAAATTAATTCCAGTATTTTGCAGGAAGAGTATTTTTACTATGTTAATGAAAAAAAAATATTTTTCACTCTTTAAATATTAACTGAATTGTTGAAGATCTTTTGTTATTTTCATAACAAAAAAGCCTCAAACTTCAAAAGGTGAAGGGAGTCAGCAGAGTCTGTCTAGTAGGCCTATTTTACATTATCTACCATTTAGTGTATAGCACAACATTTTTAAAAATTAAATAGCTCAAAAAAAATATATAAGGCAGGCATTATGTCATTAATTTATCTTAATTCTTTCTTATAAGTCTTTTGAGAAAGTATGTTTTTGCATCTGGATTAGTAATTCGTATTTGTATCCCTGCCCAGACTGATGTTAATAAAGTCTGCCTTTCTAGATGGCAGAGCAGGAGGACACTACTTTATGCACAATAAAGTTCCACACAAATGCGGAACCGGTCGGTTTGCTACATGTAATCTGCCATGAGGATGTAAATAGTTGGTATGTATGTCTGTGAAAAATTAAGGTGTTTATTCACATAACTTTGCCTTAGGCACCTAAAGTAAAATCACTTGTGTAATATAAACCACTGGTATCTCTCACCAGGAAAATTCAAACTCTTCTCCTTTACTATAGAAAGGCAGAGAGAGTTTAGACTCCCAAAACAGGTGCTTCTTACAGTGATGGTAAAAATTAACCCCACCATTACTCAATCCTTCATGTTCCAACTAAAATTTATGCCCCAGTCTGATTATGCCCTTTGAACCCTTTATTTCATGGAATCACAAGTTTCCATATATCTTGTGCCTTCTCTAACACCTTTTAGTGTCCTTGCTTTTCAGGTAAGCCACACTGCTCACTACCTCAATTAGACCATAACACATATATATATACATGTGAAACAACACAGTTCTTGGCTTTTATCTTCAGGATTATTTTGTAGAATGTCTTCTTTCAAGAGAAAACCAAGTACCTTTTAAAACATTTCTGAAATTATTATATAAAAGTAGATAAAGATGTTATTTAATATTGATTTTATTTAACCTAAAGGTATTTTTCTATGTCTAAAGCTAAACTTGTAATTTCAACTTCCTCTGCCATCAGTCAAGAGCAATACATCTCTTAGTGGTGTATTTTAAGTGAGTTACATTGTGGATATGCCTGCTGGTTCTCTGCTTTGGCTAGTGAGGAACTCTACATAGCCAGGTTAATGTTTAAATGCCCGCAGTTAGGTCAATCCCATCCACAGAAACTTAATAAAAGAACAACTTGATTATTTGAAACCTCTGTGAAACAGTGTGATTAGGAAGTGTTCTCATGTCTGTGCTAATCTCTGTTGAACACTGACGGTTTTTCAAAAGCTTTTGGGTTTCTTTCTCATTAGTGGATCCAGAAATAAAACCTGACTGTTGTAAAATAATGCTGTTTACTAGAAAGTCTCCTTAATAAATAGAAAAGATTGAAAATTTTTGAATTGAACTGATACATTTCTTTAAAATTTACTCTCAAAAGTTTGCAGCCAGTTTTGCCTTGGTCTCCTCCAGGATTTAAAGTACTTTAAGCACACGAAGCCCAACTAAATCTAACAGAATTACTTCAAAGAAAATGGGCATTTGTTATTTTTCTCATGCGAAAGAAAGGCTACAGAGATAAGAAATCATGTGTCTGTTTGCTGAGTGCTCTTTTGTAACCTTTGTTTATCTGAGAAAAAGCAGCTGAAGATTATAAAGCCCTAGAAGTAGGTGAGGTGAAGGTAGCTGGACAGTTTCATTGCTGTTGGGGTGTAACTTAGTCAGACACTGATTTTATCAGTGGAGGGGTGGCTTTTGTATTCCCTTTGGAGTCTACAAGATCATGGAGGATTAGTAGGAGACTTTAGGACTTTATAACTACAATTTCCACACAAGAGAAACAAACAGCAAAAATAATAAGCCAGGTGCTGCACAACCTGCAACCAGGCTGATTCAGCTACTTCAACACTTTTATGACCTGAAGGCTGTAGGCAGTTGTCCCAAGACCAAAAGACAAAGGTGGAAATGGCTGCTCCCGCCATATGTCACTGCTGTTCCTTGGGTGCCTGAAGCCCTCCTCAGAGCACCTCAGCCCTAACCTAACCCTGCTCGTGCCTGTTTTGGAGTGAGCTCTGTGGCATTGTTGTCACTTCTTTATCTGAAGGAACTAGGCAGGGAAAGGGAAGATGACAGCTAATAAGAAACACAGGGACAAAAAAGGTTGATAACACAACTGTACGAACACTACCGCACCTCAGCTTTTTGGGAGAGTGGGTATATGTAATGGACAGCACAGATTTGGACATTTTCTGGTCAGAGTGATCCCTCTTAAACATCTGCTGCTGCTCCCCAGATCCCATGGGGAGGACGGAGTGTTACTCACAGCTTGCTAATTTGGCAACTCCACGTCAGGGTCACTGGGAAGAGGAAAGGGAGATGGAGACCTCTGTGTCTGAGTCACCCTTTTTTGCCCAGCCCTCACCTTTTGTGATAAAAGCCCTACAGCCACAAACACCTGGTCACAAACCTTCACAATGCAGCCCTACTTTGGCATACATGCTCTTCTTATAGTGACTGTTACCGTGAGATCAGCAACTGCCACAGCACGGAGTAAGAATGATGCCACCGGAGAAGATATCTATCCCCCTCTGTGGTACCTTGCCCCTGAAAATCTGCTGGATTACCTAGTAAAGGACAACAAAATTGTCATTGATGCTTGGAATTATCAAGAACGACTGGGAGTGTATAAGAACTTGCTAAACTCTTCAGCCAAATATTTTACTGCTTTTGGATCCCAAAATTTTGGCAATATTCTCTGGGGATTACCGTTGCAGCATGGGTGGCAATTTCGTACAGGTATGAGCTATATCCTTGAGCTGCTGGAATAGCTGTTTATCAGACCTGCTTTGGGTCATCCTTTCCAAGGTTTCTGCCTTGCAAGCACCATATAAGCTCAGACAGTGTAAATTTTGACATAGTGATAGAAGCTGCCAATTAGAAAAAAAAATCCTGAATGAAGGGAACACCCATGCCCTGTTGAGCAATAGCTATTAAACTTTCCGATAGGGAAAGGTATTGCTAAACACAGGGTTGGTCAGAATGCAGAAGATCTGTGGTTCAGATGGGCCATATTTCAGTTAGCTGGAAATCTCTGAAAATATATTCCTAGTTGCTCCACTTTATAGTAGGTAGATTTTAGGGCCTGCGCTCTGCAGAGCTGTTCATAAATTGTTGACTGATATGTTTTTTTGGTTGCTAATATTATGATCTTTTACTGGTGGTTTGAGTTTCATTTCTAATACAGATAGTTGAAAGTCCAGCTCTCCTTCTAAAACTTTGTTTCCCTTTTTGCCATTTTTGATCAGTTTAGAAGTAGCCTTGTTATTTTCTAGATATGCTTTTACAACAAAGTTTGTTCTGTTTGTTGGGGGTGTGATTGTGGGGTTTTTTTATTCTTTAAAATATGTCCAAATTTTAATGGCTCATCACCCCAAAGCTGGTTGTCACCTGGGGCGGTCATTCTTGTTTGCTTGTTGGCCATGCCAGGGAAGCAGACACAGAAACATGTGTGAAAGATCCTTTGAGGCTAAGGCTGCAATATCTTATCGAGGGCTTTATCAGAAAATGTGTTCTCCCACACACTGTTTCACATGCAGCAGTCAGTGAAGCTTTCTGTTGAAAGCTGGAGTTGGCTTGCCGTGTTCTAGCAACCAGGAGAGGTGGGAAGAAGGGAACAATAGTCAGTGATGTTTTCAGGAATTTCTGCCTGGTGGTAACCAAGTGTAAGCATATACATCTGTCTGCCTTTTGTTTGCTTTATTGGTTGCAATCTGCAGTTTTGTGAGGTGGTGATTTGGCTGAAGCTGTATATTTAGAAGAACACAGAGGCACTGCAGCTGGTAAGAAAGGAAGGCTCCCAGCATTTAGTCACACCTGGTGGAAAATGAACTGCTAATTCAAAATAAGGAAACTGAAGAAAAGGAGGTAGAGCAAGTAAAATCTAAGAAGGCAACTAGCTGACAAACAGACAACAACAATAAGAATTTGGCTGGATTTCAGGCAAGCTTCTTCCTCTTTCCCTGCTTCATGTATAGGAAAAGAAAGAGAGGATGAAGAGGATGGTTGGTGCAGCAGGGAAGTTGACTCTATGTGTGGCAGAGGCAAAGATGACTGGATACAGGAGCTGTGCTTGAGTGGTGACCTGCTGGAAATGATCTAGTGATGTAGGGTGGCCTCATCCACAAAGTCAAGATGTGCCTGGTTGCAGTGACAGTTCTCAAATCGAGAGGAGGGACAGGGTGGGTGAGAGAAAGATGTGCCTCTGGTTTCACAGACAGGTTAAGACCTATTGTCACCTGCCAAAGAGTCATAAGACTGGTCCTTAGACAAGGATATACATTTTTGAAAGTGCGTGATTGGAAGGTTAAAAAAAACAGTAAAAGGAAAAATGTCATGGCTGGAAATATATGGCTGGAAAAAAGTTTAACAGTAAAAAATGTGAGGACATGAAGAATAAGTGGAAAAGGGGAAAGACAGACATCATTTTGGTGTGTACAACAGTGGGATTAGCAACTAGCTAAACCAAATCCAGATAGGCAGCTGAGCTAGATTAGTGAGGAATGACTGAAGCATTTGTGTATCGACACATAATAAGGTTGGGCAACAAAAAGCAGGATTTGAGTTCATGGTGCAGGACAGCAGACACTTACTACAAAAATTGTTGAATTAACAATTCTATCTGGTCATGAAAGTTATGTTGGACATAAGATGAGATCCGTAATTTCCTAAATTTACAGTAGAGACAATGATGTAGAGATGGCATGACTGATAGGAATGAGATTGTGGAAATAGAGATTGTCTTGGGAAATGGAGCTAAACCGAGAGTCCTGCCTACACAGACTGAGGAAACGGGATAGTCCGTACCCCCACTTGGGAGAACCAGCATAGAGAAATACAAATCCAGAAGCAACAATTTTAAGAAAGATTCAGGTGGTATTGTGCGTCTGAAGAGTAAGATAGGTTGTATGTACATTTAAGAAGCAGAAAAAATGGGATAAAGTCACAAAAAGATCTGTTTATCTTATATCAGGAGTAGATGAGACATTAGAATAAGTATAGAAGAAAGAATATTTGGAGGAATTGAGCTAAATAGAAAAAGGGATAGAGTGCAGCTTACATGAATCAAAGGTAGATTGTGTCAGACTAACTCAATATTTTCTTTTATGATGAAATTGATGTTTTACCAAAGTCCAGAAATGCATTTCTTCCCTTTGTAAAATCAAAGCATTGAATGAAAGTTTTTAATGACACTTTACAAAAGAATAAAAAGGCTTATTGTAAATCTGGTAAAGGAACACCTGAAGGAGAATCTAGTGATGAGTGTTCCTGAGAGAAGTTTACAGATAAATGTAGGATATGCTCAGAGTTCTTCAGTTGTCATTCTTGAGAACAACTGGATTTAGTTTTTTCATTAACAACCTTGCCACAAAAAATAGCAGAGAAATCTTGCTGATGAGGTTGCACATAGTTTCTAATGACATACAGCTGGGAGAGCGGGCGGCATCTATGATTGTCAATACAGAAGAAGACACAGATAGTTTGGATAGACATGAAGATTGAAATAACAAGCATATTAAGCACAGGGAATAGGAGGGAAAGGAGAACACAAACCTGGAGTTTAGACCTGGAAGTGGGATTGATGTTCCAGCTCCAAGACATTTATACATATCCTGTAATTATCACTGATACTGCCCAGGACTCTTTATTTTCCCAAAACACCTAAGTTAACAATCTATGGTAAATCTCATGTGCAATTTTTCTGCAACATTTTTGTCTTCTTTTTCTTATTTTCCTTTATCCTTTCCATTCCTCCCTTTTGCACACCAGTAAACTACTGCAGCCTATTTCTGATGCCTTGTGTCAAAGTAGAATCTTGAAATAAATCTTTCTGTAAATATTAAAAAATAACATAAAAAAAAAATCCTGTTGAACTAACTGCATTCCTCACTACTGCAAATTCATGATCTCAGTGCTCTGCTACCAAAAGATACAGGCTTGAGCAGCCAGCATGCCCCAAAGCACAAGCTCTGTCCAACCAGCTAGAGAGGATAATTAGGATAATCTGTATGCACATGGTTCATGATCATCTCTTCTTCTCAAGTAAAAAGTATCAGGTAATTTGGTCTTTTTTTTTTTTTTAAAGAATGTAATGAGGTCTAGTTCTAATCTGATGGAAATAACACTGCCATTATTCAGCTGACTTGTCAGACAGTATATGCTCTGCAAGGCAGAGTTTGGGAGCCTCTGGAATAGCTCAAGTCACTGGATCTGACTATGGCAATAATTTCATATCATACTCTTGAAGCAGACTTCCTGACTCACTACATGACTGCTTACCACATAATGTACATGTACACTATGCTTTCAGGAATTAAGCTGTTTCTCCATGTCACATGCTTAAAGTAAAATATGCCTTACATGCTGTCGTGAATAATTGTGAAATGTCTTTCATGTTTGCTACAGCACAGATGCTTGAGAATCCTAATAATGAGATACAGCAACATTTGCTTTCTTAGCTTCACAGTAAGACCATGTTTGTATGAATCATTAAACTGGAAGGATTCTGTATCACACAACCCAATTAGGTGAGACATTTAATTAGTGCTATTCTGCTCATTAAGCAGCTCTCCTACACTAGCAGCCCTGCATCTGTTGAAAATGATGCATCAGCTATGCATGTCTTCATGTCGGTATATGCATGTATATTTATCCCTACATAAAAGTATCACTGTGATGTCCTACTTTCAGACAGTTCCATAAATTCTCAGAATACATTTACAATGAAAAATAAATTGACCTGTAAAACACAATCAAATTACTATGCACTGCATGAAGTATTGACTGAGAAATTCAACTACTCTAAGAACAGTAGTTTATGAAGCAAAACAACAGTAATTCTGCTTCTCTGAGCAAAATTCTGCATGTTTTACTCCTATACATGTTTTTCATCTCTGTGGGATTTCTTAGGTGAAAAAGACTGAGAAGTAGTTGGTGTATTATTTCATTTGATTCAGGCAGATTAGCAGATCCTTCCAGTGTGACTTCCTGTGGCCATGAAGATGGAGACCTCCTGTGCATATCTGTAAGAAGCTGGTGGTCCTGTAAGTATATGCTACTCCACTGTTCTTCTCCAAATATTATTAGTGTCCTAGAAGGCAAATTAGAATCTTTCTTCCTCTTAGACTTCTATATTACACAGTAATTTCAGTGTTATGTATTTCTCTGCCAAATACTTGCAGCAAGAAAGTATTGTTAATTGACCTTCATAACATATTTGAGGAAAGAAAAACGCAAATTTGCAGCCTTAAAATGTTTACACTGAAAAAAATATATGTGAAAATGTCTGGGAAGCACCACGATGGGTATCTATATTTGTAGACATTTGTAGAAATCACAGTTTGCAATTACTCCAGAGCAGATTTGTTCAGTTTAGATGGTAGTACTTCAAACTAAAAATTAGTATGAGAATGCCACGCACAAATCTTTGTGATTCTTGCACCACCCTTGGTAATACAAATCTGACAGAACTTTTCTGCCTTTGATTGCTCCTCCACAACTTTACTGTGGTTAGTAGGCTACAGAGAATGAAATAAAGGAAATCTTTGGGCCCATGATATCCAAATAACTTCATTATCCTCCTTACACTGACATTTATCTAGCAGGCTTTCAAGTATTTGGTTAAAACTTAGTTACCCGGGCCTGTTAGAGGCAGTCCAGAGGAGAGCCACGAAATTAGTAAGAGGGCTAGAGCACCTCCCCTGTGAGGACAGGCTGAAAGAATTGGGGTTGTTCAGCCTGGAGAAGAGAAGGCTCTGAAGAGACTTAATAGCAGCCTTCCAGTACCTGAAGGGGGCCTACAGGAGAGATGGGGAGGCACTCTTTATCAGGGAGTGTAGTGAGAGGACAAGGGGTAATGGGTATAAGCTGAAAGAGGGTAGATTTAAACTAGACATTAGGAAGAAATTTTTCACTGTGAGGGTGGTGAGACACTGGAACAGGTTGCCCAGGGAAGTTGTGGATGCTCCATCCCTGGAGGTGTTCAAAACCAGGCTGGATGAGGCTCGAGGTCCATCAAGGATTACAGAGCCCTGGGAGCAGCAGTAAGGTACTCTGGAGCACAAGTAGTTTTTTCATCAATCCTCCCGTTCGAAGGGAAGGGTTTTGAAAAAGCCAGTCAAATCTACCAAATCAACAAATGGTTACAGAAGTGGTGTCACAGCCAGGGGTTTGGCTACTTTGATCATGGGACTGGTGGCTGACGGGGTCCATCTGTCAGAGCAGGGGAAGAGCATCTTTGGTCACAGGCTTGCCAACATGGTAAAAAGGGCTTTAAACTACAGTTGCTGGGGGAGGGAAACCTCAATCCATCCCAGTCATACCATTTTGAAACCAGGGCCAGCAATAGATGCCCAGAGCCTGGAGAAGAATCACAGGCCAGCAGGAAAGCACCTGAAGGGCAACACAAAAGACTTTTTACCAGTAAGCCAGCTTCATCGGGGGCCCAAGTGAAGTGTCTCTACGCAAATACATGTAGCATGGGGAACAAAGAAGAGGAGTTAGAGACCTGCACACACCTGCAGGGCTAGAATCTCATTGGCATTATGGAGATGTGGTGGGATGGGTCCTATGACAGGAATGTTGGAATGGAGGGATACAGGCTTTTCAGGAAGGACAGGAAGGGGAGACAAGGAGGGGTGTTGCCCTCTATGTCAGTGACCCACTGGAGTTCATGGAACTCCACCTGGTGATGGATGAGGAGCCAATTGAGAGCCTATGGGTCAGGATTAAAGGGAGGGCAGGGACAGGGACATTACAGTGGGGGTCTGCTACAGACCACTGGACCAGGAAGAGCAAGCGGATGAGATCTTCCATAGTCAGATGGAAGATCTTCCATAGCAGCCTCACGTTCACAAGCCCTGGTCCTCATGGGGGACTTCAGCTACCCCAATATCTGTTGGAGAGACAACACAGCAGGGTGTAAGCAATCCAGAAGGTTTCTGGAGTGTGTTGATGATAACTTCCTCCTCCAAGTGATAGAGGAGCCAACGAGGAGAGGTGCTATGCTGGACCTCATTCTCACCAACGAGGAAGGGCTGGTGGGGAATGTGAAGCTCACAGGAAGCCTTGGATGTAGTGACCATGAAATGATGTATTTCAAGATCTTTAGAACAGTGAGGAGGATGCATGGCAAACTCACTACCCTGGAGTTCAGGAGAACCGACTTCGACCTCTTCAGGAATCTGCTCAGTGGAGTATCACAGGACAAAGCCCTGGAGGGAAGAGGGGCCCAAGAAAGCTGGTTAATATTCAAGGACCAGCTCCTCCAGGCTCAGAAATGATGCATCCCAACAAAGAGAAAGTCAGGCAAAAATGCCAGGAGGCCTGCATGGATGAACAAGGTACTCCTGGATAAACTCAAACACAAAAAGGAAGCCTACAGAGGGTGGAAGCAAGGACAGTTAGCCTGGGAAGAATACAGAGAAACTGTCCAAGAAACCAGAGATCAGGTTAGGAAAGCTAAAGCCCTGATAGAATTAAATCTGGCCAAGGATGTTAATGGTAACAAGAACTTCTATATGTATGTCAGTGATAAAAGGAGGACTAGGGAAAATGTCAGCCCCCTCCAGAAGGAAGTGGGAGATCTGGCTACCCAGGATATTGAGAAGGCCGAGGTACTTAATGACTTCTTTACCTCAGTCTTCACTGGCAAGAGCTCAGGCCACACCGAAAAAGTTGCAAAAGACAAAGGCAGCGACTGGGAGATGGAAGAACCACCAGCTGTAGAAGATCAGGTTGGAGACCACCTAAAGAACCTGAAGGTGCACAAGTCCATGGGACCAGATGAGATGCATCCATGGGTCCTGAGGGAACTGGCAAACATAGTTCCCAAGCCACTATCCATCATATTTGAGAATTTGTGGCAGTCTGATGAAGTTCCTGCTGACTGGGAAAGGGGAAATATAACCCCCATTTTTAGGAAAGGAAAAAAGGAAGACCCAGGAAACTGCAGACCAGTCAGTCTCACATCTGTGCCCAGCAAGATCATGGAGGAGATCCTCCTGGAGATTCTGCTGAAACACCTGGAAACTAAGGAGGTGGTTGGTGACAGCCAACATGGTTTCACTAAGGGAAAATTGTGCCTGAAAAATTTAGTGGCCTTCTATGATGGGGCTACAACATTGGTTGGATAAGGGAAGAATAACTGGCATCATCTGCCTGGACTTGTGCAAAGCCTTCGACACAATCCCACATGACATTCTTGAGTTTAAATTGGAGAGACATGAATTTGACAGTTGGACCACACAGTGGATAAGGAATTGGCTGGATGGTCACACCTAAAGAGTTGTGGTCAATGGCTCAGTGTCCACGTGGAGACCAGTGATGAGTGGTATTCCTCAGGGGTCAGTACTGGGACCAGTGTTGTTTAACATCTTTTTGGTGACACGGACAGTGGGATTGAGTGCACCCTCAGCAGGTTTGCCAATGACACCAAGCTGTGTGGTGCGGTCAACATGCTGGAGGGAAGGAATGCCATCCAGAGCAACCTGGACAGGCTTGAGAGGTGGGCCAGTGCAAACCTCATGAAGTTCCACAAACCAAAAGGCAAGGTCCTGCACGTGGGTAGGGGCCACCCCAAGCTCAAATACAATCTGGGAGGACAACAGATTGAGAGCAGCTGTAAAGAGAAGGACTTGTGGTTGCTGGTAGATGAGAAGCTCAACATGATCCAGCAATGTCTGCTTGCAGCCCAGAAAGCCAACCGTGTCCTGGACTACCTCATAAGCAGCGTGGCCAGCAGGTCAAGGGTGGTGATTCTCTCCCTCTATTCTGCTCTTGTGAGACCCCACCTGGAGTACTGGAGGTGTTCAAGGCCAGGTTGGATGAGGCTTTGAGCAACCTGGTCTAGTGGAAGGTCTCCCTGCCAATGGCAGAAGGGTTGGAACTCTATGATCTTTAAGGTCCTTTCCAACCCTAACTATTATATGATTCTGTGATTCTATGTCTCAATCAATACAGATACCATCATTAGTGCATTTCAGTACATATGCCCTGTTGCTGAACATGGTTGTATCAGTGGCAATTTGAAATGGCTGCATTTGGTATGGGACAGTGTTCATTTTTGTCTGCAGGAATTTTTCATTTGATTGTGGTTAACTCCTCCTCCTTTTTAATTATTGATACAGGTATGAATTACTACCTGTCTGTCATACCCTTTCTGGGGGCAGTGGAGGCTGGCCTCTTTGGGCAGCTGCAGTACGAGATAGAGATATTGCCACCAGAGGAGCGAAGAACTGATTTCTGCTATAGTGTTGCTGACTGCTGGTCTCGGATTCCTGAGCTCATGGATGACTGGAAGGCCTATTTTGAAGTAAATAATTTTACTTTCTTTTTCATATTTTGTAGGAAATGATACCAAAATACTACCTTTAAAAGCTATTATTACTGTTGTTTGTAAGATTCAGAGAGCTCGGTTTGCTTTCGATAACAGCTTGTTATAAAAGTAACAAGCAGAAAAAATGAAAAGCATAATATACAGTAAGCATTGGTTTCATTTATTCCTTTGAATATCTGAAAAACTGAAAATGTTTAAACCTCATTCAGAGAGAGACTTATTTACGCAAGTAGATCTCTTTCCTCCTCATTCAGCTGTTCGCTAATCCCCAAAATGACAGTATTTCTAACTTCATAGATTCAATAACTATTTTTGTAGATAGACTTCTATATTCAACATTTTTGTTAGTAGTCAAATAATTGATAATGATCAGAAAATTTAAACCAGAAGTCCCTCTTGGCAACTGTGAGTGAAGGTAGAGGTTTTAGGGCACAACTGTATGTATTTTCTTAAGATTGTTTTTCCCTAAGCAGAATGTTTCAGAAGTTATTGTAAGAGATTTACTCCTCAAATAGCCATAAGGATAACTATTAATGGTCGTTTTCTTATTTTCTGAAAGTCTTCAGAAATTTGTGTCTGAAAGAGTATAAACAGGTCTTCAAGGAATCCAATATTTCAGCACAGAAGTTTCCATGACACTCAGATACAAAAGTCCACTGAATTATTGTGACCAAATACCTAAATTATGCAGATAAACCCCTTGCTCTGTTGAAGTCAAAGAACGGCAACTCCAATTAACTTCAGTGGGGATTTGTATTAACTTCATAAATCTATATTAACCATCTTCTTCTCCCTATGTCAGACATCATAGTTACTTACAAAGCAGCACATTCTAACTACTCAAAAGCAATTTTCCTTAGATTGTAAACTTTTTTTTTTTAGGTTTGAGCGTACATCTGAAAAATTCATTGTGTTTAACCCTCCCCCCTGTTTCTCCGCCTTTTTTCCTCCCTGTTGCTGCAGTATCTGTTATCTACAGAACACAAAGCTGGGAGCCCTGCAACCTTCTCCTTCAAACTGGATGATGCCCTTGGTCTCATGTGGAGGGCGCACGTCGCCTCCATTGCTTATGCACTGCCCAAGTTCCAGGACAGGTATGGGGACAGGAGAGGTGGCCAAGGGGATATCTTCCTATCTGTACATCTCCTTAAAAGGATAGTATTGCAAAAAAGTCTGCATGAGCTTTCTTACTTTAGGCCTCTACCTTTTAGGCTTTGCTCTTCGTTCTGCTCTGTCAGAGCATGGGATGACCAGTGAGAGATGGCTGCCCAGGCTGTGACAGGCAGGCAGGCTGTGGGCTTAAAATGACATGCTGATTCCTCTCTGAGAGCCAGGGCTCAAGTCAGGAGCTGTGTTTAGCTGGGGCAGAGGCAGCAGTGCCAGGATGAATTAGGTGTAAAGCACTGAAGGAGGATTTAAGTCACTGGGGCTCTGAGACCACTCAGGATTTTATACTGAACAAGGCACATTTGGGATAAATGATCAACTATGTGTTCTACAGGTGATTTAAATGTTCTTTTACACTTTTATTTTGATCTCTTTCAGCTTAAAATATCTCAGTGATCCAGAAGCAAATTTCGGTGAAGACTGGGCTAGTGCTGTAGATTTCATTGCAGCCACACACTTCCATACAGATTTACCAACCACAAACAACTTTCAGGCTTTCCTGCCCCAAAGGATGCTTGTTGAAGGGGATGTCCTCCCATTCATCTGTGATTTCAGTCCACAGCAAAATAGAGTCCTGCTTTCAATGAAAGCTCTTCACAAAGCAAATCAACTAACAGGTATGAGCCCAACACACAAATGTCTGCAGTCCATAGGTATTTAATATCTCGTTCTCTCTTTCTATACCTTTCTCCATATGAACATTGCGACTTTTAATGTAAAATAGCAGAAACACTTCCTAGAGACTAACAGTAAAGCAGTGCAGATAAAAATACAACCATAAGCAAACCACGAACCAGAGAGCAAATGCAGCGATGAGATAACACCAATGATATGTGGTGAGGATTTCACATAAGACAAATGCATCATTTGTTGGAGCAGGTGATCCTGCTTTTTTTTTTTCTCCAGTTTTCACAGGAATTTTAAAAACACAGACACTTGTGTAGATCAGTAGAGGTTATTACAAAAAATGGGCAAGAGGGTTTGTGTGTCCACAACTGTTCTGGTTTTGGTTTTGTCCCAATCTTTGGTTTAGCAAGAAGAGTATCACCTGCCCAGCAAAACTGTGTTCTTAGACAATGCTGGCTTCATCACGTTCACTAAAAGAAGTTGTGCATCACCATCCAGCGGTGAAACACAGAATTACACACTTCTGAGATTATTCGTAGGTATTGCTGGCTTGGATACCTTTGTTTGTTCTTTGTGAAGGAAAGTTATTTTTAATCTTTAAAATAAAACACAACATAAAAATGCACTGAAAAACTAGTATCCAGAGCTATGGCGTTGTTCTGTGACATTATTCTTCTGTCTATACATTTCAGTGAAAATTCTCTTGATAGTTGTATTTGTAGCTGAAAAAAGATGCGTAATGAGGCTATTCAGTGTTACAAAAGAGCATCCTCACATCACAGAGTGCTTCCCTCACACCTTCCACATAGCTGTTATTCCTTGAAGTCTGAATAAGGATCTTAACAGCTCTATCCCATGCCTGGTGGTCTATGCCACAGCTCAGGGTTTCTTGCCTTGCCACCAGGAGGGGAGAGTGACACAGCAAGGAAAAGCCAACCAGCCGGGCAGCAGGGAGGGAGCAGAGTGCCAGGGCAGCAGAGCAGATGAAGGCAGCACTGGAGAGAGAGAGGAAAAGAGGTGCAGATGCTAAATATGGTAGAGGAAAGGAAAGAGAGGGTTGAAGAACTTTCACGCAGGTGCAGCCATAATGAAGTCAATAGCTGAAATCCCTTGCTTTGCAGATTTCCCTGACTCTGCTTTGAAGGGATGGGCTTTGCATTCAGCTGAGAGTTAAATGCCAGCTAACTCAACTTGGTAACTGATTTGCAGATCAGAAAAGGGGTTTCAAGCTAAATTTGACTTGAGTCTGGATCCACAGCCTTAGAACGGACCTGACCTGAAACACTAGATCTTCTTGCAATGAAACTCAGATGACAGGATGTTACATGCTGTTTTTGTAGGGTGAGATTCCTCAAACTTTTACATACATCCTATGAGATGTGGAGTCCTCTTCTGGTGCTGCAAACTTCAACAGCAGAGAGAGGGCCTCAGGTACCTCTTCAGATGGGACTCTGTCCAACCTAGAGTGAGATTTGATTTCTTGATTCAGAGCTTGATTGCTCTTTATTTTCCTCTAGCTGCCTCTGTCAGTCCAGCAGGGACCTGTACTGTGAGAGTGCTGTGCTACCTCCAAAGCTTCTTGAATCATGAATAGCCAGAAGTTTTACATTGTATGCTCTGCCCCTCACTGATATCTGAAGGCAGAACAGCAGATGCCTTCTTATTTGAGACCTTTCCTGCAGTTCTCCTACGCAAGAAGACTGTTTACTGCATTCTCCTCTTAACTCCTCATCTCCCCAGTACAACACTACGCAAATTCAGTTCTTCGCTGTTGATGGTTTTATACAAAAGCATGTTTTGCAGGAGAATAAACTCCTCTTGGTTTCCTAGCAGACTTTTTTTTTTCCCCCCTCAGATTTCATCTGTGGACCCTTTATCCACCATGGAATCAGCACTGACAGGAGTGGGGAGCAGGCAAATTCTATTCTGCAAAGTGATGCTAACGCTGGACTGGCCAGACACACTTGCTAGAGAGCCACTGCTTATTGCCTGGCTGAAAGCATTAGGATCATTTGCTAGCTTGAGGCTTTAGCTGGCAAAAAGTACAAATTTTTGGTTGCTTTAGAGTAAAAACAAAGATGTGCATGATTATAACTACCAGGCTACTGCTTCATAAGCCATGAAGCTATGTTCAATTACAGACCAAGACGTTAACATACATCTTCAATCATTTTGACTTGTAACACTGGTGACAAGAGAACAAGCCCAGTTGTCTGTCAATACAATGAATCCTGAGCTGGATGAATGTCTTGTTTCTCCCTACACATTTGTAGGCAATTATTACCCCATCAGCACGCTCCAGCTTTGTCTACCTTTCACTGTCCACAGGACAGTGGGTGTTTGTTGTCAGACATGCACTTTGTCCCTTGTGTGCCACGAGCTGCATGTGCTCCATCTTAATTTGACAATGTCACGTTGTGTTTCTTTCCAAGGAGGATTGTTGCTGAAGCTCTGGCGAAAGGCTATGTCTACCGAAGCAGGAAGAAAAATGGGCCGAGAACTGATTGGAGATTTGGCTTCAAGCCAGAAGTTTGACCCAGTGGGAATATATAATTATTTGAAAGGAGTTGATTTGACAGTGCCCAGTTTCTCGAGAAAAAGCAGTCCCAACACTGATTGATTTAACCTTTTAGCAGATACGTGTCTGGTAATCTGGCCTTGGTAATTTCTTACAGTAGGATTTCCTGAGTAGCCATGTGTGTGTCTCTCTCATATTGAATCAATATTTTTATCCTTAATTTTCCTAATTAGCTCATTTATTTAGCTCAATTCTTAATAAATAAAAGGCCTCACAGAAAATCTTACTTTATTACTTTTTTTGGACTTTATAAATAACGTAACATTATTGGAGTCAAAATTAAATAAAGGCAAATTATATCCTGTTTCAGACTGTTTTTTTTCCCCTGCATACAGGGATCCTACCAGATATGTAATTACTTATTTCCTTGATGGTTTAACAGATGATCATCAGAAACTTTTTTTTGAAGTTCTGATCCAAAACCAATGCCTCGACTGTTTCCCACCAGAGTTGCTATTTTGCAGACCAGCTGCAATTAAATTTGAATCTTTCAGGCTTTTCAGATTACATACTTGAGTACAGATGGATTCCCTCGGTATGCTGCTTTGCAACAAGTACCTCGTGGGGTACTATGGAGCCAGTCCTGACAAGTCGTGAAGCAAATGAGCTTATTCTGTAGCAGCTCTTACATGACCAACAGAGATTTCTGGTACTGGATTCATTTCACCTATCTCAAGAAAAGATTGATCTATCTATCAATTTATGCGACTAAGTAGCCTGTATAGTCACAGGTTGCTTTTCCATTCCCCTATGCCTAACCCTTGTTGCAGCGTGTCATATGTTAGATTTGATTACTGAGGAAGAGATGCTTTCACACTGTTCGCGCACCCAGCTCCTGGCACCCTCAGACCCAAGTGCTGATCCCAGTCTTCTGGGTGATGACACATCTTGGGTATTAATTACAATAACTTGGCATCAGATGTTGGGGGGAAGTGGGACAGGGATCCTGCAGGCAGACAGGGATTGAAGTTTCTTAGAGAATCTGCTGACTTGGATCCTCCTTCCTTACGAAAACTTCCCCTAAAGAGCGTAAGTCAAAATAAGGGAAAGCACCTTTGCTTTGCCACCATTTTAGGTCTGCCCCACCATTTTGTTTGCATCTAGCATTTCAGTTGGTAACTCTGTCCCATACTCCTCACTCAGAAGGAGAAAGGCATGTGCCACCTACTCCTCCGCTGGAGCACAGTTTCACTCTGTCGCACTCAAATACTTTCATAGCCATTGTAATAATTGCCTTACTGACACACATACAATAGTCAAAGGTTTTCCATGGATGTCAGGGGTGAGATTCGGACTTTCCCCCAGCACCAGAGTGACTGAAAAAAGCTGTCACAGCCTCAGTAGTAGCTGAGTAGCAGCTGAGCAAGGGCCCTTCCATCAGAGCCCCTGCAGCAGGCACTTTCTGGGGCTCCCCTTAAGTACACCCTCCCACCGAGGGTGGTGCCCTGGGGGGAGCCGCAGCCCTGGGGTGGGGAGCAGCCCCCAAAGCTTTGGCTGCAGCTGCTGAGGAGTGTCACCCACGCCTGCAAGAATGTGCAAGGGAGCCCATCGTCAGCCTGAAAAGTGATGCTACACCCATCAGCGCTTTCCATAGGAAATGGCCAGCTGCTGTGTGCCCTTGGTGTCTCTTTGTACTGCTATCTAGCCCCAGGCAGCAGGAAGAAACACTAGCTCCTCAGGAGTCTCTACACCTCCTGAATTATTAGCCGGATACCAAGTAAACGAAGGAAAAGAAAATTATTTGTGTCTCTCCATGCCACTTTCCCACTTTGATTGGTCCATTCTCCCTGTCCTGGTTTCAGCTGGGACAGAGTTAACTCTCTTCACAGTAGCTAGTGTGAGGCTGTGTTTTGGATTTGTGCTGAGAAGAAGGCTGATGACATATCGATGTTTATAGTTGCTGCCAGGACAGTCAAGGACGTTTCAGCTTCTTTGCTGTGCCAGTGTCTGCAGGTGCAGGAGAAGCTGGGAGGGAGCACAGCCCCAATTACTAGCCTAGGATTTGACCTTAGGTTTAAGACTGAGACCCAAATTGGCCAATGGTATATTCCGTATCCTGCACGTCATGCCCAGTATAGAGATGAGGATCTATCTGGAAGTTCTCTCTCTCTCTCTGGGTTACCCCTTTCTTGGGGTCAGTCCTCACTCTCTTGGTTGGCTCTCGGTCTCTTGGACAGTTGGAATCTTACCTCCGTTCCAGGATTGCAGTTTCAGTACTCTCCATGCTCTGGGATCGTTAGCCAGGAAGAGGCTGAGCCTTGGTCGTGGAATGGTGAGTAGTTTCACTCATTTGCATATTTGTATATATTACTATTATCATCATTGTTATCATTATTATTTTTAATGTTGTTGTAGGTTAGTTATTAAATTGTTCTTATCTCAACCCATGAGTCTCTTTTCCCTTTACCCCTTTAATTCTCTCCCCCATCCATGGGATGGGGCAGGGTGAGTGAGCATCTGCATGGTGTTGGGCTGCCAGCCAGGTCTAAACTACAACACGTCCCAAACTTGCATGGTATTTGCACTGTAAATTAAGAAATAATTGTCAAGACACTGAGCAGTTAAACACTATTCTGTCCTTTAATGTCCTGGGACAAAGGTTTCAATTATTCATTGTCATTTTATGGATAAACTTTTAATGTACTGTTATTAGCTAACAATTTTCAAAGGAAATACATTAATGAGGTCTAAGCAAATGTAAGAGTTTTTACCTTAATTACGTGGTACATCAATCAGAGTAATTAGATTCCAACAGACTTTAAGTATAATCTAAAAGTAATTACCGCAGCTGCCAGCTGCTAAAATATTAAGTTAATCGTCCTCCAGAAAGTTTGGGAAAAATATACTGACCTTTTCTGTGGTTTACTTAGATTTAACCTAAGGCGCTCTTTGATAAAACAAAGAGAGCCATTAATATAAATAGGGAAAATAAACTTATGAATTTCCAAACTGCTGCACTTGAGGGAACTTGTAACACATTTTTTAAAAACAAATATTTCCTTACCTGAATTTATGATAGCATTAGGAAATACTTCAGCATTTTGAAAAACAACCATCTTTGTCAATACAGCATCAGTCATTTATGTGTTTCAGACACTTTGCCCAAATCCAGCATGCCAACCAGTCAGGCAAAGGTTTTAGAAAATGGTCAGCAATTGCACTTTGGAGGTTAACACACGTATAAAAGTCTAGACAAAACATGTGATGATGCATTCTTAAAGGTAAAGCAGATCCAGGTGTCTTGAAACAGAAAAGATGCATCCTAGTAAGGAAATATATGGGTATCAGAAACTAAGCAGAGAGAAAAGTATCAAGAGAAAGCAGTCAGGTTGTCTCTGGAAAAGGATGGAAGAGCACTGGAAGAGTCCGCTTGCTAGTTAGAGCTAGCAAAAGCTGACAGCTATGAAAGTGGGGTTTTTCCCAGCAAGGAGGACTCACAAAACAGAAGGGGGTTTCTTATTCAGCATTAATCTGGGGTTTGCAGCCTTGTTCTCATTCCTTTTACATGTGTAATCTCTTCACTGAGGACTGCTTGGCATTAAGCAGGAGCAGTTTCTGTTTGACAGAGGTGACGTTAGAATAAAGTAATAAACACAACTGTCTGCAGCTCCGGAAAGTCAGAAAGTTAAACTTCTGTACATGCTTGCCAATAGCAAGCATAAGGGGATTGAAACAAACAACATTTGGGAGGGAAAGAGGGAAGGTTAGAAATAGATACATGATAAAAAATAACTTGGGAGAATAAAAATCCACCAGGAAAGAGCCTCACCTTCCTCAGAGCTTTGGCAATAGTGCTGAAACCTGCTCTCCTCTCACAGCTCTGCAAGGCTGATGGGGAACCACTGCCTTCCTCTCCTGAGCCTACTTTACTCACAGATAAGGTAATCCAGGCTCATTTTAGGCAGGTCAGCTCCTTATTTTTGAGAGATGTGCATTTTTCCATGCTTTTCCTACAGGAGTAGGATTTCTGAGGAATGGTCAGAAGTGAGGTTCTTGTACTTGTCCACGTGTTTGCAACTGGGAGCACAGCTGCTGTAAAATGAACCTGTGCTTTACCAAATATTCTCCTAAACTGTTACATAATAGACACACGTAAAGGGCTGACCTCTTCAGCAATCTGTCTTTTTGTTCTATAAGGGGAGTGGCACCCTTCT
>WKFP01014843.1:528531-554116 GCA_011057875.1 Pterocles orientalis | reverse complement strand
CATAAGGGAGATGCTCCATTCCCTTAATCATCCTCGTGGCTCTGCGCTGGACTCTCTCCAGCAGTTCCCTGTCCTTCCTGAACTGAGGGGCCCAGAACTGGACACAATATTCCAGATGCGGTCTCACCAGGGCAGCACCACAGCCTTTCTTCTACGGCAAGAACTGAATGCAAATGCCACTGTCCCTCTGCATCATGTAAACCCAACAGCCAGGCTAGTTCTCATTTCTGTGAAAGGATATGATGTTGGCTCATGTGCCTGAGGAAAAGATACCGGAGACATCTCTGCTACTGATATATCTACAATGTTCATAAAATCTGTCACCTTTACTCAGTTGAACAAAACTCATTTAACTCAATGAGGGTGAATATACAAGAAAAGATTTTTGCACATGACAAGGGTAGAAGAACCAGGTGTCAGGATGCATGCAAATAATAAATTGCTTCTTTGGAAGCATTTTAAAGGGAAGAAGTTGCAAAAAGGGCTGGCAAGGCTTGTTTTTTTTCCAGAAACTATTTCCCAAATTCTTTTATAGACTGTCTGAAAGAAGCTCAAGTTTGTTGGGAACGTTACTGCATCCCACCCTGTTCACACCCATCCTAACACCTAGGTCAATTAACAAGAGCCTTGTTTTTTCTAGGATCTCTCAGTCTCTTCTTGTATGTCAGATGCTCCAAGTCCTTAATCATCTTCATGGCCCTTTGTTGGACTGGCTCCAGTATGTCCATGTCCTTCTTGTACTGGGGAGCCAGAACTGGACAGTAGTCCAGATGGGCCTTGCCACTGCTGAGCAGAGGAGAAGAGTCACCTCCCTCAACTTGCTGGCATCACTCTGCCTAATGAAGCCCAGGAGGATGTTGGTTTTCCTCTCCTCATTTCTAGCTGCAGGAGTCAGGCTTCTGGCACTTCCACAAAGGAAAACTGTGATAACAATAAATGATATCTTTCAGACATCCAGCAGAGAACAATGTCACATTTATCAGAAAAGGAAAAGTCAGTAAAACACACAACAAATTCTTTATTCAAATACCAGACTGCATATGCTGGCATAACAAACTGGGCTGTTTTAAGCTGCTACAAAGAGAAATACAGATTTTTATGAAAAATGCTTAAAATGTTTTTCAAATACCCACAAGTGATGTGTCCTCCACTTACAAGTTTCGTACACACCTGCAAGCGTCTGTATGAACCAGTGATATGCAAAATGCTGTATGTTACATATGCACAGAATCAAAGCACTGAGCAATATTCTTAATGCTTAAATTGTAACTGATTTTAATGAGCATGAACATTTATCTTGAGTAAGTTAATGTGAGACAGTATTGAGAAATTCTAAATTAATTTGTATTAGGGAAAATCAATCATTCAGTAGAATTTTAATAAGCAAGTCCGAAGATATTATCTTGTCTGCTCAAAAAGACTTTGAAGTACATTAACATTTTTGTTAGCATTTGCTTTTTAACTCCTCATTAGGACCAAAAATATGGTACATCTAGGCTTTCCAGACACGTACCTTTTTTCTACCCTGCTGTCCGGAATTTCTGGATATGCCACTCTGATCAAGCTGCTGTTGAGTCTGGAAAATCTTGGCACATCAATTGTGTATTTACACATCGGTTCTCAATAATTTTCCCTGAGAGACAAAACACTGCCAGAGGGATATGCACTTGCCCAAATCTAACACTTTTAGTTACACAGCGCTATGTACGTGCTGCCCATTTCCGATTCTTATATGCCATAAATGATGGGTATCAGACTTGCTTTGCCAGAACATAAGGACAAGGTCCAGTGCCACCCAAAGATGCTAAGCACACCCTACCTGTGCAGCTCATGTGTGATTGCACACAGTGATCTCAGACAGAAATACAACAGCTCTAATATATCAGCACCGATTACATACCACTGCAACCACAAGGTGCAGCAGGAGAAGCTCTTCAGTGCTGCTTTTCCCAGACCTCTTACAGAGGGCAGTGTGTACATTTCATCAGTTGGGAGGACTGGCATGAACATTACTCTTTCAGCTCCAGCTTCTGTCCTTCCTTCTTGGCCGTGTTTTCAGCACATTTGTGAACAAAATATCAAAATCTACAGCTCTAGAATGATTCTAGGTAACTTAAGCTGTGCAAGAGTTTATGGAGATGCCAAAGCTACCTAATTTAGGCACCTCTAGTCCCGGGTAGCACTTCCCTCTAGGAAAAGTGGCATTGCTTTCCAGGGTGAATTACTTGTGGTGCAACAGTACTACTTTTGCAATTGCAAGTAATACTTTCAATTGCCCAAAAGTATTGGTCATCATCTGAAAGAGTGGCAGAATCTCGTTGCTTGCAGTTTTGAAACTTAACCTGAAGTATATGAAACTGGGTAAGGAAATGCACATTCATCTTAGATAATCCTTCATTTCCTTCTCTATCCTTCCCTCCACCAAAAACCAGAGGAAACAGCCATATAGCTGTTTCAGTAAGGGATGTTCCTTTTGCATATGCCCTACAGTGGTTCAGAATACCAACTGGTATTTCAGTTGCAAATAAGAATGAAGGATTTGATTTGGCATCATTATCTAATTTCATGAATAAATATGTATAGAAGAATTTTGTCCCATCAAAGGGTCATGAGACATTGGCTGGTTTGACTTCTTATTTAGGACAAGTAAACAGTTTAGTTTCTCAGGGGATTATTATAGTTAAATTACCGCCTCACATGCTCTTCATGAGACAAGAAGGACACTTTCATGAGCAGCTTTTTCTTACAGTTGTGGTCAATCTTAATATGTGAAGGACACAGCTTCCTATTTGTTTCCAGTTATTTGCAGAATTATTTTGCTTCAGATGTCTCTGCAAACAAAAAAAACAACAGGGTGAAATGGGAAACCTTTACATTTGGATTTAAAAATTACACAGGGAGTGCAGGTGAATAAGCTCTTGAGTCAAATTAATGGCTGCAAGTTAGGGCTTCTCTGTGCCATAAAATGGGTTGTCAGTACAATTATACCAGCAATCCCAAGACTACAGCAAAAATAAAGCTAATACATGACTGACACAGCTATGCCAGCAACTTTGCCTAAGTGTGGGAAACTCATGCCAGTAAATTTTTCTTTTACATATCTTAGGCAGTTTATGGAAATCTTTGACCTAAACAGGGTGAAAGAACTCATTTATTCAGTTTAAGCTGTGACTCCAGCAAAAAGTTTTCCCGGTGTTTCTCAGGTGTGACTGCACCCATGATGCTTGTGTTGTGTTGCTGGTCTGGCAGACATGGGAGAAGATAAAACCCCCCCTTGGAGAGAGGTTTCCAACAAGGGTGCCCTGGGGCTGGTGCAACAGAGATGTAGGCCTAGAGGGAAGTTAATTAATAACTTAATTAGTACCCAATAGCAGTATGCTAGTGTGCTAAGACTTCACCAGTAGGATCTACTCCCAGCTCTGCTATGCAACGATGAAAACGCATGTTTTAATCTGCCTTCTAGGGAATGGCAAGACCTGTGTATACAGGAAGAACACCTAAATAATTGCGGTAGTCTGGTAGTCTTCCCTGACCTCAGGGTCTCTGAACCCACAACTGCTTTGAGACAAGCTGCTTGAAGTCCTGCATATGTTAAAGTTCAGAACTGAATTGCAGCTCTTGGAGCAGCACACTATTTATTTGCTCCCTCTCGTCTATTCCTTCCTTCTGTAATCACCGTTGATTGCACCGTGAGAAAAAAAGCTTCAGTTTGCACATTAAGGAAAAGTGAAAACATTAGGCATTAGAAAAATTACCTAAGAATGAAAATTAGCAAAGTAAGTGATGCCCCCATATCTTCATTGAAAACTGCTTAAGAGGACAGGGACTTTCAAAAAGTGCTGAGAACATACAATTCCAGTCACGCATTTGAGATCCTCACTTCAATATCCCCAAGGCTGCAAAGTTTGCCTCAGCCTTTCAGCCAGAGGCAAGGGGAACTACGAAAGAAACGGCTAGCTTAGCGGGTCAGTGGTACGAAAGCTCTGGAGAAATGTCACAGAAAAACACTACAAAAGGATTACTGAAGATGCAGTGGGGTCAGAAGGGTTGGGTTTCATTTGTAGCACTGTCTCTAGCCTTCTGTTATGCAGTAACCTACAAATCCGCAGACCAAGGTAAACAAAATTCCACCTCATCCTGTTCCATACAATTACATTTTAAAAAATCAGTACAAATTTAAAATATAGAAAAGTGCTTTGTTCAAACAAATCTGCCTAAATGATTGAGTTAATGACAAGAGGAAACCACTTCTATGTGATTTTTTCTTTCCTTATTGCATTTCTATTTTTCCTTTTTTTGGCTCCTATGTAATAAAGCCCCAAGCTTAATCATCTCAGACCATTCCTTTTCCAGCCCTTGTGTGAAGTTCCAGTCTGAAAAGCGACATCTTAAACCAGCCTGACACCAGTACTCATTTTCACCTCTCCAGGTAGCTGGACCATGTTGTTTCTGTCCTTTTCCAGCCATGAGGCTACAAGCAGCTATCAGCACTGGAAGCAGAAGCTGCCTTTTCTGGTTTTGCTGTTGATTTTTGTTGTTGCTGCTGCTGCATGCCTCCATCTCATTTTTGTTTGCAGATACATGGGATGAGACATTATAACAGCACCAGAGCTATTCCTGTTCATTGCAATGAACCTTCTCTCTCCCTGTTTTTCTCACATCCAAGAAAAACCACTATTGACATCTTTGATGCCTTCTAAAATACTTTCAAACTGAAGACATTCCTTATTAAAAAATAAAAAACCCAAACCAACAAACAACACATGGCAATAAAAAGAAAGAAACTGGTATTGTTAAAAAGAAAGCCACACATTTTAAATGTATTCAGAGTTTTTTTTCTACTTTCTCTTGAGTCTTTAATGAAAGGTTAAATTATGTTAATGGTGGTTGTTGCTATAGCAAGCTCAGGCATCTGTAGTCATCCTTTGTTTCATAGCTTATTGTTCTGGAGTGGTGAGGTCATGTTAACATCATTGACCCTCTTAGCACATTTATTCTATCAAAATTAACATTGCGATGACCTGAAGCAAATCTCTGTTCTTTCTTTCTCCCTCCTGCTTAGGGAGAGGACTAGCTTTTACCAGTATCATCCCAACATGCTTTGGCCCTGATCATAGAATCAGAATCATTATTAAGGTTGGAAAAGACCTCAAGGATTTGATTGTGGAAATATTTTATGGGGGCACTGATGAAACACTGCAAATAATAAATACTGATTTTCTCAAAGTAGACCTGACTGTTGAGGATTACTTCTGTATTTCATTTAAATACTTTTTCCTCCTAATGACTCTATTTTAAAGTAATTTGGATCAATAGATTTTATTTTGATAGACCAACAGATACTAAATAATTAAAAGTGGATATTAATAAGTAGGATAAATATGCTGAGGAAAGGAGGGACCATGGGTGGGAAACTGTTGATTGATGAGTTCTTGAAGTAGAACTAACATGATTGGATGTTAGGCATTTGGCACAGATGGAAGAGACAACTCATTTTTATGTATTATTTGCCTGTAAGTAAGCCTAAACCAGCTAATTTTATTATTTTTAATAGACCCTTCAGGTAGCTGTGTAGCATACATGCTCAAAAGCTGTTTTTTTTTCAACTCCATTAATCATTTAGCTAGATATTTTTTAGGGCTTTTGCCCACACTAAAGATTAATTTCATATGCCCACATCAAATCTATATTTCTCAAAATGCCCACAAGTGCAAGCGCAGAAGCTTGACAGAAATTTTAAATGCTAGATAAAAGCCATAATGGAGGATTTCTGATGGTCAGGGTGAGACCAGCAGGCTGGAGGACCTACGTGTTCCTTGGCTAGCTAATGATTTCAGAGGGTGTAGACTTTTGTCATCCACTGAAGATGATAATTTATGGCATTGCTTCATAATCCAAGACAGACAGTGATCTCTCTCAAGGCAGCAAAGGTTCTTCTTTCGTGTTTTGCCAGAGCCGTCAAAGAAGACAACTAATAAAGTAAAACCTTGCCTATGTTGATAGGGAGCTTAAAAGGCAGGTAGATAAATACTTAAAGGAGCTGATGCCTCAACAGTAAGTAGTATAACTAGAGGCTCATCCTCCAAGCTGGCATTGCTTCTTGAAACTGTACTTTTCCCTTAATGCCTACAGTCAAAGGACCATTTTAGTCAAAAGAGAGTTTCAGTCTCTCTCAACTTCTTTATGCAACAGAGCAAGTCCGCTACAAAGTACATTTTGAAATAAAAATACCACTTCATAACTAAACTCCTTGAGGATTTAGTGAAAACACAGATAATTCCTGGAAGCTTTTCAAGAGACAAACCTTAGTCATGCATAATAAGGTGTCCACTTCTAAAAAGAGGAAAAGGATTGCATTTAGAGTGCTATAATTTGTTAAAACAAACTGTCACAAATCAGAAAAATTAGACATGGTTTCCTATACAAAGGCTTTCTCTGGGTTTCTGCATGTTTTTATAAGGGTACCTGTTGGTCTAATTAAGGTTCTGTCTCCTTCCGGAAACCTGGTCTTTCCTGTGCCCTTCTATCACCAGAACAACCACTTTGACAAAGGTGACATTGACAAGAGTGACAGAGCAGGCAGAGCCGGCAGCTCTGAGATGACCTTCCTGTCTTGTTCTCAGGACACTTAGGACAACAGGGGCAGCTCCCAGGGGAAACCCTCCCTCGTTTTGGAGAGTGAAAGTTACCAGCCATTCCGAAAAACCACTCTGCCTGCACTTGGTTGCATCCGCAAGTGACCGTGAGTCGCACTCACCTTCTTCGTTCAGAGAGTGCATGCTTATTTCTAACTGTGGTGTCTTGAAACACTTTTCTTATGTTTTCAATTACGCTTTCATCCACATAGTCATAGTTGTGTTCTTCTTCCTCTTCCTTTTCTGCTTCACAGTTTCCAAGTCCTTTACTTGTTAGATCTGAGTAATTAGCAGAAAATAACTGTAAGGAAATGGAAGACACTGCCCTTTCCCCAAAAAATGTACAATTCATACAGGCAACCACAAAAGAAAAAAGGAAGCAATGTTCTCCTCACTTTTCCGATTTTTACAGGTCTTTAGTGACTTGCTCAAGTTTCTGAACAACACCCATGGCAGATCAAGAAAGAAACCCAGCTAAGCATTTTAAAAGAGTTGTCACTTTAAGAATTCCTCTTTCAGTTTTTGCATAACACTTGTACCTCCAAGTTTGAGGCCAAACAAGATAATCTGTTGTCCATTCCCTGCTAGCTCTCTACAGATACCTCAAAGGTTTAATAGAATTGTTAAGAAGTGTGATTGCTGACAGTGTAAAAGCAGGTAGTTTGTTGTCTGACCATATCAAAAGAGCAGTCCACCAGCCACATGCAGCACCCACCAACCCTACTGAAGATTTTCTCCCATGCTCTTGTGCTTCACTGCCTGAAGACATAAGCCTCTGCAACTAGGAAATGGTGGTGTTACTTTGGGATCTTGTAGAGCCGTTACTCCCAGTTTCTTCTTATTCAGAAGGCAATATAACAAAGATGTAGGCTCAAAAATAGTTTGAGGCTAAACTGAAATGTTTTGACACAAATTTCATCAGACCAATCTGGGCAGTACTGAGGTCAAACCTTCCAAAATCAATGGCCTTTTCCCACAAGGGCAGAGACCTTCACAGGATGCCTCTTCTGGTTCCAGAGCCAGGAAGGAGACTGCTCTGAATCTTGGCACAGCAACAGCTTCACATTACAGCTTGCACTGTGAGCTACAGGTCCCCAGGTCTCCTCCCCTGCATGGGTGGCCTACTGCTTCCCTGGGGCTAGAGGTAGCTCCACAAGACCCATAGAGCACTGGTCACATGGAAAAGGACCTTCAAGAATCAGTCACTGAGTGACTCATGTCCCCCCTCCAGAGCCACCACATCCCTTGGCTCAGGCAGGTGGTGGGGAAGAACCAGGTAGCAACAGGAGCAGGTAGGGCTGAGGCAGCAGCAGCACAGACATTCCCCTGCCAGAAGCAAGTCACCATTGAGGTTTATCAGGAAGCCTCACATTTAATGGAGCTGAGAGGATGCTGTGTTTCTAAAGCAGAAGATTTCACCTGAAGTGGCAAAACAGTGTGAAAAACTGCTTTTGGTACAGCTGTTCCTGTTTGGTTAATTTGCTACAACATAATATGAAACAACCTGTGCACAAGGCCTCACAGCCTATCTGACCTCCCAGCAAGGCCGTGCTTGTCAAACAGTCCCTTCTTTATGAGACTAAGCTATGCAGACAAGAATCCTCCCATGTTGACTCTTGCTGCCACTGTGCACCCCCTTCACCAAGAAAATAGCTGCATATTCTCTCAGTGGCCTTCAAACCACACTCATGTTCCTTCCAAGACTCTCCACAGCTGAGGTGTCTCTCCCCAAAAAACTGGGTAGGACTCATTTCTTTATGAAGTTGTGATCCTCTCCTTTATAAATTTTTTAAGGCCTAAAATAACCACTAAGTTAATCAAGTAGCTGTCTGGCCACACCAGCACAGAGTTTATCATAGACCAATTTACCTACAAGTCCCCCTGATACTTTTTAGGAATCAAAAAAATTAGCAGTGTCTTTCCAGATCTAAGCATCAAAAGGAAAAAACAAAAACAAAAACAAAAAACCTAAACCTACAATGAGAAATTTAATGAAGATCTCACTCACACATGTGGCCACTATCTTGTTAATAGGCACTTTCAGGTTTGTAGTTCATTTGCAAGTTAGCTGTGTTTGATATCAGTAAAAGTAAACTAATGAATAAACCAGGCACTGAACAAATAAGCTAATCCCTGTGATTCAGCAAGGGAAACACTGTTTGTGCTCTTAGACTCGCTAATACGGATATAAAGTACAGATTGCTCACGGATGGCATAGCTAGACTTTCTTCTTTCCCAAACACAGGCAAACAAAATTATACGCTTCGAAGGAAGACAGCTCAAGGAGAAAGGAAATTAATATCATCAGGCCATAGTAAATCACAGCTGTCCCCAGTCCCAAACCTGTGTAGGATGACTTCTGAAATGAAGTGTCTTATTTACACTTCAATAAAGCACTAAGGAATGAACGGGACAAGCTGAACAATCCCAAAGGAATTCTGAACAGTGAAATCAATGCAATTTGCTTCCCTGTTTGAAAAAATCTATTAGCCTCAACATTGAATTACTGAATCAGATATGCCATCTCAGACTGCTAAGAAAACAAGGCTTACATCATTGTGTTGTCTATCCATCCATCTGTCAGTCTCTTCAGTACTTTTAAAAGTTTTTTTGCCAATTTCAGTCAGATTTGAAAAGGGAGCAGAAGTCTCAATGTGATTACAAAAGTGAGAGTTGAATTAGTTCCTCTATTGAAAGAGAAACATGCAGAACACAGCTGTTATACACTCCATTTGGCAGCAGACAGAAGGATAAATCAGTGTGTGCATATTGGTTGGCCACTCAATGCACACATAGCTCCAGACCTGCTCTTTTTCATTTGATAGGAGAGCTATAAGAAGAGTTTTGGTTATTATCAGGGAAGGGGGAGAGGAGCAGTAAGGGACAACAGACCTGAATACTTATTAAACCAGATTTCATTAATTCTGCTCTTCCTGGAACAATTAGTATAATCATGTTTGCCTTTATAGTGGAAGGGTAGTGCTCTGCAGACTAAAAATTTCCATTTATCTCACTGGTATCCTCAAGTGGGTAGAATTTGTTTGGTGTTTTTGTTTTTGTTTTTGTTGTTTTTTTTCCCTCAGAATATACTTGCTGTTTTTTCACAAATTTAAAGGTTACAAACAGTTGAACAGTTGTCATAACTCTCCATTCTGCCCTCCTTCAAAATGCAGGGAACAGAAGTAACCCAACCCATCAGGACCCTTGCTTGAATGAAGCCAGTGCTAGAAACCCCAACTCATGCACATACAAGGCAGCACACCAAAACGTCCCTGCACTTGACCATAACACAGTTTTATAGCTGTGGTAAATAGTTCAGGATTTGTGCTGCATAAATTAGCATCAACCAGATAATAATATTCAGTGTTTATTTAAGCCTAACTTGAAAACAATAGTTGTGAATTATTATGTGCAATTAATATTGTGAATTAAACATGGCAGAACCACATCCTTATTTCTGAACATCACTAAGTGAATATTCACAGAACTGTGCATATGTATAAGCCAAAGTGGTTTTATGAACAGCAGCTTTTTATCTGCTGTTGGCCTGGTTCTGGTGCTCCTCAGTGCTAATGAGAACTAGTTCCCGAGGGAGGGCTACTGAAAGCTACTGAGTCATAGCAGAATCAGAGCCCATAAAACCCATAGACTGTTCCTGAGCTGGTATCCATCAACCATTCTTTCATGTGATGATGCAGCATATCTTTAAAAACTGTTAAGTGCCACAATAAAAATATTTCATATGCATTACAGGGTTATAATTAAAGTATGGGTAATGTTTTTCTCCCTCTGGAATCTGTTGTTTGGAAAAGTTTAATCTGATTTCTTAGATAAATCTTAAATTTCCAGAAAGTGACAAACATTGACCTCTTTCACTGTCTTTTTAATTTTCTTCTTTGTCACTCCTTTTCTAGTCTATCTTGCTAATTTTATCTAATTCTTACAGACATTAATACCCACTGTTACACTACTGCCTCTTTTTGCAACATAAATCCTCAGTGTATCAACAGCTCTTACAGATGAGAAACGGTTACCACAAGTTTTGAACAATTGCATGTATCAGGCCCCATCATACCTTCCTGCAAGAGGGTAAGGAGAAGGGTGCATGGCACCATCACACACCCCACCCCTTCCAGACTCCCAGCTGCTGCTCTGCACAGGGCTGCCTGCACAGAGCTGCGCAGCACTGCCCGAGAGCAGGAGGTGACTCATGCAAAGTCCTCTTTAGTTACTCTGCATGTACCACTGCAATACCTTCTCATTGCAACCACTTCTACAAGCTCCTGCCTGGAACCTCTGTGTATTACTCCAATTAAAATCAGTCATTTTTAATGAAGGAGAGAAATATGTAAGGACTCAGAGCCTATGCTTTCTGTCCCCTGCTGTACAACAAGTTAGAATTTAGTTAAGAAGAAATCTGGTTGAAAATGTTTAAATGTAATTTACTAAAGTGTGCTTGCCATCCTGTGAAATGATGTGATCTTGTTATGTTAAGTAATTTTCTATACATTTTTTTAAACTTATCTCAGAAGATGTGTCAGCCAAGAGTAAGTTTTGTGTTCACAGCCCAAAAACCAGGAAAAAGAGTCCGATTATTTTTTTAAAGATAGTTACAGGACCATAGAAGCCAAAGGATCTAATAGCAGTTTTGCCCTAATCAAAGACTGAGCTAAAGTGTGGCAGCTGGAGAGAGCTGCCACACATGCATACAGTAAAGGATTCCTAATTCATATTGCTTATCCCTATGCGCCTAATTCAGAATGTTAGTGCAAAATCCCTGTGATGTCACTGAAGAAAGAAGAGCTTTTTTTCAAAATAGTTCAGAGTTCTATGTTTTGCTTTAGGTTTTTGGGGATATTAATTTTAACATTCAGTTTAGAGCATAGCCCCATAACAAAATGTATTGCCCTAATTGATGGGACAGCAAGCTACTGCACAGGGGCAGAAATTTCTTAAACCATCTTCGTTGCCAAATTCAGTAGATGTTATATGTGCATCCCTAACTGCAATCAGGTGTCTTCCTTTTTTTCTTTTTCTATCCTACTGGCTTCCTAAAGCAAGTGCTTAAAGTCAAACAGTATAAATACTTTCTCTAAAACATCCTAACATCAGTAAACAAAATCAACATAAACACTTCTTTATTGCAGATTCTAACAATTCCAAAAACCTAAGCCACGAGCAAGAAGATTAGGTAATGGTTTAGAAACTCCACTTGGAATAAATTTCAAGGTTAAATAAAAACTGATAAAGCAGATTTTTGATGAGAGTTATTATCCTGAAGATATTGCTACCATTTCTAACAAATTAAAACTCAGTCAAATGTAAGAAAATAAAATAACATCTTTAGTGGCCAATTCAGGTTTAATTGCAACAGAGGAAAAAGTTCGATTTCTTAGAAACAAAGATAACAAATCCTATCTTTATTAACATGAACTCTGCAAGGAAAGCTGACTCACTCATAAGCTGGCAGGGCTCATCAAGAGGGCTTTAAACCCAGTTTGAAGGGAGAAGGGGGGATTACCAGGCCCATTACAGACAAACCTAGGGGTGGCATGCTGAGGGTAGGAGTGGATTTGACAGTTCAGCTCAAGTGCATCCACACTAATGCAAGCAGTATGAGCAACAAGCAAGAAGAGCTGGAGACCATTGTGCAGCACAACAGCTGTGACCTAGTGGCCATCACAGAAACATGGTGGGACGAGTCTCATAGCTGGAGTGCTGCAGTGGATGGCTATAAGCTCTTCAGAAGGGATAGGCAAGGAAGGAGAGGAGGTGGGGTGGCTCTGTATGTTAGGGAGTGTTTTGATTGTATAGAAATCGAGGATTGTGATGATAAGTTTGAATGCTTCTGGGTAAGAATGAGAGGAAGGACTAAGAAGGCTGATATCCTGCTGGGAGTGTTTATAGGCCACCCTCCCAGCAGGAGGAAGCAGATGAGGCATTCTATAAGCTCCCACTTGTTCTTGTGGGAGACTTCAACTTGCCAGACATCTGCTGGAAATATAACACAGAGGAAAGGAAAAAGACTAGGAGATTCTTGGAGTGTGTGGAAGATAACTTTCTGACACAGCTGGTAAGCGAGCCTACCAGGGCAGGTGCCTTGCTTGACCTGCTGTTCACAAACAGAGAAGGACTGGTGGGAGATGTGGTGGCTGGAGTCCGTCTTGGGCTCAGTAACCATGAAACGATAGAGTTCTCAATCCTTGGTGCAGAAAGGAGAGGTGCCAGTAAAACCACTAAGATGGACTTCTGAAGGGCAGACTTCAGGCTGCTTAGGACACTGGTGGGAGAGTCCCTTGGGAGACTGTCCTGAAGGGCAAGGGGGCCCAGGAAGGTTGGACATTCCTCAAGAGGGTGGTTTTAAAATCACAGGAACAGGCTGTCCCCATCTGTAGAAAGACAAAGTGGCAGAGAAGATGACCTGCCTGGCGAAACAAAGAGATTTTCCTGGGACTCAGGGAAAAAAGGAGAGTCTACCACCTCTGGAAGAAGGGTCAGGCAACCCAAAAAGAGTACAGGGATCTTGCCAGGTCGTGCAGAGTTAAAATTAGGAAGGCAAAAGCCCAACTGGAACTCAGTCTGGCTGCAGTGGTAAAAGATAATTAAAAACGTTTTTACAAATACATTAACAACAAAAGGAGAGCTTTGGAGAATCTCCATCCCTTGTTGGATTCAGGAGGGAACATTGTCACCAGGGGCGAGGAAAAGGCTGAGGTGCTTAATGCCTTCTTTGCCTCAGTCTTCAATAGTCAGACCAGTTATCCTCAGGGTATTCAACTCCCTGAATTTGCAGAGACAAAGAGGAAGCAGTTAATGACCTGCTACGCCACCTGGACACACACAAGTCTATGGCGCCAGATGGGATCCACCCGGGATTACTGAGGAAGCTGGCAGAAGAGCTGGCCAAGCCACACTCCATCATTTATCAACAGTCCTGGCTAACAGGGGAGGTTCCAGAAGACTGGAAACTTGCCAGTGTGACACCCATCTACAAGAAGGGCCGTAAGGAGGACCTGGGGAACTACAGATCTGTCAGCCTGACCTCTCTACTGGGGAAGATTATGGAATGGCTCATCTTGAGTGTGCTCACACGGCATGTACAGGATAACCAGGGGATCAAGCCCAGCCAGCATGGGTTCATGAAAGGAAGGTCATGCTTGACCAACCTGATCTCCTTCTATGACCAGGTGACCCGCCTAGTGGATGAAGGAAAGGCTGTGGATGTTGTCTACCTGGAATTTAGCAAGGCCTTCGACACCATGTCCCACAGCATTCTCCTAGAAAAGCTAGTGGCTCATGGCTTAGACAGGAACACCCTTTGCTGGATAAAAAACTGTCTGGATGGCTGAGCCCAGAGATTTGTGGTGAACAGAGTTAAGTCCAGGTGACGGCCAGTCACCAGTGGTGTTCCCCAGGGATCGGTTTTGAGGCCTGTCCTGTTTAACATCTTTATCAATGACCTGGATGAGGGGATTGAGTGCTCCCTCAGTATATTTGATGATGATACCAAATTGAGCAGGTGTGTTGATCTCCTTGAGGGTAGGGAGGCTTTGCAGAGGGATCTGGACAGACTGGAGCGATGGGCTGAGGTCAACTGTATGAGGTTCAATAAAGCCAAGTGCCGGGTCCTGCACTTTGGTCACAACAACCCCCTGCAATGCTACAGGCTTGGGGAAGAGTGGCTGGAAAGCTGCCCGGCAGAGAGGCACCTGGGGGTGCTGGTCGACAGCCAGCTGAACATGAGCCAGCAGTGTGCTATGTATTAGAAAAAATTTCTTCACTGAAAGAGTGATGAGGCATTGGAACAGGCTGCCCAGGGAAGTGGTGGAGTCACCAATCCCTGGAAGTATTCAAGAAATGTGTAGATGTGGTGCTTAGGGACATGGTTTAGTGAGTTAGGTGGTGTTGGGTTGATGGTTGGACTTGATGATCCCTGAGGTCTTTTCCAACCTTAATGATTCTATGAAAGACAATAGAGGCCTTAAAACTGAAAGAAAAACATGTTTTTCTTTTCAGAATTATCTGGCCTTCGGTAAGAAATAGCACTTATCTCTGTAACTGGTTTTTTTGAGAGCACAGATTCAACATCCTTATTAGGAATTTGAAATAGCTTGATGCTTTGGAGGGTGACTTAACATTTCACCAGTAGAAGTTTAAAGATTAGTCAGTGAACGGTGCATTTCCTCCCACTCAAAACCCACAGGAGTGTGTCTGTGTTATTAGTCTTTACATATTTCTAATCCATTATCTTGCGAATTAGCAGAGCAGAGTATACTCTCTGGAACAGGCAAGTTTGCTGCATGTAACAGTAGACTCATGGGGATCGCTTGGCTGGCCAGGAAGAACTGCTATATCATCTAATCCAATCTCCTGTATAATTCTGCAGTTATATTTGAATTAAGCCCAATGATTTTGGGCTACGCTAGCACACATCTTTCAAAAAAATGTTTAGCTTTGATTTGGGTATGTTGGCGTACAATCTATCACTACTTTTTGGTCTAGGCTAAATCTGCCTAGCTCAAACTCTCACTATACACAAATTTAGACAAAGTTTGTACAGGGATATACTTAAGGCAATTAAACAAGAAACCATTTCCTTGCAAAAGAAGAAACATTATGATATTACCACTTGACTTTCTATGTGTGTACTAAACGGAGGTGTTAAGAGTTTGTTAAGAGTTTGCTGATGACACCAAGCTGTGTGGAGTGGTGGATACGCTGGAGGGAAGGGATGCCATCCAGAGGGACCTTGACAGGCTTGAGAGATGGGCCAATGCAAACCTCATGAAATTTAACAAGGCCAAGTGTAAGGTCCTGCACGTGGGTCGAGGCAATCCCAAGCACAAATACAGGCTGGGCAGAGAATGGATAGAGAGCAGCCCTGAGGAGAAGAACTTTTGGGTATTGGTGGATGAGAAGCTCAACATGAGCCAGCAGTGTGAGCTTGCTGCGCAGAAAGCCAACTGTGTGCTGGGCTGCATCAAGAGAAGCATTAGCAGCAGGTCAAGGGAGGTGATTCTCCCCCTCTACTCTGCTCTCGTGAGACCCCACCTGGAGTACTGTGTTCAGATGTGGGGCCCCCAACATAAAAAAGACATGGACCTGTTGGAGAGTCCAGAGGAGAGCCACAAAATTAGTCAAAGGGCTAGAGCACCTCCCCTATGAGGACAGGCTGAAAGAGTTGGGGTTGTTCAGCCTGGAGAAGAGAAGGCTCCGAGGGGACTTGATAGCAGCCTTCCAGTACCTGAAGGGGGCCTACAGGGGAGATGGGGAGGCACTCTTTATCAGGGAGTGCAGTGGGAGAACAAGGGGTAACGGGTATAAGCTAAAAGAGGGTGAATTTAGACTAGGCATTAGGAAGAAATTTTTCACTATGAGGGTGGTGAGACACTGGAACAGGTTGCCCAGGGAGGTTGTGGATGCCCTGTCCCTGGAGGTGTCCAAGGCCAGGCTGGATGAGGCTTTGAGCAACCTGGGCCAGTGGAGGGTGTCCCTGTCCATGGCAGGGGGGTTGGAACTTTATGATCTTTAAGGTCCCTTCCAACCCAAACCATTCTATGATTCTATGATTCTATGAAGACCCTCAGTAACAAAGGCTACTCTTTATCAGATCTCCTGAGAGTAGTCTAAGCTAATACAGTGTATAGGATGAACTTAATTTTAAGTGATTGCAGCTTTCATGAGGAATGAGAAAGGAGGCATACAGTTGATGAGCTTTGAAATCAGAAACATGGCTAAGAACTGGGCTGGCTGGGAAGAGTTAGTGCTGTGAATCTTTGCAAGACCAGAGGCAAGACTAGAGGCAAGCAAGCCTTCAGCAGCCATAACATCCTTTTTTTCTCTAATTCTCTTGGCTGTATACCTAGGGCTACTTGGAAAGCACAGATCTCTAGCCATAAACTCATGGAAATAGCAGGAAAAAAAATGAACCTGCTTGATACCTACAGTTTAAAAGAAATGCGTTGACTGGAAGCAGGAAGAAATAAATCAGTAATCTACTGTTATAACTAATGTGTGGGTCACAACCAGCAGATACGAAAATTCCACTTTCACAGAGGGGATACCACAACAAAGGTTGGTATTTTAATAGAATGAAGGCCAAAGGAAATAAAGGAAGAACAGCTAAGAGAAGATAACTTAAAACTTGAAAAAGCCCTAGGAAAAGCTTTCTTCTCAATCAGAGTGTTTTAGAATTAAAAAAAAAATGAAGAATTGGCTAAGAAAAAATAGACGTGTTATAATGTGAAAAACATTAAAAAAAATCAAATGCTCTTGGAGATTCTGAAAAAGGTTTTTTAAGGACATATAAATAAGGCTCAGTGGGAGGGACAACATACTAGTGCTACTTGCCTGGAATGAATAGAGAGAAGGCAGGCAGACTCCAGCTGGGGCAGACGAGACAATCATCAATATTGCCTCATTTCACTGCAGTGCTGAAACATCTTCAGCAGAAGGTCCAAATCAAGAACATTTGCAAAAAGTACAAGTCTGTTTTCTGGAGTCCAGAGCTACAAACTGCATGAGCTAACAAACAGCGTGAAGGAGAAGGCAGAAACTCTGCTAGCAGCATGGCTAGCAGAGATAGTCCTTGGCCTTGTGACAGGTAAAGGGCCTGCTGGGAGCTTCCGAGTCAGTATTTAGTGGACAGACCAAAATGGGTGAGGTTGTTGTGAGTGTCTGCTAAAGACACAGTGATTCATTGATGGCATGTGTGATGGGACAGTGTGTACCCTTAGTAAGTCTGCGGATGATACAAAACTGGGAGGAGTGGCTGAGATGGTTTTGCTGCTATTAGGAGGGACCTGGATAGGCTGTAGGACTGGGAGAGAGGAATCTCATGAAGTTCAGTGAACGAAAATGCAAGGTCCTGCATCTGGAGAAGTGTAATTCCATGCACCAATACAGGCTGGGACTGTCTGGCTGGAAAGCAGCTTTGTTGAGAAAAACATGGGGGTACTGGTAAACAAGCTGACAATGAGCCAGCAACGTGTCCTTGTAGCAAAGAAGTCCAACAACCTCCTGGACTACATTAGGCAATGTAGTGCCAGCAGAGACCCTTCACCCTCTCTCAGCACTGGTTAGCCCAGATCTGGGCTCCCCAGTAGAAGAGGGACACAGACATTCTGGAGTGGGTCCAGCAAAGGGCTGTGAAGATCATTAAGGGACTGGAGCATCTGAAATAGAAGGCGAGGTTGGGAGGGCTAGGACTTCTCAGCCTGGTGAAAAGAAGGCTCAGGGAGGATCTTACCACTGGGAATAAATACCTGATGGGAAGATGTGAAGAAGATGGAGACAGACTCTTCTCATGGTGCCCAGTGGCAAAAGAAAAATAAGCAGTAACAAATACTCTCGCAGTAGGAAGATGGTTCCAACACAAAGAACAGAAAAACTAGGCCACCTCCCAGTCCTATTACTGAACATCAGCCTTAGTAATGATAGCTCCAAACTTATTTTCTCAGCCAAGGGATCTCAGTTTAGAAACTACTGCACAATTCCTGTAAGAGGCACAGGGAGTGACTGTAGAACTTGACTTCTTGCTACATGAACTGATCTGCTGCTTTCAGAAAAATCTTTGAAAAATCTTGGCTGTAAAACCATTGTGTTACTTTAGCCTGAGTGGCTTTCTCTGTCTCTGAGGAGTCTGATCCCATCAAGTAAAGCACCTACTGTGCACTGTGTTTGTGAATAAACCAGTCCACAGCACAAAATTTAAGCCTGGCTTACTTCAGTAAGGATGCTTTGGTCACATTTTCTTCAGGTTCATCCCTCCCGCTTCCCATGCCTGCCTCACCCCACAGAGACTAACCCACCCAAGTGATCCAGTTGATTCCTGTAGCATGGACTGTGGTTTTCAAAGTCAAGCCTCAGTGATTTGCAGGTAGTTCCCTGGGGCACTAAAAAACTACATCATTAACCCATCTTGATATTAATTTTCTTCTGGGTTTTAAACAGAGGGTTCCATTCTCTCTAGCTGCCAATGTGGAAGCTTCACCATTTAGCACTATAAAATCTAACCAAATCATTAAGCAGTGACAAAATAGAGCATGTAAGGAGATTTTTCAAAGCCACCAAATAACAAAGTTGTGATTATCTTTCACAGCAGCCAGATACCAAAAAAGAAAGAAAAAACCCCAAAAAAACAAAAAAAACACAACCCCCAAAAAACCCAACAAAAAAGACCGACTACCTTTCAAAAATTAGTCCCCAAATAATTAACTTCCACAGCAATAAGGATTAGTGTATATTCAACACACCAGAGTAATTTTTCACTATGAAAGTTGTTTATGTTGCATTTGGAAGCTTCAATATGTGTAGTTTCAAATATATAGTCCTTTTTATGAGTCTCACACACTGAATGACAAGACAATAAAGACAGACTTTAGGGGAAGTTCTTACATTGATATCAATTATCAGTTAACAAATCCTGTGAGGATGAGTATTTACGCCTTAGTCTTCCAAATGTTCCAGTATTGTATTTAATGTGATATGCTCATATTTCAGAAATAACCTGTGACTGACAGATTAATGAAATCAGTTGAATTTTTTATATTAACTGAAAAATCTTTGAATTTGTCCTTTTATCATCTAGCTTTTTCAACTTTAGTGTGTCAAGAAAAAGGAAAAACGTGAACGATAAGTAGAAACACCAACCAGCTATCAAAAATGCTTGGGAAATTCAATCAAATGGTGACTTTAAAAACAAATATCAATCAAGTGATTTCCTCAATATTATTTTTTTCTCCAAAATAAAAAAGTGTGAGTTGAAGGCATCATCCTACCTTTAATGTAAATTGCTTCCTTGTCTTTAATACCTGTTGAATCAGCATTTTTTAGAAGAGATGCTGTGTAAGCATCATCCTATAGCAAAAGGAAAGTGTATCTTTTCTGCACGTCTGTTCCTAAAAACTACTGAATATTTGTGCTGCAGTGTTATGCTGCTGCTGAGAGCTTGGATGAATTTGCCTTACAACATTTGTGGAGGAAGAACAGAAATGTTCACTTTTCATCACTTTTGACTAAGCCACAGATTCCAAGTGTAATCACGCAAGATAATCCTGTACATAAATAATTTTCAGGGCTCAGGCTAAGTTTTGTTGTATTAATATCTCAAACCATAAAGCTTAACTGACCTTTAATCACACTGGTTTCCACTAATGTAGCTTTTCCAGTCATGTCCTTCTTATTCTCATGATGCATCAAATCATTTTGACAATTAACTTGTAATTCCGAAGCATCAGCAGCTGTATTTGAGCACAATTTCTTGGTGGTGTCTACACAGAAATTCTGAAATTACACAGAAGAGCACAGTGACCTCACATGTAAATTTTACTCCAAACTGGATGCTTTCAGAGATATGACATGTAAGAGCAGCATTTTTTGGTTACTTCTGTGAATTTTAACCACAAATCTTCTGTTTGTCAAAGTAAGTCATCAACGTTTACTATAATGTTTGTCTTTGAGGCATGTACATCAGAAAATAACATGACCAGAAGGCACTCTAGGTGAAGAAATTCAACAGGCAGCTGAACATGAGCCAGCAGTGTGCCCAGGTGGCCAAGCTGGTGAAGGGTCTGGAGAACAGGTCTTAAGAGGAGCGGCTGAGGGAACTGGGGTTGTTTAGTCTACAGAAGAGGAGGCTGAGGGGAGACCTTATCACTCTTTACAACTGCCTAAAAGGAGGTTGTAGTGAGGTGGGTGCTGGCCTCTTCTCTAAAGTAACAAGTGATAGTACAAGAGGAAATGGCCTCAAGTTGCGCCAGGGGAGGTTTAGCTAGGTATTAGAAAAAATTTCTTCACTGAAAGTGTGATGAGGCATTGGAACAGGCTGCCCAGGGAAGTGGTGGAGTCACCATCCCTGGAGGTGTTCAAGAAACATGTAGATGTGGTGCTTAGGGACATGGTTTAGGGGTTAGGTGGTGTTGGGTTGACAGATGGACTTGACGATCCTTGAGGTCTTTTCCAACCTTAATGATTCTATGATTCTATGATTTGTTCATTTAATGAGTTCTGTTATATATTACATCACAAATTTATATAAAGTCTGATATTTCAATTACATTTATCCAGCAGCATTTGTAGCACAGTGAGTATAGTTACACGATACGAACAGGCAATTATGGAGCAATTAATTCTAGTGTTATTACATTGCAGAAAGTAAGTTATGTGACTGCAATACTTGCACCCCTTGAATTTCATGCTTGATACATACACTTTCATAATTCTGGTTTTTTTTTAACTGTGAAGTATTTGTGTCATAAACACTTTCAGTTGAGTACATATTTTTCACCTATGTGAATAAGAATAAATTAAAAACGTCAAAAAATGTATCTTCAGTGAAGCTATATAGTAGCTGCAGTATAGTTACAGTTGAATTCCAATTACTATACCAGAAAACATATATTTTAAAAAATAATTGGTACAGATTTTGCATTCAAAATCAAATGTAGATTTTGCTCAGCAATGACAAAACCATCCTATTCAGAGAGAGAAGGTCATGTTGGTAAAACTGACAGTAGTTACACAGTAATAGTGCTTGATCTTTTCAGAATCAGCCCACAATTTCCAAAAGCACAGCACGAGCCCTCATTTTATGGCAATCTGCCCCTTTTAAAAAAGGTATCAGCTAGCAATGAGAAAGTCACTAGCAACTGAAATAGAAAATTTTATAGACTACATTAAAAAGAAGAGCTAAGGATGAAATCTGTAAAAGGTACGGACAATTTTCCTCAGTGGGTAGGTCATGCCAAGTGGAAGACCCTAGTTTTTCAGTTAGAGGAACCTACAGTAGTTTTCTCCATTTTCTAAAATAAGCACTGTAAGCTTGAGCTGCAGGGGATGAATGAGTTAGAGTATTTAATGCAACTTTGTGCTGTACAGGCTGTACAATGCTGGCTAGCGCTCTCCTAGATTGCAAAAGAGCCTCTGAGGTCAAGCAAAGCTTTAAACAGTGATGTAATCCATAAAAACCTCAGGGATTTGTACAAAAAATAAATAGAGCTGAGAAATATTTTGCAAAGAGGACAGAAATGACAGAAGTAGTTCTTCACAGCAGAGAATTAAAGTAACCCAACGGAAAAGGCACCGTTCAAACTAGGACAATGCTCAGCTGGTGTGTTGTGGCATAGCTCCACTGAGGTTACAGGACCTCTGCCTTTCTTTCACCAGCACAGCATAGCCTTTCTCTCATCTCTAGTTCCTTTCTTGATCATCTGCACCTGAACATTCCTGTACGCACCACCTGTTTGTTGCCAGTCTGTCCCTGTAATACGAGCAAACATTTTGCAGACAGTTATTAGGAAACGTCGACCTCTCGCTCTGGGAGAATACATGCTTAAATAACCATTTTTTAAAGCTGCCACTAAACTTGTCCTAGCCTCAGTATCAGTCCTACCTATTTATCACAAATGAAAGGTCTTGGGAAGGGCAGGGAAACATTGTTATTCATAGGCAGATTCTTACTGTGTTCAAGTGCTTGGACATACTTAACACTCAGAAAGCTTTCACTTGAAAGTCAACTTTCAAGTAAATAGGGCACCTTAATTTAAATAGTAGACAAAAAATAACTAATTTTTTTCAAAGTCATGAATTCCCTTATTTTCTAGTCAACTTCTTATTTAACATACTAACCCTAGCAATCAATATCATGAATGGATATGTTCAGATTATTTATTTTGCCTAACTAACTGAAAACAAGCCTTGGTATCAAAACAGAAGTTCACCTCATTAAGAAGAATGTAACTGAAGTTTGTGCTAATCTTATCAGTCACCAGCAAAACCACACACTGTGATACAATGGTTCCCTGGGGCACCCTGCAAACAAAATATGCAGAACTCAAACATTTAAAAACAAACAGGATTACACAAGCTGGATTGTCACTTCACTATTTGCTGAAATCTGATACCGTTTTAACATTCTGAAGAGCACTATAGATAACAACTATACTAGAGAAAAACAGAGATAAGATGCTTTTTTAAACTATACAAGGCTGAATTCTTACAGTTGTCTTTCAAATACTAGGCAGGCTTAATAGCAGAAGGTTTCCATACACGTGGAGTCATTGTTCCACTAATTTAGAGAAGTCAGGATATCAACTGTGGTTCTCAGTACTGTTACTGCCAGAAGAAAGACTAATTCAGTTAAAAACTTGTGATCTGAATCACAGTCATATATTATAACAGCCTACTCACAAGGAAACCTTGAATCTCAGCATTTGGAAAATCCAATCAACAGCTACAGGTGTATGAAATAGAAATTTTACCCCAATGGCTAAGCATTGCTTATTACATGTCTAGGTTCACTTATTGTCCAGAAACAACTCAGAAGACAAAGCACAAAGTCATAAAGGTCAGATAGCCTAAGTTTGTGCAGTCCCTCTCAGGAAACAGGAGGTGTTATATCAAAGAGGATGCAAAGAATTCTGAGAGCTAAGGTTACAACTAAAGGGCTGGAGATGCATCACTCTAGTAAGAACAGAAGTTTCTGCATTCTGCAGAAGCTGTAAGAGAGTTCAGAGTTTATCTAAGATGCACGAACTGAAAACACTGCAGTAGCAAACTGAGTTTCCAACAGAACGGTTTGAACTAATTTCCGTTGATTACCTGAAGAGCTTAAAGCACTGCATTGGTGTGCTTGTGTGCGAGCTCATTTCGACAAGCAAGGCTTCCCTCTACTTGCCCATGCCAGAAGCAGTGAAATCTGACGTCAGTTCTTATTCTTACAAATGGCACTGCACAAATAGTAACGTTTTGCCTATCTACAACCCCAGGCACACAAAACATGTTCCAAAAATGCCAATTTTCCCTGCAATTTAAGCATATGCTAGCATCCCCTTCTCACAGCTCCAAGGTGCATTCTCCTCTGACTGTAAGTGTTCAGGCTATTAACAGCAGTCTCCCTGTGAATATTTCTTTCCTTGCTGTGTCTAATTGTTTCTTGAACTCATGTACATTTCTGGTGTCAACATCATGTGGCAATGAGTTCCAGAGTTTACTTCTGCATTGTGTAAAATTTCCTTTGGGTTGGCTTTGGGTTTTTTTTGCTGTCCTACCTCACAATTTCATGCTGCTGTTGTAATCCCCCTCTATTCATTTTCTCCCCACATTCAGGTTTGTAACCTTTTCCTGAGTCACCTCTTCTTTAAGGTCCCTTCCAACTCTAGCCGTTCTATGATTCTATGATTCTTCAGTCCAAAGACTTTCTGGTCTATTTCATCTTTACTTTTACAGGAGCTGGATTGTAAATCCATGATGCAGCAGCTCCTGAAATTCCTGCTTCTTTGCAAGACACAATCCAAAAGTACTGAATGCAATCCCTATACCACACATACTCCGACAGCGGTATTTGGTCACAACTACTCAGTAAGCCAAGAAAATAACACAGGAGCTCTTACAATTTAAAAAAAAAACATACTTTGGAGGGGCCCAGCAAAACTAGTGTAACATCTGAGATAGAATAGCAGAAAGAGAAGCTCTTAAAGCAAGTAAGGAAAAAAAAAAAAGGCTGTTAAATCTGTTTACAAAAAAGAAAATTAATACATGTTCACAATACACACTGTTGTTTCAGTTCCTTCTCTTCTTTTTTTTTTTTTAATTTAATGAAAGAAAGCATCAACAGCATCTAGAACATTCAGAGTAAAGAAGGATAAACATTTGTTTAAAGTACAGAAAAATGTGGAAGTCAAAATGAAACCAACAGCTGTCATAGTCTCTGAAAATGCTGTGAGAGATGTAGTAGCATAAACCAATCTGACAAAACTATGCTTTTCCAGGCAGTAAGTCAAGCTGTTGTATGATTACAAATGACTCTAGTGAAGAGGAGTACTCATTTGTCAGAGCAATCAGTGCTGGACATGGCACTACACCTTTGCAGTGCATTTATTATGAGTCACCCATGCTAGTAGATAAAGATCACAAACCTTTTACTGCAATCTTTAAAGACAGCTTGGAGTGGCACTCGTTGCTGCCTTCAGAAACTAAAGTCAAAGCTCTAGATACATATCTTTGCTTTGGCATATACTGCACAGGTATATTTATCTGTAAAATGCTTAATTGCTGCATGTACCTTTCCACCAGAAAAAAATGTTGTATACATAGAATGAAAGTTTGATGAACGACTTTGCAGTCCAAAGGTATTCCACTGTTTCCAGACAAAAAAGACAATTTATGCCCACAAGCTACAAATGAAGATTCTGTAGGCCAGTCACACAGCACTGTATTCATGGGAAAGACCAAAACCAGATTGAATGGAGCTTCAGCTTTTAGTATTTTGGAGAATATTTTAAGAAAATTATCAAAGAGGGGAAGAGAGAGAGGCATACCAGTCTAAGCGAGGCACAGTATTCATAGTTGCTGATTTACAGAGGAAGACTTCATGAGCTTCAGAGCAACCTGCAGAACAACTACCACCTGTATAATTTTGTGCCAACCTTCACTATATCTGCATGATTTTCTGCAGGGAAAGTTTGGAACCACTGTGAATCAGGAAAGAATCACAGGTTTTGATTCCCATATTGTATCGATACAGAACCAGGGTAAGTGCTATGACAATCAGAGCCTTAGACCATCCTGAAACACAGATCAGAATTATTTTCTGATTTGCAAGAGCATAAGCTGGAGTAACTACATTCTGGAGTAATGACGTTGGTCTGGATTTACACCAATGTTACTCAAAATAAAATCTTGCCCACTGTATGACTAGAAGTAGGAATGGGTACTTCCACCTAACACATGGGAAACACAAATTCAAATAATGGGAATATATACATGGAAAGTGCTGACCCCCTCTCAGGAAATCTGCATTATTATGGCAGACAGTTCAGATTGATTTTTTTCACTTGAAAGGAAAAAAATACCTTTAGATTATTACTGATTTGTATCCCAATGTAGCCTTTTTGCATGATCTGTTGGCAAGCTAACTTATCTTGCACATCAAGGCAATTTTTGCAAGGGCA
>WKFP01014843.1:483965-503020 GCA_011057875.1 Pterocles orientalis | reverse complement strand
AGGGGGTGGGCAAGATTTTTAAAATAAGTTGTTTTCAAGTTCTTACTGCTGTGCTGTCCTTCCTAGCATGAGTCTGCAAGTCTAGCCGCAGAGCTCACACTGTGCTTCCTCTTACTGCATGACAGAAAACGCTGTGCATGGCAGACAGCAGCCTCAGGAAAGCAGCAGGACACCGTGTTGATAGGAATTCAATGCTTCAGATCAGATTCAGATCTCAGAAACTGGGTGTAAAATTGGAGTCACTCATTGCAGCTGAGAAGCGTTATTCTGGATTTACTCAGTCATGGCTAAATTCAGCATCAGGCTGCTTCTTTTTCAAAATCATCTGGCTTCTAGGCCACAGTGGGGAGTGTAACAGCAGGAGCAAAAGGAAAAATGGGTTATTTTATTAGTAAAATGCATTCCTATTCTAACAGGTATTTCTGCAGCATTTGGATCCCTTCAACAATTTTGTCTTCTCATACACATACTCACATCTGAATGTACACAGAGGTATGAGTACATAAATATTTCAGCTTGCCCACTAGAAGCTAGACTGTTTTGGCAGAAAGAAACTATTCTGCCCCATTTTTCACTTCCTTCTTTGTTCTTCATTCTCTGACATGATTTCGAAGCTCTGACGCTGAATTCACTTGCAGCTGTGTTAAACTGCACACCAGTGGTTAGCAAACCTGGCCAAGCCACAGGGGATTTTGGTTTCTTGTCCATACTGAATAATGTCTTGGGCAGAAGCTGAATTCTTCCTCATTAGAAAGGACTTTCACACCCTGGAACTTCTGACAAGTTGGGAAGACCCTACCCCTCAGAAAAAAATTAACTTCTAATTACAGGTACTTATCAAAGCTGATAATAGGGGACTTTTTTGGTTTGTTTCTGTCTGTTAGCACCTTAGATTTTGAATGCTCTCAATTCAGTGCAGGGAACAAAAACTGGGGTGAGGGAAGGCTTGAAAGGGCATTTGCCCCCTGGTATCAAAATGAAACCATGTAATACAGTGTGCCCACTTCTGCCTCCCTCCACCTCCCCAAACCACCCTCCCTCCTAGGCACTGCAGCTGGCTGGAGCTACAGGAGATCTGGGAGCTCTCCCTGGGTTATCTCAATGGCAAACGGCAGGCCCTGGTCACCAGCCTGCTTCAGAGCCAGGCTACAGGTTCAAATGCTGAGCTGCTTCAATACCAAGCTGTAAGGATTAGAATGACATGTCTTCCTCTGCTGATAACTGTTTTCCAGAGCTTTTGTTACATCCACTCCATTTCTAGGTTCTGTCCAGAGAGGTGGGTTTGTAGGGCAGACTTGGCACCCTGGCAGACTTCAGAGTTATGCCTCTAGCATTTACAAGGCCTTTTAAGCCCATTCAAAAAGAGACAAGTGAGAAAAGAAGATCTGTACAAATCCCAACCTATTTCTTGGCTTGCAGAAAAACAACTGGCAAGTCATCCTAGTAAGCAGCATGGAAAACAGGGATGGTAGTACTTCAGTTGTGCATGAAGAAATGTCAAATAGCATAAGAATGTTCATATTCAGCCATTTTATATTATACTGTGGAAGTCAAGTCCTGTAAAGCACATGTTCATATTAATGCGTAATGGGTTAGTTCATTGGACACAGATGGATGTGCCATACCACAGACTTCTTCCAACATAGCACCACTGTGCTTTGCCTCCTATATCTTCTTCTCAATGGCTATGTGGCAATTATGTGTTTTCTTCCCCTACGGTGGCTGTGATGGTATCATTGGCACTCATTTCTGCTGCTCCTAAAGAAACTATTTTGGAGACAGCAGTTACTCTTTTTCAATGTATTCTGTTTATTTAGGATATTATTAAAAAGGTGAGCACAAAAATGTATCTGCCGTCTGTGCTGCAGAAATATGCCTTAAGTTATAGCTAAAGTAAAATACAGGTAAACTAGAATTGTTCCAGTATTGCCTCTTAAAATTATACTGGCTTTCACACTGAAGTTAGAGCTAAAAAGGATTAAGCACAATCTAAACTCATTTCACAACTAAACACACAAAAAAACCCCCCACACAAAACAATGAAAAAACTGTATATGGGAGAGAAGAGAGAGGAAGTCATGAAAGAGAGGATTTCTCTTTTACACAATTCCTCAAAGTTATTTCAACTGGGAAATAATAAACCAACCCACATATTCTTCCATGTTTGGAATTGAACATTTCAGAAAGGGAGTGGAAAATGGACCTTCAAACTGTTCACCACCTCCTCCTCCCTCCATCCCTTACATGTGCTGCATACTTGTATTGTACAATTGGTAAACAGCACTCCTAAAAAGGAAACAACTTGGAGTCTTGTCAGATATGCCACAGTATCTCCCCCAGCTGGTGGTGAAAAGCAATGGCTGTGTTCACTGCAAGGGACTGCCTTTACGGGATCTCAGAGTCAACAAGATCTCTTCAGCAGGTTGTGAGGACACACACTAGGTGGACCAGCTAAACTGGTGTGGTGTGTTGTCGTTTTTTAGCCTGTTACTCCAAGCCATTTTATTATTGCTCTTGAAGAGGATCGGGGACCTATGGTTCAAGCTCTTAAGGGAGCTATCAGAACAGCAGTGTGAAAGCATCCATTCATGGATGTTGGGCAATGCCACCTTGGGCCTTCATGGCTACTGCTGCTACTGAACCTAGTTCAAGCTCTGTGTGCAGGCATTTGGAGGGGACCAGTAATGGCACAATCCTTGGCAAGCAGGTAAATTCTGGGCTGAAGCCAGTCTGGATCACCAGTGGTACTGACTGGTCAGTTGAAACAAGTCAGCTCCTACAGACCACCAAGGAAGTTAAGACAAATTTGAAGGTATAAGAAGTTTGTCTTCATTGTGCTGATCTTTTGGCTGTATCATACAGGGCAGTCAAGTACTTCCAGTTGAGACAAAAGGCCTGGAGGAATCACATGGTGAATATAAGGTCTATATTTGATCTTGTTAATGTTCTCACACAGTCCTTGGGGAGTATCAGTCTTCAAGCTAACAGGAAGGACCAAAAGATTTCTTTCATTCTCACTCCCTGGGGCCATCTCTCGTTTATGCTCTCAGCACATGGCATCATCAGGATCCACCTTTTCTATTGGTGAACTCCCCTGGCACTCATGACGAAGCTGACAAAACTGTGTTCAAATCAAACATTTCAGCAACTGATTGCCACTGCCCTGTTTTACATACAGAGTCATGTTTCCAGTCACCTGTCTTGAGCAGACAGTTTCTTTGTAGTCCCCCTACCAGTGACAATGTTCTTACCACAGCTATGGTAGATCGGATGTGAACAGTCCATTAAGTAAATATTGATGCTTTTCCAGTATAATTAAGAGAATCATGCTTTTTAAGGGAGGCAACACCCACGGTTTTTTTTTGTCGGACACGATAATAAAATCTTTTAAGGTATTTAAATATTTAGGTAATTCTTAGAACTTTAAAACAGATTTTATTCTCAGTCAGACAACATGCTTGACAAATGGGTCTCCTTTCACTGCCTGTCTCTTTCTGACACAGGTCAATTTCTTCATTGTAGAATGGTACTTCAGTTATAATAATGGTTGGCTCGCTTGAGTTAAAAATAGCAGAATCGAGATTTCATTAATCTCACTGAAGGTTTCTTCTCACATCTGATCATTGAGCTCAAAAGGAGAGCATGAAATTTCAGCCATGTTAAGTATGCATGTGTCTTAAAAGCTGGTTAGTTGTTGCTGCCCCAGGAAACTGCCCAGCTAGCCAGCCGGAAACATGGGGCTCGGGAAACAGAGACTCACTACAGCCAGCTGTGAGAAGTGATTTTTTCCCCAGAGCTGCTCTTTTCTGTGTCTTTCACCAAAACCACAGACTGTACAGTGCTGTGGAGGGGCATGGCGTTGAGGAGATGCAAAAATGTTCCAGCACTGGTAAGGCTGGGCTGTCTCACAGTCATGCCTTCAGCCAGCTACTGTGGGCAGATCAGGGCTGCTGTAGATCATGCAAACAAAGAGGCATGTTGCAGACATGAAGGTGTCTGAGTTGAAACAAAATGGCAAACCTGAAATGACCCCTGCCAATTTGCAGAGAGATGAGGTGTCCAGTGCTTGTTTCAAGCTGGTTGAAAAATGGCTTGCTGAGCATTTAATGAAAGCAACACAAATTCTCAAAAAGATTTGGCTGGTTTTGGCTATTGTCACCTTCTCGCCCCAGTGAGAAACAGATTAATGCAAGAAAAATATCTAATCAGCTGGAGTGAATTAGTCTATCAAAATCAGTGTGCATCCTTGTGTGAGTACACTTATGTGCATGTGTAGGTGTTTACAGCAGCAGAACCTTGGGGACTGTGACCCTTCCAACACATTCACACATACTTAAGTTTACTGTGGGGAACAATCCCCTTTGGTAAATGGAAAATCTCACCATGGTATTGTATAAGCCTGAGAGTTTGCAAGATCAGGACCTTGGACTCAATCTTTTCTACAGCAAAGCCTATTTTTGGCGCTAAGGAAGTGATAGAACATAGCAAAATAATCAATCAGATACACACATCCTCTGTGTCTTAAACTGAAAAATATTCAGGGAAGGAACTATATTTTTCCACAGATGAAGTCAGTGTCTAGCATATTGTGGGTGCTACTGAAATTCAAATAATAAATAGAAAAAAATAACTTGGCATCATTTATTTATTTGCTTCTTTGTGGATTTATGAGATGGCTAACAAGAATAAAAGAGTATACAGCTTGTTAGTATTAATTCTGTGGTTTAATAGTCATTTATTTAGGTGTAGAAAACTTAAAAACTGAGAAATTCATCTGTGTTTTCTGGGTGCCTGGTGACATTGAAAGTTTATATAAATAATGCAAATCTCAGGTTAGCCTCATGCTCCAACACTTATTTCAGCTTCTTGGATAACTAATAAGCTCAACAGCAGGCAGCACTGCATGTGACAATAGCTCTTGGGAAAAAAATCTCTAATGTACTTGGAAATGGACTAAAATATCTCATTAATTTCACATGGATCATCAGAGGGCATCTGTGAGGTAGCAACAGTTTGCAGATGACAAAACCCTGCTTGCCAGCAGAAGCCTTTCCTTCAGCACTGCTCACTCCCTAACACACACAGTCCCAAATTCATCATCCTTGACTGAAATCACGGAGACAAAATACTGTGAGTCAAAAACCTGTGTCTTAGGCAACCTGAGGATACCCCCAATGCTTCCTTCTGGGCCAGAATTTATCAGGTCAGCAGCTTCTGATTCCTCCTACCCCATTTGGCTACCTTTATAACAAGCATGTTAGCAACAGGGAAACATACCCCTCTGTGACAGTAGCTGGCTCCCATTTTGAGGACCATTTTACGGTGGCACAGCAAAAAGAGACTTCAATGCAAATGAAAGCTTAGAACCAAGGAGGTGTGAGAAGCCACACTTGCAGTGTAGAGCTCTTTAAAGACAGTCAGTTTCACCATGCTCTGGTTTTAACAGACCTTTGCAGGAGGTGGTCTGTGTGGTTTTGTGACCCAAAAGTTTCATTTTAAGTGTGGGAGTTGGGTGAAAGTAGACAATCGGGAAGAAATTTGGTGATTTATGCATATTTTCACAAGCTTCAGGAGGTCTTTGCTGAACTGCCTGGTTTCTAGTCTAAAGTAGGATTTCCCTGGAATTTTCCAGCAGAATTTCTACGAGCCTTAATTTTGATCCGTTGTACGTATATTTGAGATTAAAAAAAAGCAGAAAGAAAAGATCTTGTATTTTAGCCCAATTTATTTCAGTATTTTTAGTAACCTACATGTTTTGCAGATGAGTTTAGTAAAAGTTGCAAAAACATTTTGCAATGTCTTAGAACTTAACAGTAGTAAGACTGCAGTTACAAAGTTTCACCCTTTTTTTTCCAGAAAAAAACTGGTTTGCAATATTCATTTATTGCAGAGACTATAAAATAGTCTGCTGATAAAAGCAGTATTACTGATAGAAATTTCTGGGTTTAAGTAGTCTTCATAATATTTCTCTTACAAACTTAAGAATATCCTTTGTAGCAATTTCATAATGTAGCTATCCAAAACTTCTATATTAAGCCCTGGATTCAAGCAGGTATTCATTTTTTTTATAACTTCACAGGTACAATTGGTACATTGCTCCTGGCAGACTGGCAAGATAGCACACAGGAATTATCTCATTTAGCTGTGGATCAATGCCATGTCTGCAACTATAAAATTGTAGGCAAATTGTACAGTAACTAAAAAGTTATTATCAATCGCTTTTAGCTCTGCAGTGATACAGGAGAGGGGACAGATACCGTAACAGGTTCTCTGCTGAGAACGTTTCATTCAAATACTCTGTTTTCTTACAGAGTCTTGCACACCTCTTGTTACTGATGGATACTTTTGTCTTGCTAGTGATGAAAGTGGGGAAATCAACCCGCGTTCAAGTAAATATATCAGGATCAGTGATGTTTTTCTTCTTATAAAAGAGAAAGCTTATTTAGTTATTTATTATATGTTGGAAAGGTATCACATGGGCATTTAATAAAATCATCAAGAATCTTTCTGCTTTCACTTGGTGTATTATTAAGTCACAGCCCTAAGTGGAAGACAAAGCAAAATCAAAGGCCCATTGTGGATTTCCAGTGTATGCAGTTGTTACTGAACAGGTAGCATTACAGAGGAATAGTATCAACAGGCTGGTCAAGCCCCAATGCTGTTCCTCATCAACTGATCAGATTTTAACAGACAGAGGCAGATAATGCATAGAGGCAGGGATGGAACCACACACTTTGTCATTGCTGCTCATTATCAATGGCTGCAAAGTCATTTAAAGATTTGAAGCAGTAGTAAATGAGAGTACACTTTACCCTTTGGTAAAATAACCTTGTTTCGCCCTTCTCAAATATTCCTTTTTAAAATTACCCTTACATTACATGTATTTCATTCCTGATCAAAATCCTTCATTTCAGGTAGTCCTCTGACTTGAGCTCTCTTTTGGACATAATGGAAACAACTGTAACACACTGTCACAAAAGGGTCTCTTGAGAATTTTACTCTGGAGGAGAACTGAGTACAGTAGTTACTTGCTCCAGGATTTCTTTTTACCTGCCTATATTTCATATTTCCACATAAACAGAGGAGGAAGAGGGGCTTCCTGGAGAGTAAGGCAGAAGATTACTTCCTGCTATCAGTACAGAAATGGGCATCATTCAAGAAGGAGCTGTCTGGTAACAATCCCTAACTACTTCAGAATAATTTTGAAAAAATAATACCTAATAGCATTTCACAAGGTTAGTGTAACACAGAACTTCTCACCAAGCTTCAATGTGGATGTAGAGGGACACATTACACCCTTGTAATTAATCCAAGTGAATTCTTCCAAGGACATAGTTAATTCAATCTGAACAACAAACTGTTGACATAGGAAATAACATGGTTGTTGCAAATGCAATTTGTAGGCTGATGGTTCGAAAAACTTTGTATCTGGGATCAGAGTCTATTTTTCTCCCTGAAAACTGCAGAGAAAAAGTTTTGTCCAGAGATTTAGTTCAGGACAAAGCAGGTCTGCTAGCCAAGAAACCTAGCCGCTAACCTGCTGAGTGACTGTGGGCAAGTCATCTGCTGTCTCTTCCTTCTGCCATGTGTTTTCCATCTATTTAGAGCATGAGGATGTCTGCTGGGCCTGCAGCTCACTGCATGTTTCTGCAGGGCTCAAAGACCCCAAGACCCTCCCTCCACATGGGCCTTTAGGTAATACAATGACTGTCAATATCTATGCAAGGGGTCTTTACTGTCACACCATTTCCTAGAGGAATTTCATTCAATCCAAACATCCCACTCTTATTTTCCAGTGATTGGCTAAAACAAGTCCCCAGGTGTGAGAAAGCCTCCAGCTGCCTAGAAACTGAAGGTACAGACAGCTGCAATAGTATTAAATACCTCCCCAGGAATCTTATAGCTAGCAGTAGTCTTTTGTTCTCTTTTCGTATTATCCTTACCCACTCTTTTTGTATAGCCAATGCAACACCAATGTGGGGGAAAAAAAACAAACAACCTTCCCTTAGTTCATTTGTCTTGACAAAATAGACACACTCACTCACAAATATTTGTATGTTTATAAAATAAGCATATTTTGAACATGGAATGCTGAAAACCTTCTAAACGAGGCAGAGACTTGAGGTCAGAAAACTTCCACTAAGTCATGGTTAAGGGTGCAAAGAGGAGTTGACTTAAATATAGTCTGCCAATAAAGTTAACTGTTTTAATCTCTGTACATACCATTGAAAGAATCCTGTCTCCAGCAACTGACTTATCTATCATAAAAAAATGGCATCCTTGCAGAAGTGTCTTTATCTGAGCCCCAATATATTAAAACCTTTGAAAAAATGTAAAACTGATTCCTCAAGACAAAGAGTTACCTTATGTGAGGGTTCACCGAATATTCTGGTCACCATGACAATAATTACCAACTGGCTCATGGTGTTATCTGAGACACCATGGGGACCTGACTTACACAAAATAGAAGCAGAATGCAGTACACTGAATTCCACTGGGCTGTAAGGCAGGTAAACATTGATGAACATCAAGATTAAATAATAGGTGAAGAATTAAATACTAGTAAGCAGTAGGATCAGTTCATAGCTTTCCCCACTGCCCATAATGACTTTGCAGGCCACATAAGCTTTCTGTTTCAGTTACATAAACTGTAACAGCCTTAACTTTGATGCAGCTTTTTTCTGCAGATTTTTTTTTTTCAGGTGGCAAGCTCTCAGCAAGATAATATCTTCTTCACCGTTTTCAAACAAGGCCGCCCTCTCTCATGTTTAGCAGTATTTACATATGTGGGTGGTTGTCCTGCTGACTCCAAATTAATTTTGTCAGAAGGAAAAGCTAATGTGCAAGAATGGGAGCATGAGAGCTGGACCAGGGCTATACGGAAGCATGCCTCAGGTGCCACTAAGGTAAACACTCCAGCAATTAATGCAGAGGAGAAAACTGACCACTGAAAACAGAACACAGCCTTTACAAAATTACTAACATGAGTCCTGAAAAATAGAAGCGCCTCAGGTGCCACTAAGGTAAACACTCCAGCAATTAATGCAGAGGAGAAAACTGACCACTGAAAACAGAACACAGCCTTTACAAAATTACTAACATGAGTCCTGAAAAATAGAAGCACCTCAGCTGCCTTAATTGCATGGTTGCTCTGAAATGAAGTGCCCCATTAATGGTTATATGTCCAGTGTGCTGTTGAGACTTGTCAAATCTGTCATTACTCAGTCAAAAAACCCTAGGGCAAAATTCTGTGTTGTGTGACAAAAAACTTACAGCCAAGAAAGAGGGAGATTTGATGGTTTACACCAGTCTTCTTATCATCCAGCTTTTAGCTTCCCCAGGAGCTATAGCTGACATTGACCACTTTTATGCCCTACTACCCCATTTTTTACCGAGGCCCTTCAGAACAGAGGGAACATTGCAATGAAGTACATGAGCTACTGCCCAAGGATGCATTTATTTCAGTCAGGTGTAGTGAAAAGGCAAGCTCAGCACAGGAGAGACAGGAGATAGGAGAGAGAACAACATTAGGAAAGTGAAGAGGAGCTGTTCAAATTAATTCATTGCATCTGTCTTAAGTCATATAAAAGATATAATTTCACCCAAGAGCAAGCCTTCCAAACAGCAATTTATTTTGTAGAAATAATTTAATGACACACCACTGCTTGAGTGCCTGGTACTTTTCATACAAATAAAAATAGCAAGTCCCTGCACTTCAGCTTTGTCATCTAAATTAGACTTCTGAGACCAAGTCCTCTGTGGGTATAAATTAGCATAGCTCCACTAATGCTGGAGGAATAATTTGTGCACCAGAAAGGGAAATTGTATGTGGAAAAGACATTTTTTGACTCTAAAACACCAATCCAGACCTGATTGGTTTTATTTAAATCATTAATCCTCTGGGCCTCTCAAGTGACGCAATGATTTGAAAACATTTGTAGATCTGGAGAATACATATATGGATTCATAAAGCAATGGGAAAAGACTTTACAGCTCTCAAGAAGAAGAAATACAAGAATGAGCCGTGTAGGACAAGGGAATTCTATAACCAAGACTTCTAGGCTGCCTACATAAAACCTCTGCAATTTTGGCTTTAAAGGTCACAGATGCCAGAAGGGAAAATGGTCATAAAAATTGCTCACATTTAAAGAAAAAAATTCCTTGATATTAATTATTGTCAGAGCTAGTGTATTCTCTGAGCTTTCAGATCCCTTAGTGGAGAATGTAAATCTTTCTAAAGAGAAGCAACACGCTCCTCAAGCCACAGGTATGTGCTGTTAATATCCACAAATGGGATGTAATCTCCAGCCTGAATGGGTGTCAGTCATGAAAGAGTGGTAAAAGATTCATTTTTGCTGTAATGGAGTTTAAAGCCTTGTCCAAAGAATATTAAAGTGGTACAAATTACAGCCAGAAGAAGTTGTGCCTCTAAACTCTCACAGAAGAAAATCCGAGATGCTATCCATCAAGATCACTGCACTCAACGACATGGCTGCATTCAACATTGCCTTGGAGCCAAAGCATTTGTACTTTATTGCAACTAGTTATGATCCCTTCAACCAGAGGGACTACAACTAGTCTATTCATCTTTCAATGATACACTGATGGGCCTTCAAAGATAATGCAATATTGCTTTTTTTTTCTTCTTCTTCTTAGGAGAAATGAGATAATGGTATTTTCACCCGCTGGTGTGCATCAAGACAGTTCAGTTGTGAAATGTTCCTTGGGAATGTTGGGAAGCCAACAACTATTCTCCTATTTTCTTGCTACTAATTCCATTTACCTCAAAACGCTGCCCATGCCTCAACCCATGTGCAGGACCCTGCATTTCGTTTTGTTGAACTTCATGAGGCTGGCATGGGCCCACCACTCAAGCCTGGCCAGGTCCCTCTGGATGGCACCCCTTCCCTCCAGTGTGTCAACTGCACTGCACAGCTTGGTGTCATCCGCAAATTTGCTGAGGGTGCACTTGATCCCATTGTCCATGTCACCAACAAAGATGTCAAATAACAGCGGTCACAGTACCAATCCCTGACGAACACCACATGTCACCGGTCTCCATTCGGACGTTGAGCCATTTACTGCAACTCTCTGAGTGCAGCCATCCAGCCAATTCCTTATCCAGCAGGTGGTCCATCCACTAAATCCATATTTTTCCAATTTGGCCACCATGATGTCATGTGGGACAGTTTCAAATGCTTTGCAGAAGTCCAGATAGGTAACATCAGTTGCTCTTCCTTTATCCACTGATGCTGTAACTCCATCACAAAAGGCCATCAGGTTTGTCAGGCATGATTTGCCCTTGGTGAAGCCATGCTGGTTACCAATCACCTCTCCTTCATTTTCCATGTGCCTTAGTAGAGCCTTCAGGAGGATCTGCTCCATGATCTTGCCAGGCACAGAGGTGAGATTGACTGGCCTGTAGTTCCCTGGGTCTTCTTTTTCACCCTTCTTGAAAATGGGGGTTATGTTTCCCCTTTTCCAGTCAGTGGGAACTTCAGCAGACTGCCGTGACCTTTCAAATATGATGGTTAATGGCTTGGCAACTTCATCTGCCAGTTCCCTCAGGACCTGTGGATGCATCTCATCAGGTCCCATGGACTTGTGCACCTTCTGATTCTTTAGAAGGTCTCAAACCTGCTCTTCACTTAATGTGGGCAGATCTTTCTTCTCCCAGTTCTTACCTTCCCTTTCTGCAAGTTGCGCAGTGTGGCCAGAGCCCTTGCCGGTGAAGACTGAGCCAAAGAAGTCACTGAGCACCTCAGCCTTCTCCGTAACCCTCGTGTCCAGATCTCCAGTTTCCTGCCAGAGAGGGCCTACATCTTCCCCAGTCTTCCTTTTGTTGCTAATGTATTTGTAGAAGGTCTTCTTGTTCCCCTTTATGTTCCTGGCTAGATTTAATTCTGTCTGGACTTTAGCTTTCCTAACCTGATCCCTGGCTGTTCAGACAGCCTCTTTGTATATCTCCCAGCTAACCCGTTCTTGCTTACGCTCCTTATATATTTTATTTTTCTGCCAGAGTAAGTCCAGGAGCTCCTTGTTCATCCACAGAGGCCTCCCGGCATTCTTGCCCACCTTCCTCTTTCTGGGGTTGCACTCCTGTGCCTGCAGGAGATGGCTCTTGAATAATGACCAGCTTTCTTAGGCCCCTCTTCCTTCCAGAGCTTTGTCCCACGACACTCTGCCAAGCAGGTCCCTGAAGAGGTCAAAGTCCACCCTCTTGAAGTCCAGAGTAGTGACCTTGCTCTTTGACCCCCTAAGGATCTGGATCTCAACCATTTCATGGTCACTGCAGACAAGGCTGCCCTTGAGTTTCACATTACTCACTAGCCTCTGCTTGTTGGTAAGGACAAGGTCCAGCATAGCACCTTTTCTCATCGGTTACTGTAACACTTGGATAAGGAAGTTGTCATCGATGCATTCCAGGAACCTCTTTGATTGCTGGTGCCCTGCTGTGTTGTCCTGCCAGCAGATATCAGGGTGGTTGAAGTGTTTCTATCTGTTTATAGAGGGTCTTGTCCACTCGGTCTTCCTGGTCAGGTGGCCTTTAGCAGACCCCGACTACAACATCTCCTTCCCCTGCCTTCCCTTTAACTCTGAGCCATAAGCTCTCTGGCAGCTCCTCATCCATCCCCAGGTGGAGCTCCATGCCTTCCATCTGGTCTCTGACATAGAGGTCAACATCCCCTCCCCTTCTCCCCTGCCTGTCTTTCCTAAAGTGTTTATATCCATTTATTCCTGTGCTCCAGTCATGAGAAACATGAAATTCTAATGTTAAAAAGTGTGCTGTTTCTGGGCTTTCTTTCTCTACAAAACTGTTGTCTGAAACAGTAGAAATGGCATCTTTCCTTAAATGAACAAGCTTTTAAATGTAATGCAATGATAGGTGCATAAAAATGCTCTTAGTGGCTGTATATCAGTAGATAATCCTCTCAGAGTTGAAAAAAGTCTTAGCCAATGTTATCACAGTTTGTAAACTGCAACCACTTCAGGTACGTTAAAAGAAAAACCTAACTTAATAGGCGTTAGGCAAGGGTTCCCAATACGGTGTGGTGTTTTGTAAATTATATTGCTCTGTAAATTAAATCTATTCACATATATATTCCACATGAAAGAGAAATGTTAGTGAAATAAAGATCATAAAGTCACATGAAAGAGAAATAAATTTACTTATTGCAGCTATTAGTGAAAATATGGACCCTGTGTGATTAGTAGCTGGGGACACATTTATTAAATACTGAAGAAAAAAAGAATTTCAGTACAAAATTATTCTGTGGAAGATTTATTTTATCTACCATTGAAAATTATCTAGGACAGATATTATCTAGTACAGAGAAATGCTTGTGTAATAAGTATGAAAGAAATGGATTGATAATATTCAAAAAAACAAAGACAGGTCAAAAATTTTGTAATTCTGTTATGCTACATTTGGCAATATCCAGTGAGGAAAGAGAGGGAGAGGGAGAGGGAGAGAGGGAAGGAGAGGACCTCTTCAATAACACAGCCCTTTATGTTTGGGGCAGAAATTTAAAAAATTGTTACAGTTTATGTACCAATGAGGAGTGGAAAACCATGATACATGGATACTCTTTTATAGCTGAAGTTGAAGCTCAACAGACACATTGGCATGTGCAATGTTTCAGTATATAGGAATCCAAATTTATGGCAGGAGTACAAACCATACACAATTCTTCCAATGTAAATTGATTTTTTAAATGTAAATTCATGTAATTACAATTTTCTTTGTCATAAGAAAGGTACTAAAAGCTTATTGCAATTGTTTTTTTTAATTCAAGCTGGTACTTTACACGTTCACCAGCAGTGAAGTTGGAGGCTTTGGAAATTCCCATTATTCATCTTGTTGTAAGAAAAATGTGGGGCAGGCTATAGGGTTAGGTTGTCAAAATAAACACTTTTCGTATTTTCTGACATTGTGCGTGTGCATGTTTGCAGAGGGCAAAGGACAGTCTTCAAGAATTTCAAGGTTTCAAACAAAGATTCAACTGCCAAACAAACACAACCTGTTTTAAAAAGAGTTTGGGAAAAAAAAAAAGCCATGGCCATGACTTGTGAGTGGTCAGTGTTTCTGATGTCTTTGATACAAGCACGCATGTTCTCCTCTGTGCCCTTAGTTCCTGTTATAAAAAATGCTAGAAAAGCAAAGTGGTGGACGAAAAAAAGGATCTGTTAGACATCCTACAATCCAGTGTGCCCTTCTATTACTGGCACTGCAAGAGCTGTGGAAACAGGAGGACTAGCTCACACTTGAATTCTTACTTTATCTCTTTGCCCAGAGATAATTGTCATGTCAATATTTAGTTATTTAAGAAAAACAAATCTGACACACACAAATTTTTTTGCTCCCTCCTAAGTAATTCTGTTAAATGCTACTTATACATTTTCTCACTTCAGCAGAAATGAAATGTGCATAACAGGAAAACATGGATCCTCAAATCTTTACTTTGAGGATCTGCTTGCAAATTATGTTTATGCCAGGTTCTGTGCAGGAATGAACTTCATCCTCCATACACATATGACTGAACTTCCAGACCCCATGAGACTCCTGCCACATACCTGGGAGAGCCAAAAAAGCAAGACACTAGGGCAACTTGTGGAGCTGGGAATGAAAACAGTCCTCTACTCTACAGACGGGTGTGTTGCAGGTTCTTGGATGACACCTAAGCCTCAGCCTTCCCTGGCAAAGCACTTCCCTGTGAACCAGGGTTTCATCCCATCCCTGAGACCTTGTAACCACACAACTCTGCAGTGTCCAAGCCACAGCACTGGGGCTTTGCTTGAACTGCTGATGAGCCTCCTGCATACCAGCAGTCATAATGTAGTGACCTTTTTCTTATGCAAATACACTAATCAAAACTCTATTGTGAAAAAGAGATGTCTGTCATCCAGTTTGGGTTAATTATTACACCATGTGTGGAGTTCAGCAACAGATCTAGACACAAAAATGTACAAAACTATGTGTACCTATCTACATGCTCCACACATCATTGCTCTGACTACAGTCAGAAAACCTCAGTTAAAAAGTGATTCAGCTAACCACAAAGTGTCTATTTAACTCTCTAGATGCTGCTGACAGCACAGGCCATAACAGGAGCTTATAGAAGTAGCACACACTTGGCCACCTAAAGGAAAGTGCTTTTCTCTGGAACAAGGCTGTCCTGGCCCACCCAGCACAGCAGCATGCTGGCTGAGCTCTGAAGAAACACGCTTGCCATCTTCCTCTTCCAACACAGATCTTCCAAATTTGTGCTTCATAGAATCATAGAATCATAGAATCATAGAATCATAGAATCATAGAATCATAGAATCATAGAATCATAGAATCGTAGAATGGTTTGGGTTCAAACGAACCTTAAAGATCATCAAGTTTCAACCCTCCCTGCCATGGGCATAGACACCCTCCATTAGACCAGGTTGCTCAAAGCCTCATCCAGCCTGGCCTTGAACACCTCCAGGGATGGGGCATCCACAACCTCCCTGGGCAACCTGTTCCAGTGTCTCACCACCTTCATAGTGAAAAAATTCCTCCTAATATCCAGTCTAAATCTACTCTCTTCCAGCTTAAAACTGTTACCCCTTGTCCTATCGCTATGCTCCCTGATAAAGAGTGTTTCCCCATCTCTCCTGTAGGCCCCCTTCAGGTACTGGAAGGCTGCTATTAGGTCTCCTCAGAGCCTTCTCTTCTCCAGGCTGAACAACCCCAACTCTCTCAGCCTGTCCTCATAAGGGAGGTGCTCCAGCCCTCTGATTATCCTCGTGGCCCTCCTCTGGACTGGCTCCAACATCTCCATGTCTTTTTTATGTTGGGGGCCCCACATCTGAACACAGTACTCCAGGCGGGGTCTCACGAGAGCAGAGTAGAGGGGAGAATCACCTCCTTCGACCTGCTGCTAATGCTACTTTTGCTGCAGCCCAGGATACGGTTGGACTTCTGGGCCGCAAGTGCATATTGCCAGCTCATGTTGAGCTTCTCATCCACCAGTAACCCCAAGTCCCTCTCCTCAGGGCTGTTCTCAATCTTTTCTCTGCCCAGCCTGTATTTGTGCTTGGGATTGCCTCGACCCATGTGCAGGACCCTGCATTTGGCTTTGTTGAACTTCATGAGGCTGGCATTGGCCCACCTCTCCAGCCTGTTCGTGTCCCTTTGGACGGCATCCCTTCCCTCCAGCATGTTGACTGCACCACACAGCTTGGTGTCATCAGCAAACTTGCTGAGGGTGCACTCGATCTCACTGTTCATGTAGTCAACAATGATGTTAAACAACATTGGTCCCAATATTGACCCCTGGGGAACACCATACATATGATTCTATGATTCTATGATTCCTCTTGGACACTAAGCCATTGACCAGAACGCTTTGACTGAGACCATATAGTCAATTCCTTATCCAGCAAGTGGTCCTTCCATCGAATCCATGTCTCTCCAACTGAGAGACAAGGATGTCATGTGGGACTGTGTCAAAGGCTTTGCACAAGTCCAGGTAGACGATCTCAGCTGCCCCTCCCTTATCCACCAGCACTGTGACCCTGTCGTAGAAGGCCACCAAAATTTGTCAGGCACTATTTGCCCTTAGTGAAGCCGTGTTGGCTGTCACCAATCACATCCTTGTTTTCCATGTGCCTTAGCATAGATTCCAGGATTTGCTCTCTGATCTTGCCAGTTACAGAGAGACAGACCAGCCTGTATTTTCCCTGGATCTTCCTTATTTCCCTTTTTAAAAATGGAGGTTATGTTTCCCCTTTTCCAGTCAGCAGGAACTTCATCAGACTGCCATGAATTCTCAAATATGATGGATAGTGGCTTGGCAACTTCATCCACCAGTACCCTCAGGACCTGTGGATGCATCTCATCTGGTCCTATGAACTTGTGCACCTTCAGGTTCTTTAGGTGGTCTCCAACCTGATCTTCTCCTACAGCTGGTGGTTCTTCCTTCTCCCAGTCGCTGCCTTTGTCTTTTGCAACTTTTTCGGTGTGGCCTGAGCTCTTGCCAGTGAAGACTGAGGTAAAGAAGTCATTAAGTACCTCGGCCTTCTCAATATCCTGGGTAGCCAGATCTCCCACTTCCTTCTGGAGGGGGCTGACATTTTCCCTAGTCCTCCTTTTATCACTGACATACATATAGAATTTCTTGTTACCATTAACATCCTTGGCCAGATTTAATTCTATCAGGACTTTAGCTTTCCTAACCTGATCTCTGGCTTCGCAGACAGTGTCTCTGTGTTGTCCCCAGGCTACCTGTCCTTGCTTCCACCCTCTGTAGGCTTCCTTTTTGTGTTTGAGTTTATCCAGGAGTTCCTTGTTCATCCACGCAGGCCTTCTGGCATTTTTGCCTGACTTTCTCTTTGTTGGGATGCATCGCTCCTGAGCTCGGAGGAGGTGATCCTTGAATGTTAACCTGTTTTCTTGGGCCCCTCTTACCTCCAGGGCTTTATCCCATGGTACTCTACCAAGCAGATCCCTGAAGAGACCAAAGTCCACTCTCCTGAAATCCAGGGTAGTGAGTTTGCTGTGTGCCCTTCTCACTGCCCTGAGGATATTGAACTCCACCACTTTGTGGTCGCTTCAGCCAAGGCTGCCCTTGAGTTCCACATTCCCCACCAGCCCTTCCTTGTTGGTGAGAACAAGGTCCAGCATAGCACCTCTCCTTGTTGGTTCCTCTATCACTTGGAGAAGGAAGTTATCATCAACACATTCCAGGAAATTCCTGGCCTGCCTATGCTGTGCTGTGTTGTTCTTCCAACAGATATCAGGGTGGTTGAAATTCCCCATGAGGACCAGGGCTTGTGGTGAGCATAAGGCTACTCTTACCTGTCTATAGAGGGCCTCATCCACTTGTTCTTCTTGGTCAGGTGGCCTGTAGCAGACCCCCACTATAATGTCACCTGTCCCTGACCTAGCTTTGATCCTGATCCATAGGTCTCTGTTGGTTCCTCATCTAACCTCAGGTGGAGCTCCATGCACTCCAACTGGTCTTTGACATAGAGGGTAATGCCCCCTCCTCATCTCCCCTGACTGTCCTTCCTAAAGAGCTTGTATCTGGGTGTTGCAACACTTCGCAGAAGAAAGCTCAATTCCATTAAAACGAAAGGAGCTGTATTTCCCTAAACCAAGCCTGCACATAGAATCATAGAATCATAGAATGGCCTGGGTTGAAAAGGGCCATAGTGATCATCTAGTTTCAACCCCCCCGCCATATGCAGGGCCGCCAACCACTAGAGCAGGCTGCTCAGAGCCACATCCAGCCTGGCCTTGAATGCCTCCAGGGGTGGGACATCCACGACCTCCCTGGGCAACCTGTTCCAGTGTGCCACCACCCTTTGGGTGAAAAACTTTCTCCTAATCTCTAACCTAAACCTCCCCTGTCTTAATTTAAAATCATTCCCCCTTGTCCTATCACTATCCACCCTCGTAAATAGTCGCTCCCCCTCCTGTTTATACACTCCCTTCAAGTACTGGAAGGCCGCAATGAGGTCTCCCCGGAGCCTTCTCTTCTCCAAGCTAAACAAGCCCAGTTCCCTCAACCTTTCCTCATAGGAGAGGTGCTCCAGCCCTCTGATCATCTTAGTGGCCCTCCTCTGAACCCTTTCCAAGAGCTCCATGGCCTTCCTGTGCTGGGGACCCCAGGCCTAGACACAGTACTCCAGATGGGGCCTCACAAGAGCCAAGTAGAGGGGTAGAATCACCTCCTTCTCCCTGCTGGCCACCCCTTTCTTAATGTAGCCCAAAACACAGTTGGCTTTGCGGGCTGCAAGCACGCACTGCTGGCTCATGTCCAGCTTCTTGTCCACCAGGACCCCCAAGTCCTTCTCCGTAGGGCTGCTCTCAAGGAGATCTTCCCCCAGTTTGTATAAATACCTGGGGTTGCCCCGACCCAAGTGCAGCACCCTGCACTTGGCCTTATTAAACCTCGTTAGGTTTACACGGGCCCACTTCTCCAGCCTGTCCAGGTCCCTCTGGATGGCTTTCCTTCCTTCCAATGTGTCGACAGCACCACTCAGCTTAGTATCATCTGCGAACTTGCTGAGGGTGCACTCGA
>WKFP01014843.1:433877-477471 GCA_011057875.1 Pterocles orientalis | reverse complement strand
TTCTCTCTTCTCTTCTCTTCTCTTCTCTTCTCTTCTCTTCTCTTCTCTTCTCTTCTCTTCTCTTCTCTTCTCTTCTTTCTTTCTTTCTTTCTTTCTTTCTTTCTTTCTTTCTTTCTCTCTTCTCTTCTCTTCTCTTCTCTTCTCTTCTCTTCTCTTCTCTTCTATCTTCCCTTTTTTTTCTTGTCTTGTCTTTTTTCTTTTCTTTCCTTTTTCTCCAGTGACACCTATCAAGTGCTACTCTACTAAGACTCCATAACACTAGTTAAGGTGAGCCATTGGTACAAGCCACTGCCTGCAGTCATTGAAAGCCGGGGATCATTGCTCTAATTTTTCAGTGTCACCACGGGAAACACAGCAGAATATAATACCCTGTGCGTCATCAAATTCATTGTTGCTCTCTATTTAAAAAAAAAAAAAAGAAGAAGAAAAAGAAACCCATGGGAAGAAAATCTGAACCACAGCATCCCAACATATTGCGATTTACAATATTTACCAGTAAAATTACTTCATGTCCTAAAGTAAAACAAGAACATATTGCTGTTAAATACCCTGACAAAGCTCAGTGTAAATTATATACTTTTATCTATAAAGAAGGGAAAATAATTTTCTTAGTACAGATATTAAATACATTGGGTTTTAACCCTTAAAATTTCCCTCATATAATAATTGATAAACCTTACTATTCATTTCATTACCACCATACTTTTTATTTCATGTCAATAGACTAACACATTCAAAAAGCAGAGAGGGAAAAACCAGGACTCGGACCGTCTTTATGAGTTTTAATGGAGTTGATGAGTCTTTCCAGCACACTTTCTGTTTTCTGATACTCAATTCCTCACTGCAAGGACTCTCTGGAAAATGGGAATTGTGCCTACAGGTCCTTTGGGATTTGACCTTCCTGTGACTCTGACAGCAACTTTCTAATTTCATTTCACGGGGCAATAGATTTCAAAGCATAGTCCCAACCTTTTGGGATGCTTTCAGTTCTGGGATGCCCAGTTCTGACAGTACTGCCAAAACCTGAATTTCATGAAGGAATGCATAATTTAAGTGGGAAATGTCAGTGTTTCTTTTACACTGACCACATACAACACTTCTTTACTGACCCTGATGAGAATCCTCTTTTTCTTTTATCTGTTTTCTAGCAGAGGCTACTTCAACACTAGTTGATTACACAGTGCCTGTAAACATCCTTGGGCTCAGTTTCAACCTGTGCCAACTAGTGTTTTCCCAAACAGTTCCCAGACATGATCCGGGGGTTAGAGCACCCCAAGGCCCACTCCCAGGATGCAGTTTGCAAGCAGCCCTACAAATAAGGACACCGAAAAGGTTGCTAGCAGAGACATCAGCCACCTCATGCCAGCTGGCCTTCCGAGCCCAGAAAAGTCCCTGAAGGGGTCTGAGCAGGGATGGAGTCAGAGAGCCTGGCAGCTGCCTGCAGTCCCTGCAGCTGGCTCTGCGGGAACCTGGGGAGCCGGCCGGCCTGCAGGCAGGCATCTCAGGAGTACACGGACTGTGTCTCCTGCTCAAAATTCATAGTGGTGTAGATTACCTCTGGCCAGTTTAAACTGAAAAACTCTTTTGTGACCTCTGAATGGACCAAAACACAGGCTGCAATAGGTGGCACTTCACTAACCAGCTCTCTGCAAACTTAATTTTCCAACATTCTTGCCATGAGGAGAAGGACAAATGATAGAGTGCAGCTTGGAGAATAGCCTTGTGGGAAGTCAGGCTGCTTGGAAGCCCAGTTGAAAAAAAGAAAAAATTCAGATCTCCCGAGAATTATATTTTTGGAGAGTTATTCTGCTGCAGTGCTTCCTACGATTTTGGATTTATTTTTTTTAATTTTTTGTCCTGCTTCAGAATTATACATAATCGTGTGATTTTGTTACGTTATGTGTTTTGTTACATTATGTACTTTCAGCAAGAGAGAAAAAAATTGTGCCTGCCAATTCTCCCCTTACTGACATCGCTGGCTTTTGGTGCAAACGCTCCGTGCAGGTTTTCCTTCTTCTTATCAAGGGTTCCATATTTCCATGTGGTCCAATTTTTCATTTCTTCTGGGCATCCTTTTTATTTTGATACTTCTTTTCTCCTTGTTCTCCAAGTAATTCATTTTTAGCTCTAAATGAAGCAATTTGCTTTTAACCAGTTGGCATTTTCATCAGTCAGCATATCCAAATGTTCATCTGTACATTCCTTAATTTCATGTACTGTATCAGCATTTCCTGTAGCAGTAATGACTTTCTGCAGTGAGACTTACACCTCAGATTGCCCTGCTAGTTTTTCAGGCAATTATCTACTGCCTGTCCCTCTGGCAGGCACATTGCTATCTTCCCCATTGTATTTTGTTTTTGATAGTAGCATCAATCCACAGTAAGTGCCTACTGCAGACCTGATACTTCTCTGTGGAAATTTTAAGCTTTTAGTATTGTTTAAAAAAGAAGGAGGTCTTAATGCCAGCTCTCCATACTGAGAATATCAGGAAAACTCCAGTCAGTTATTAGCTCAGGCTTTAGGGTTTCCTGCTCCTCTAATTCCTTCCTGTTGGTTCATACAGGGTCCATAGGCTACCCAGCAGTACTGGACCCCATCATCTAGATTAGAGTACTTCTCCAGCCAGCATTGCTTGGTTTCTTTTGCAGAAAAACCCAGGACATGAGGTGGGATGGCACACCTGCAGACTCCAACCCAGCATGGTATCAGGATGCATATAGGGTTCCCAGAAAATGGTCATTGGACTCCAGGTATCGACATAGCTATAAGGATGTCCACAGCAGAGCACCACTACAAAGTCCTTCATCTCAGACTGTCCAATCTACAAGCAAATGAAATGGCTTGACAATTGTCAGCTCCAGTTTTGCTCCTAAAAATCTAGCTGAGGACTGATGATCTGCTGAGGTTTGGAACAGGTGCTGCTGGAGAAGGAGATGAAAACTCACATCTAACTTGGGATGTCCCTGCAGCTCCTACCCAATAATCCCTGTGGCCTTGGCTTCAGCTCACTGCGTAAGAGAAGAGTGAATGGGAGAGATGTGTTGGGAAGAAATAAGGAACAGGAAAAGGAAAAGACAAGCCTGCCTGAAAGCAGTAGAGAGGACTGGCAACCCAAGGTCATACAGCTTAGAGGGGATCTGAAGGGCACATGGCAAGTGTAGCATTGGGGGACCTGAGGCACATGTGGCACAGAATGGGTGTTACGAGGAAAAGGCACACTGTGCGTGTGCTGCTCCAAGGAGTGAGAAGCTGCAGTGCAGCTGCAGGGGGGTCTGACTCCCTGGGCAAGGCTGCAGTGGGGGTGGGATTTCGAGAGACTTCAAGAACTTGGACAAAAACAACAATGACTTGGGTGGTCATTACACTGTAAGGATTGTGCTTTCAGACTTTCCATACTATTTACTAGGGACTTAGAAAGCTATTGGAAAGTGATAGGGAGAAACAGTACACGGGATGTGGAGAAGGAGGGGGAGAGAGAGGGTGGAAGGCAAGACCCCAGGGAGCAAGAAGCTTCCTCTGCAGTGGGGATAGAGAAAAAGAGAGGAAAAGGAAGCAGGGCTGCAGCCTTTGCAGCCACAATGCTGCACATGTCAGAGAGAAACCCTCTTTCTTACATTTGCATATGCACATTTTTTTGTGTCTGCTAATGAACCACACTTTCCTTCCTCATTTCCAGTTCCAAAATATTATTAATTCTTGAAATCTGTTCTTGCCTATTCCTCACTGGCTGTCGTGCAAGAATTTTCTAATACGTATTTATTCAGGAAGGCTAGTTTCTTGCTATACAGCAGAAATGCTTGTGTTAAATCTACTCTATACATGCCCTAAAAACATGAAAAATGCTCTGGAAGCAGAAAAGAAATAGTTAGGAGGAAGGGAAGGAGGCACTGCAGGAAAAGTCATTTGCTGAAAAGTGCAGCTTATGTCTTATCAATTTAATTCCAGATAAGTCTTCATTTTGCTGTGAAGACAGATGCGATAAATATGTTAATGGCAGATTTTGATAGTTCGGTTTGTAGAATTGCAAAGCCAGATGGAAGTGATAATTTTTCTTTCATTTTAATTTTGAAATAAAAAGCAGGCAAGAAAGAAAGTTCCTGATATTGCAACACTGTAATGACTTTTTGAAGGATAATGGACCTTAGCACAGAATTACAATTAACTATCATGCCCTGGTACTTACTGTTTTATTAAATTCCAGTTTCCCCAGCTGGAATTCTCTCAGCTTTCTTGCCAGAGCTGAGCAGATTACTGTCTGTGACTTACTTTTCCAGTTCCACATTCATAAAGGTATTTAGCAACAATCCTAACTTGAAGCTGGTAAGTATTTTACTGATTCTACTGTTGCTCAGGCTAGATGCGTGCCTAAGCAGACAACTGAAAAGAGCACTGGATGGAGCTAATCTCTCTTACTGTTTATCAGGAGCCAAATACTGCCTTTTTTAATTCCTAAGCAGTGCACTTTGTGTCCTCAGGGTACTAGGAGTACAAGGACTTAACTAACCTTCCATCCTTTGATTATGGTTCCTCCAGTATTAACACACACAGAAATATTTGGTGTGGGCTCTTGTTTGATTTTTCCAATTTAAAACAAAGACATTGAGGGACACCTTCTTAAAACTGTAGGATATTTACTGTTTGAACCGACAGGCAAAAGAAAAAAACTAGAAAACTTTTGCTGCTTGAATCCTCTTGAAGGGGAGGAAAGAGTCATTAGCAGTTAAAAAGCCTAGGGAAATTTTAGGAAACAATTTTCAAGCCTCTTTTGTTCAGGGTCTCACTTGAAACCTTATGCTGGAGTTACTTGTTTTATTATATTCACCGTGGTGGTTCTAACTGTGGAAAGAACAGGCACATCTGAGTTGTTATTTTTAAATGAATTTTAATTTCAAGAAGGTGAGGTCTTGACTGGTTCCTCCCATGGGGACTTCTCTCCAAGAACAACTTGATAAGAGAGTGAGGCGCTCCATTCTCAAATCAGTAACATTAACTTCTAGGGGTTTATTAGGTCATTCTCATTTCCTAGCTTAGCTCACAAATCAGAAATTGAATGGCTTACTTAAACCATTAAATTCAACATGGCAATCAGAGCCCCTTGAGGACTTTATTCAATGATTACAGTGAGGAAAATGTGGAATTCTTGTGAATGACTGCTTGTATCCTATGCTTTACCATCAGACAAAGGGTACAATCGTTGTTTTGTCTTCATTGTCCTCAGCTGGACGTGCTTGTGGGTAGAGGTGATACTGGTTATTAGATAGATATATGCTATTTGATATTGATATTAGATAGATATCTGATATTTGAAATATCAGACTAATTTCGTCATTTAATACATGCTATTTTGTTTCATTTGTTTTCATTACATATATTTTCTTGGGGTTTGTTTTTGCTTATTCAATTAGCAAATAATACAATATTGCAAACATGTGTAGTCTGGATGTTTCTTACCCAAGAAGAGAGGGAAAGGGAAAGTCTGCACTGTACTGTGGAGAAGAGAGGAGAGATCCCCAGGCTCTGGAATTGAAAGCTGTGTCACAGGATCCAAGCCAAGCCCTGTGAAGAGACTGGGCAGAGCGCTTGGTTAATGTAGCTACACTATGTTTGAGAATTCATCTATTGTCTCTGGACTTTGCTGAACTATGCAAACATCTGTGTCTGCAGCATTGCATCTCGCACAAAAGCAGAGGCAGTTCTTGCACTCGTCTGAGGTTGCAGTCCATACTGGCTGCTGATCTCGTGCAATTCAGTGACTAATGTGATCAAAAGTACAGTGAAAGATACACTGCCTAGTCCCTCTCCTGGCCCTAGTGTTCCCTTGCCAAGGTCAGGGAACAGCAGGCAGAGACAGCTGGAGCCTCTCTGCCTTCACAGCCTTGCTGTGAGCTAGGAGGCAATCAAAGCACAGGCTGTAGCTAGAGGTGACCCACTCTTGCGGAACATCCTCAGGTATTGGGATAAAACAGACAGATCTTAGTCCTCTGTGGATTCATGCAGCAGCAACATTTAATCCTGGAACACCAAGCCAAGCAGACCTTCCCAACTGGTGGTCAAAGAAGGCATTCACCACCCTCCAGCAAGCATCCAGATCTCCCTGAGCACCAGGCAGGGAGCTGCCTGCAGAAGGAACATGGCAATTCATGCAGTACTAAAGCTTATCCTAGGCTGGACCTTGTCAGACTTGTTTGGGTCATTAGGACATTAATCTGTTGTTTATGTAAATAAGTGTATGCATAGTCACAAAATATGCAAAGAGGGCCATTTATCAGTTTGGCACCATCTCCAGCTTTCTGAACCCTCAGACATCCCTGATACAAGTAGAAGAGCATAGTGTCCCCTGTGCCACCACTAGCAGAGAAGGTAAGGCAGAGCCTATCCACTGTGACCCACGTTCTCTCAGAGGATTCGTGGTGCTTGGGATAGAAGAGATAATGCATCCTGTGCGACTTTAAACCTATTAAGTTACAGCTCAGGATGTTTAATCTTATAAATAAGGGATCTGTACTTGTTTCACGTTTCCAGGGAAGGAGATTTATGAATCTGCATAACTCTAAGCATTCTGACTGCAGTTTATTATTTATTTATATCAAGCATGTGACAAAAAATGTCCTCTGGTCTGCTTAAATGCATTTCTTTCTCTGGACATCTGTAGTCTAAGGTCACTCTTGCTCATGAATGTGCAAAGGAACCTCAGCTCATCCTTCTCCTGTGTTTATTGCTCTGTCCTCACTTCAGGAAAATATCTTCTGCACAAGTCTAGTCTAGAATCAGCATCTACCTGTTGCTCTCCACACACAGCCATCAGTAACTGCAGGAGGTCTGAGTCTTCCTGACAAGGGTATGAGTCTACCAGAAACATAACTTTGGGGAATTCTTCCCCAGTTCTGAACTCCAACCCAGGACCAGCCTGTTAGCTCCAGGGACCAGTTTCTTGCATATCCTGCCTAGCCTAACAGGATGGCTTATTTAAGCTGTTACAAGATTCACTGTACAAACTAGCAGAAAAGAAGTTCCCATAGTAGGAGTAAAGACAGAAGAAAATGACACAGCTTTTTGCTGTATCATCCTTATCTGAGGGACCCACCTTACCAATTCACTTCTATAGTCTGTTGTAGCCATGTCCCAGGACCCATGTGGAGCTGTGGACCTGCCTGTGGTCTTGGAATTGTCAGTGAGGGGATGAACATTTCCAGCAGGAAATGAGAAGTACTCACAAGGGTATCCCCTTCCAGGGATAACTTTCCCCGAACCCCCCAAATAGAATTCCATGAGTTACATTGCATTTGAAGTGCAGCACAATTACAATGCAGAGGCCTGAAACTATTGCCAATGTTTTTCCTTCTTCTTCTTTAGGAAATACGTATTTGCACATGAGAGCAACTGAAAACTAGGTTAAATACCTCCTGCACAGTCTCCCTCTTTAAAGTCCATCACGGTGCCTTTCTTTGATTCTTTCAATGTATGCAAGAAAATTGTGGTGTATTGACCCCAGCCAGCAGCCCAGCACCTACCCAGCTCCTTGCTCACCCCTCACAACACCAGGATGATAATCTCACCAGGACAGAGAAAAGTAAGAGCAAAGGAAGAAAACTCGTGGGTTGAGAAACAGAGAGTTTAATAAGTGACGGAAAGAAAAAAAACCAGTGATGCAAAAGCAGCTACTCACCACCTCCCACAAGCAGACTGATGCTCAGACAGTCTCTGAGCTATGGCTACCTTCCCAAACCAGCAACACCCTCAGTTTTGATTGCTGAACATGGCATTATATGCCATGGAATACCCCTTTGGTCAGTTGGGGTCAGCTGTCCCATGTGTATCCCATCTGTGTCCCCTCCCAGCCTCTTGCCCACCCCCAGCCTAAGTGCTGGAGGGGGCAGCTGGGGAAAAAGAGGCAACCTTGACACCGTGGGTGCACTGCTGTGCAATAGCCAAAATAATGTTGTGTTATCACTGCTCTTTTAGTCACAAATACAAGATATAATATCTTACAGGCTGCTGTGAAGAAAATTAACTCCATCTCAGCCAGACCCAATACGAAAAATAATGAATGCATTGCCTTAGGTTAACCACAAAGAAAATAGTCCTAGAAGGGACACCTCTTTCTTACCATCAAACGCTATTCTAAAAGGGCTTCCCTTTTTATTCCACATGTATTTGCCACTTGGGCAAGTGCAAAAACATAGAGTCAAAAATATCTATACAACCTGGCTTTCTGTGAATTTAATTCTGCCATTTCCAGCTGAGCAAAATTATCTTTACATCATGAAAACATATGCTTCCCCTTAATAAAGTTTTAATGTAGCCTCTTCAAGTCTCTCCCTTCAGTTTTGTGCTGATGCAGTAAAGGATTATCCATGTAAAATTATATGGCCAAACTTTCTGCTGTGAGTCAGCATAGTTCCGTTGTTTTTCACGGATCAATTAACACACACTGGAGATTCTAGCTGTTGTTGTCTATGATGGCTAATTTGCCTATTACGGGGAGCTGCGAGCCATCTGTATACATGCCATAAGGACACACCAGTGAAACAGAGACTGCAAACTGAGAGAATATGACCTATGACCTTAAGAGATTCAGAGACGAGGTGGGTTGCCTTACCTTTGGAGCCTGTAGCACATCAGACACACCTTGCTTAGCTACTGCAAAATCAGGTTTTGGTACAAGTGTTGTTGGCTTTTTGGGAGGCCTGGGTGGTGGATGAAGGGCTTGGTTTTCATATCTTCGCATCATGTAGTATTGCTGTTCACTGATCTCTTCCACTATTGTCTTAGTTGCAGGAGGTACAACCATCTGGACATCTTTGCTGAGCAAATGGATTGACATGTTTAAGCGATATACAGGAATCTCCCAGCTCTCCACTGGGCTGCTGGTGCTACTGATCAGCAAATAAGAGTCTGTGATTTCTTCTTCAAACTGCAGACCAGGCACGGCAGCCAAGATGTCTTCCTCAACAGAAAGGTCCCTCACAGACACTTTGACATTAAAAGGCAAACGAAATTCTTTGCAAATCTCAGAAAGCTGGTACTGTTTCTTGTCATGAATCACTTCCACAAAGCCACCTTCCATGTACATAGGGAGGAGCACTTTCTTATATGTATCACTCAGTATTTGTTCACAAGCTAAAACATCTATGACTTTCTTTCTTCCCTCATACAGAACTTCACTAGTCTGGCGCTGCTGAACTAGAAACTGGTCTCCAACCGAAACAGAAAAAAGCTCTTTATGAGGGGAATCAAAGGCTTTAGTTGCTACAACATGAAGCTGTTCCTTTTCGCTTCTTGCTATCTCTAAGTCATAGGCAGTTGGAAACTCCCGAGGTCTTCTCTTGAACTTTCCTCTGTAGCTTATAGGGATTAAAAAATGTCTTTTGGGGGAATCACTTCTGATCTCAGAGGCTAGGACTCTTGTTGCCTGGTACTTTCTGTAGATGATGATCTCTTTCCCCGTATACAATAAGTTATAAGGTTTCTGGCTTCCCAAAGGCCCATCCATTATCTCAGCAACCATAGGAAATTCCTTGCTTGTTCTCTCAAATACATCTTCCAAAGACAGTGGCTGAAGGAAAGAGCTAATATCATAACAGTCTGTTATATCTTTGACCTCGACATCTAGATCTGAGAGGATATGAACTATGTCCTTTCGAACTGAAAAGAAAAAGAAATAACTTGATTTTTGTTTACAAACTGACACTGCAATAAAATATACATGTCCTATTGGACAGATACTAGAAGTACCTTCCCTGAGGTGTGCACCTCCATATGTTAACATGCACAATTAACAGAAAAAGTTAACTGTTTTAATTTGAGATATATGGCTATCAGATATGCAGGAGACCTCACAAAGGAAGACAGAAACAAGAGGAGATGAGAATAAGGTGCGCAAGTGAACAACAGTCTAAGAAAAAAGGAAAGGGAAAAAAATCTAGCTCACTATCTTTCTCATAGCATCTCCAAGTTTAATCAGGTCTTATCTTATCAAACTCCTTTTCTTGAATACAAGTTGCATTTCTATTCTTTTATTTCATAGTAACTTATGATTTCTCCAAAGAAATGGGTGGGGGAATATTTTTAATTAATAAATAGCATTTGAACCCATTAACACATGTTGTTGCTGTGGCTAGTCTGGGAAAAATAAGATTTTTGGTATATATATGAGAATAATTAAAATATATATAATTATTAGAAACTAATATAACTTTTTTAAAAAGGAAAAAAAACCTTGTATAACGAAGCTTATGTTTGTTGTTAATGAATGAAGAAATTTCTGCTATAATGGTCCTTTGTGGAACTCTTAAATTTTCTTCTGTGGCATCTGGTTTTATTTGCTATCAGAACTGAGCCATTGCATTTAACAGTCTGACAGGGAACAACAACTCTCTCATCACAAGTGAACTTGCAAAATTTTGGATGTAAAACTTCTAAGCACAAAGCTACTGTGCAATTAAGGCTTCTTTACGAATTGGGTTGAAGATCAGTGACACCACAGATCACTGACCAGGGCAATAAAATTTTACAAGCAAATAATATTTAATGACTCTCTTCAATAAGAATTCTTCTGAACAGTTCTGCACATAAGGATAGTATATCTTGGATTCTTGTAGCAGGACGTACCAATATTTTATACCTAAAAGTCGGTATTGGATGTATTTTACATGATAGAGTTTCATGACAGTGATTCAAGATCTGTTCATTCTGACTCTCCTTTTGTCACATTGATGTCTTCAGGTGACAAACATCCTAAGCATGACAAGGGAAAGTCAATGAAGGAGGAATGACAATTGAAATGGAAAGTTTTCTATGAGCATTTGGGGGAATACCACACACACAATTTGTTCATTATTAAGAATGTGAGAAGTATAGAGGATTAATGACCACAGCCTATGAAAATGTAGTCTGCTATACTTCTTATCAGGAATCTTTTTTATTGAATTGTGGATAGTATTTCTCATACTTTATATTGTGTCTATTTATAGTCCTTCTAAAAATGTTGAAAATCTATTTTTCAAGGTCCAAAAGAAAGTAGTCAAACATGTACCATGAAGCCTACTTTTCAAGTTTGTATTAAATAGTTATTTAGGACATATTTCATGCTTCTTAAGTGTTGGGCACACTATGAAACATAAATGGGCATGAGATAAAAATCAACAAATACAGGTCTCACTGGAATATAGGATTGGAAGACAAGAGAATACCAACCATTTCTGAATCTTCTGAAAGCTTTTTAGAAACATTAGATTCTTATTGATTCTGCACATATATCTAAGTGGATATAGGAATACACCAGGAGATGGGCTAGATTCCTGAATCTAGTTAGAGTTGTGGAAAATTGATTATTTTATTACATGAAGATGTATTTTCCAAACTCACACATTGGATCACATAGCAAGCACAAGTGAATATCTCAGAATAAACATTTTAAAACTGTTGTATATTGTGCTAATGGTCTCTGTCCACTTTTATTTCTTTCTCTTTTATCCATTTACAGAATCACAGAATCACAGAATGTTAGAGATTGGAAGGGACCTTGGAAGATCATCTAGTCCAATCCCCCTGCCAGAGCATTTACTTGCATCTTTCATCAGAGAAATCTCAATTATTAAAAGATTTCCAGCTTAATACCCTCTGCTTCTAGTAAAGGCAACAAGCAGCAAAACCTGCCCAGAAGCTGAAGCTCCTACGCTGCAGACTTCAACAGGACAGATGCATCAACAAGTAGAATCACAGCAAGTTTCCATCTACTGCCTGGGTTGTCCTCAAGCAATGCCAAACATTTTAGCTTAAACTGTTTTTTTGCTTAGGTAGGTATCTCAGTTCAGAGAGGGTATGCTATGCATGCACATGTGGGTCATTACTGCAGCTTGGCTATTCAAGTCACCCTCATGAGCATTTCACTGTGTGCTTATACCCTTGCACAGCTTCTAATTTTATTCCTGTGACTACTTATTTCACTAACAGATTTAAAGTAAGGCATAGATATAGATATTGGTAAGAACAGAACCCTTGAGGTTCAATGTTTTGGTGGAACAACTAGAACAGTGTCAACGTGCCATGGACAAAATTTATTTGTTTTTCAAATAAAAAATCATAACATAAATTACAGCTTTTAAATATACTGCTTTTCTAATGTTTTCCTGTTTCCTCAAACCTAGAGGTTTCAGAAATGGTCCATGAATCTATTCTGTTTATATTCTATTGATATTTGTTTCTGGAATAGGGTAACAGAATATGGTTTTCTTTCTGAAGCATCCTTGTCCTGAAAAATAAATGGTAGTTGAGTGTGTTACAACATGTATGTCTGCAATCTTTTTTTACTTCCTAGCCAATAGGCAATATTATTTTTATCTTTCTTGATCTTGAAACTAGCATCAGTGGCAAAGATCGATCAGGAATTCTTGACCAAACTGACTCCTTCCTATTTCAAGCAAATTCCATGCATTTAAGGCTGCTTTGCTACACTGAGCTTAACAGAACACTGACTTTTATTGCTACTTACATTTCATCACTGCCTGCACTTCATAGACAGGTGTGAGAATCAAGCAGCCATCAAAATTCTCAGGAAGTGGATTAGAGGAGTCCCACATATGTAAAGTGTTGGAAAGTTTGACAATCCGGTTTCTGCACTTAGGGATTTTCCATTCTGCAATCTCTTTTAGGGTATATATCTGGTCATCTTCACACTCGTAGAATTTTCCTTCTTGTGAAAGGGGCAAAGTAAAGGAATGAGACTCGTTATTTCTGACCACACCACAGTTCACAGCCATTGTTCCGTTGACCTCTTCCACGGAGTTGAAGATGATCTGCTCACCACGGTTGATAGTGAGGTTTGTCAGTTTTATATCCTCAGGGCTGTAGAAACATGGATGGCCAAATCTTGTTGGCCCAATAAAGACTTTTCTTGTAATTTCTTCAATGCTGACATATGGAGTTTTATCTGCCACAACCTGGTAAAGACCTAAGGACAGAAATCTTGCATTATAAAAAGGGATATATAAAAAAGAAGCCATGCCAAATTTTAGATTGCAAATGCAGTAAAAATGGGGAGCAAAACACATAAAAAAATTCATAGATGATAGCTTGGTTGATAGAAATGTGAGTTTATAAAGATAATATCAACTACATGATACAAATCATAGGTGTCTGGAATTAGCCCTTTCCACTCTGCAGCTAGTTTCTGATATCCAACATTTTTACATCCAAGGTAAAAAGAAAAAAAACGTTATTTTCTTTGCTACAGAAAAAAAGAAAAATTAGCCTAAATTCATACTATCTTCTCAGGAAACCAACCTTTAAGAAAAAAATGCAGACATGGTATGAGGAAAAGCAACACTACTGTGATCAGTGAAATGCAAGATAAAGTTTCTGGCTAAACATTGTACTATGTATTCTTCCACACACAGAATGCAGATTTCTAGGCCAAGTATGTTTAAAGACACATCACAGAGGAAAAAGTAGTGCCTACAGATAAAAATGAGCAAAGGAAATTGATTTTAGCATATCTGCTAGCCCAGCCCCTCAGATGGAGTAACTCAAAGGTTGGGAGCTGTAGCACTGTGGCCATCACAAAGCAATTAAAGTGCTGAAGTGCTGCAAGGCAGAAGCTGCATCTGAGCTTCCCTATCCCCTCGGGACATTATTATTTCATGTTAATCATGCCCCTTGGAGATGTCACATTAAGAGTCTACATTGCAAGAAAAATATGTATATTTCTACAGTTTTGTTTTTATAGAGGAAGATGAAATTGACGGTTTAGAGGTCTGAAAAGTAGGGTTTAGCTGAACTGTGTGTTTCGGCTGTTTTCTTCTCCAGGCACAGCAGTGTGAATGCTGCCTTGTGGAATTACATTACAGCTTCCTGGGACAGGCATTGACTAAGGCTCTCTTCCAAGTGAATATAACTGAGGCGTAGAGGTTATTCCTAGGCCAAGTCTGCAAGCCAGGGGACCCACACAAATTAAATGGTAGCTACAACTACAGTGATAAAGCAGGCAAGCTCCCTGGGAGATAGAGCCTTTCTCCTTCCTTCCCCCAAAGCCAACTAGCAGAAATCCTACAGCCCCTGTTGCTCCACTTTTGCCTCCTCTGGACCACAAAAAGGGCACCGAATCTCCCACCTTGGCAGTTATGGAGCATGGGATGGGGACTCAAGGATTACTGCCTGGCACCACTAGAGACACTTTCATGGCAGCTCCACATCTCATGAGTGGTTTCTGCCATGTCTACAAAGACTTAAGTGTCCCATCCACCTGCCTCTAGTTGTCTAGTGTAGGAACTGGGACAACACTGTGACTCCCTCCTCATGGGAACCAGAGCGTGAGAAAAGGGCAGGATGCCCCAGCAGATACTTGGATCAGCAAGGTGGGATGCCAGAACACAGTTCCTATTGGATGCTGGGAAGACACTCCCTTCTCTAGATCTCCTCTGAGAGTGGTATTGTTTAAGAAATTAGATCAGGGAATTGCTTCAGTTGAAAACAACCTCCAAATTGCTTATTTTCTCCACACCTTTTCCCTTTCCGAGTTTCATCCACTGACCACAATCAACACAACTGAGGGGCCTGAATGGAAGCAGGGGCTCCTTAAGATTATTTTATTTTTATTTTCTTTGAAAAGGATATAGCAAACTATTCTCTCCAACACAACCACCTTTTTTTTTTTCCACAGAATTGCTGTGATTCTTGTTTCACTGTAACAAAAACTGCTACCTTCACTTCGTAGCTTTAGCACCCTCCATGTTAAAGGAGGTGTTATTAAGATTCTGTCTCTTGAGTAGCTTTCAACTTAATTTATCAGTAATTTGGCATGTTTGGTTCTAGGTATCCCATGAGACTATGAGGATCTGTGGCAACTAACTGTTCTGAGGGCTTGTCAGCAGCCTAAACAGTAATAGTCTATTTGACCTACTAATGAGATAGTCACTAGTTGTGCCTATGTAACTGCTTTCTGCAGTTCTGTTTCTTCACAGTTATCTGTATGACAGTTAGCATTTCCTGTGTGAAATTAGTACCCTTGTGCAAATACATCCTCTACATATATGTCCTCACCGCAGTGCTACAGGAAAGCCTTCAGGCCTTTTTCCAGACTGCAGGGAAGCCACATCCATGAATTCAGCTGCACAAGTACAACATACAACTTCAACACACTTTTCTTTCTCATAGCTATTTTTAATGTTTCTCATAACTGTTTTTAATGTTTCTCATAACTGTTTTTAACACAAGTATTAATAAGCAAGTTAGACACCTCAGTCCTAATCGCTACTGGAGCTGTCAGTGCAGATCAAGACAAACTTCATTGGTTCATTAACATTTAGAAAACATCGCAGTGACAAAGCACCAATGACAAACTGAAACTGTGAAAAAGACAGCATCCCCCAACAGTGTTCCAGTGTCATGCTTTGTAAGCACAAGATGGGCATTGTCTCCTAGCAGTTCTGGGAGAAAGCAAATATGAATATTCTTAATTAAAAAATGTGTTCAAAGTACATATGATATATCCCAAAAGCAATAACTATGTTTACCCATCTGTGATACAGGACCACATGTATTGCCCCTAGAAAACCTCCAGAATTGCATTAAAAAGCCTCCATAAACTATGTTAGAAAACCATTCCCAGTTGAAAATATTTGGCAATGTACAGGTATGAGAATCATTCTTCTCTATGAGTTTGAGAGCAGACTTAAGGTCTACTAATTTTTCTGGGACTAAGGAGCTATTTGGAAGCTGGCTATTTTAGCAACAACCTGATGAGCATCCTGGGTTGGAAAGCAGGTTTCATATGGAAGCATAATTACCAGGTCTCATACAAAACAAGGCACCTGATTACCCCCTTGGGACTAGGCAGATTGACAAAGTCAGGATTGGGAGCAGAAAAATCTTCATCTTGCGTTCTGCTGATTTTCTTAGTTTTGGTAACAGAATGCTTGCATTGGCAACTAAAGAGCCATGTGGCGTTGCATACTTAGCTTCTGTATTGATGAGACCCGTGAAGTGGAGGTACCTAATAGCCACCTGTTCATGCTTATGGGTATGTAAAGTTCCATATGTTTCTCTCTGTATAGAAAAGAGGTGAACATATAGAAATTTATTTTGATATGATGGGTAAAAGCCACTGTGGTTGGTGTCTTCTTATAAATGCTCTCTTTGCTACCATAATAAAAACCAAACCAAACAAACCAAAAACCCCACAAAACCCAAACAACATTATCTGGAACTACTCATAACCTTATTAAAATCACTATGAATCAGATTACAAAACCAAATGTTTTCCAAACCTAAGATAGCAAGGAAATCTCCAGTGCAGGAGACATATGGTAAGTTTGAGACGTTGAAGTTGGTGATTTTGAGGTCAAACAAAAATATTTTGTACTTTTTCATAAATTGTAAAATGACTGAATCAAATTCACTTAGACTTTCTTAAGACAGCTTGGTGGACAACTTGGGAGAAAGATAGATGGAAAGAGCAAACCTGGAAAAAAAGTCCATCTGGTTTATCAAGAGCCACCATAATTGCTCCTATATAACTACTTTCTAAATGTAACCTGGTCTATGACCAAAGTGCACTGATGCCGAATCGTTTTGGGGAAAATTACAGAAAGAGACAAGAATAATTATACAAACACAACAAATACAGGAATGCATAACCATTGTCACACTGCATGAATCCTCTGCACCTAATGGCATTTCACTAGGTCAAGTGCCTGCCGAGCCATAATATGATAATTAGTAAGCCCCAAACTTAATCAGCCCATCATTTTCAAGAAATGTTTTAGGCACTGATGTACACATTGGTAGAGAGAGAGGGTTTGGGAATCTGAAAAAAATATTTTCACTAGTATGGGAGACAAAACATAGCCCAAGGATCACCCATTTAGTCCTGTGGGAAAACATGTTTTCATAGAAGGATGGTTTTACCACCTATTTACAGAACAGTATATACAGCTCTCCTTTACCGGTTACAGAGTGATAAAGTGTACCTCCCTGTAGCTTTATAGACTTCCCATTTTCAGTCTTAATTAGAGTCCTGAAGGAAAGGAATATTCTTTTTATTCTCTCTTTTTCTTCTTTTCCCCACAGAAATCTGAGGAAACCAGTAATCATGCTCATCTAGTAGAGCAGCAAGTAGCCTTCAAGGAAAAAAATACAGCAGAGACACCTTCTGTCCCAGACTAGCAGTTTCTGTTCCCTAAGGTAATGCTGAAGACTGGAAAGAGCTCGGCTCCCAACTTCTCTGGGACTGACTTGGTTGCTCTTCCTGTTTTCCCTTGCCTCCACCACCCACTCTGCTACCTCCTCTGCTCTGGCCGTTCCAGCATCCTCCTCTCCCAATCCTGCCCCAAAGGCCATCTCTCCTATCTCTCCATCATCTTCTATCCAGATGAGCCTTCTACTGTTTAACCCTTGTTCTTCCATTGTTGTGCTGCAAGGCCACAGACAAGTGTCCTGTCTTGTGGCTCACAGAGGCTGGGAGCTCAAAGGGACAGCCATGCTCAGCTGCATGTCTGTCAGACCATGTACAAATGAGCAGCAGTAACTGTCAGGGTCCTCCTGATAACAGGGACAGCCCAGCAATATTTTTGCAGAAGAAGGAATGTAACAGAACAAAGTGAAATAATTTGTGCTGGCAATAGTTCAGACGTCGTGCAAATTACCTGTCTCTGCTACCCTGTTAATAGTGAAAACTGTAGTTCAAAATGCTGCTAGATATAGCCGTGGAAGTGTCTAGAGTAACAGCAGACTTCTTTCTTTTTTACCCACTGTATGAGCGTAGAAAGAATAGCCTGGTCCTCTGAGGCATGAAAGAGAACAAATTAGAATGAGGATGAAATGAAATAACACAGATAGTGAACTTGCGGTTGCAGTGGTTTCTCTAATGCAAAGGACAGATTAGGCCTTTAACAAGGATCTGATTTGCCAGAGCAGAAAAAGGGAATTCTGTAGATTGTAAATGTGTTCAGAAAGACAAAGAGTAAGGTGTGTTTAAAGCCAACAAGCCCAGTTCTTCACTCACAGAGACGCTATCCCCAGAGTAACCTAAAGAGAAGTGTTGTTTATTTACGTCAGCATGCACACAGTGAAAGGATACATGAGCCCATCACATGCAAATGATAACTCGTGACAGAGGAAATGGAAAATAACATCAAAGCAAAAGTTTTATTTGTATCAACCCCGGCAAAAGAGCACCATACAATGTAAATGCAGTGCCAGACTCCTAGAGACCTCTGGATATTTTTACTGAAGCAAGTAAGTCAATGGCAGTATGAAAAAAAGATCATCTACGAGTCAGTTCACTGCTTTGTTCTGGAGACAGGGGCAAGCCAGCAACACCCTAATACAAAGTTTTGTTCAGAGCTTGGCATGCGTATGAAATAAACTGAAAAGGAAAAAGGTCAAGGAAAAGCAGAGGCCGAGACATCTTGACTTTGAAAAGCAGAATCATTCTTCAGCTAAGAATTAAATTAGACAAATGGCAGATTTACATCTTACCAAAAGCTCTTGAACGCATAAAAGTACATACACAGAGAGAAACAAGAGAGTAGTGCTCCCTGTTGGGCTAATAAGAAGTGTCATTATGCCCCTCTTCAGTGCTGCTGTTCAGTAATACCTGTCATGTGGAGGATAATGATGATAAATTTCAGCAAAATGAACTCTGAGTTTATTTTTCTAGTGAAATAACCCAATTTTCTAGAACACTTGTTGGGAGAGCTGATAGGTATGCATGCAAATTGTAGTGATTAGACAGAATTTGAAAATGTCCTCAACAGGGCAACAACATCCAAATGCCAAGTTGTAAAATTGATCACTTGAATGCAAACAAATCGAGATTCACCAGGTTCAAGCATTTGAAATCACAAGGCATTCTGTTCTAAAAATCAGGAGATTCAACATTAATACATGTAGGATTACTTTTATCACTCAGTTGTGTTGGATATTTTAGGATTCAAATGTTCAAACCCATCTGCCAATCAAGATTTAGAATATTACTCCCTATATGCATATATATTTTAGAGACAGAAGAAATGTTAATAATAGCAAAGAAGCTTTGACTTCAAGAAAAATACCAAGTGTCTTGAGAGTTCACAATACAGCAGTACTTCAATATCTCTAGATAGTCACAGATAATTAAAATGTCTTTGAGCACTACAGTGCTTGAAACTCGCGTTCCAAAAAAGTCTTTTAATAAGTGGTCATAGATTCTGATTCACCAAGTAAGAAAACAGTGAAAGTAAATTGAGGATCTACTGGGGAAAAGAAAAGTATATATAGGACTATTTCAGAGAGAAATCTGTATTTTGGAGATGGAAAATGAAGGCATGGGCAGAAGATGTTTTCCTGTGGAATTCAGATGAAACATTGCATTCCCATACGCTTTTACATTTTATTTGTTTCAAGAAGTGTGTCTTATCTCCCTCTGCAGAAAAAGCACATACCAGTTTGGGCACTGGCATAAGCTAAACCACATATATGCGCGCACATTCTCACATGCTCAGCAATACATTAGAAGAACATCAATGGTGTTACTAAGTCAAGCACTCAGACACTAGAAAACATGAATATTATATTTCCTCATGCAGCATTAATTTAACCTCCCATGTGCTTGCAGTACAATACAGTGTTAAATGTTTGCATTGTATTTTTTTTTCTATAAAAGTGTAGTCTCATTCAGTGCGTTAGCTAGACTTCTGGCCAAAGTGAGTCCTGGACATGACCTCAGGCTCTCAAGAGCTGCTGTGTCCTTGTGCGTGCCTTGTCCCAGTGATTCCTACCATGAGATATCCTGTAACTTCTCACCCAGATATACACAGGGTCCCTCCCAGATCCCACTGGACTCCTCCTGTTGTTTTCTAGCCCCCTCATCTCCTCTCCTGGAAGTGCTCCCATTACCTCTGCTGCCTGCAAGACTCCCAGGGCAGGAGATGCCTTACATATATATTTGTGTGGGGTTGCAGTAGGTAACCACCTCCACAGTCGTCTTCAGTCCCTGGTCTTTGCTTATCAAGCATTCATCCTTTTGCCCTGGTGCAGGGTCCAATCTTTTCTACCAGATTCCTAACCTAGTTTGCCTCCTCCACTTCCCATTCATGGATGCTTCCAGCCCAGCACTTTTCCCTCTGTGCTACGGTCACTTCACTGTTTGACACAGCTGGGCCCTAACAATAGACGAATTGAGATGACAGCAGAATTGAGAAATGAATAAACATGACGCGGTAAACTAGGTACCCTGGGTACTGTACTTGGCCATCTCTCTCTAACAAGACCACATGAACAGAGGAAGATATGTTTCAAATAACAAGTCAGTACCACAGCCCAAATTTCAATCCAAAATATGGGTATTTTAGGACTTCTATGTAGAATAGTCGAAGTGTTTTATAAGCAGAACAACACATCTGTTTTCCTCTAATCCTGTTTCCAGGTATAGAGCAGCCACTTTGGGCACTAGAATTAAAATAAAAAACTAAAATAAAAACATAACAAGGTACTAAAAATATTTCATATCCAAAATAATATAATAAAATATAGTAATAGTAAATAAATTACAGTCTGAGCACACCGCAAGGAAGATTTCAGCTCAAAGTTTGGCAAAGTCATAAGTAACTGAAAAGAAGACTTTTGTAACAATTCTTACACCAAGTGACCTCAAGTACAGAAAGCATTACTATCAAGCACTATAACATTAATAATTTCTCTCCAGGCTTGAAAAGAACTATAAGAGTTGAAATTTAACAATGAGTTGACTGTGTCTTGTGCCATCTGATAAAATTTTATCCTTGACAGCTGAGCAGTAACCTCAAACAAGTATCAGTCAAGACAGCAAATCAATAAAATGAACAAAGGTGATTACTCAGGGTTATAATTCCTCAAAAACATGTATTCATGAAATACTGTACCAGGAAAATTTAGTGGTAATTCCACTTTGGCTGAAAACTGGCTGACTTCATTATTCTCACAGATACTCGCTATGAGCTTATTAATTTTGAAGCCAATAACTTTAATAACTTCTCCCGTTGACAGGCAGCATTCATTTCCAAACATTTCATAGATGGAGCCTAAAAAGAAATACAAAAGGAAAGAAAAGTGTTATTCATTTTTTTCTCAATTTGTCAAGTGTCTTTGCCTCTTTTTATTTTTAAAATAAGTTACATTAAATAATACTTATCCTGTGATAACTAACCCAGTTTTAATTTTCTTCCTTAGTGTTATGAGAGAATCCATCTTGTGACTTCAGTGATCTCTAGATCAGGTCTATGTGTACACTGTTCTTAGATTCATGTAAGGAGAACAAAGTCTGAAGAACCTGCATTTCCAAGTTATTAGATGAAAACGGAAAGAGGCAGAGCATAGAATTGCCTGGATCATCAGGAACTGCCTCCTGAAATCAGCAGGCAGTGGAGGTCGAGGAGGAAAGGTGCCTCTGTGCCACACAGGGCACATACCATAGGAAACAACAGACTAGAGCAGAACACGAAAAACCGTAGACCCTAGAAGGTGGCCAGGGAGAGGTCAGGAGACACCAAAGTGCAACCAGCATTTGAGCTTTCTGTAGTAACAGAAAACCTGAAGAAAGTATAAGAAATTGGAAAACTGGCAAATTAACAGTCATAATCCCTGCCCCATTCTGAAATTAGCCTAATCGTTCTGACCTGGCAGGAAGAGAATTCATTTTGTGATATTCTGTAGTCTGAGAGCAGGAACAAGGCAATCCGACCAAGCATTTCAGAGCTTCCTCAGCAAAACCTAGTACTGCAGCTTGCCTTGCCAAAAACACCCTCCTTTATCCATTGTAGCCGTGGTCAATCTCTGCTGTTTCGGAAGTGGGGACAGGGGGAGAAGAACAAAGCAAAACAAAAACAAAAAACAACTTCTGCAGAAGAAGATAAATTCTTCCTGGACCCTGCAGGAGATCAGCAGAAGTTTTGAGGAATGGGATTAATTGATTATATATAAAGGCAGTGCAGCAAACACATGGTGATTAAGTCTTCCTTCACTTCCATTTGTAGATAAAACTGCATCAGAACATCAGAAATACTAACTTTAGTGCTAACTTCTATTCTTCTGATGCTGTGCAGTTCCTTCCAAGTAGTTACCAAGTTCTGTCCTGAAGTGGTGTGGAAGTACCCTCTCTGGAATCCCATCTCAGAATTTCATTGCCCTCACATTGAGAAACCTCACTTTCATTTCCACTCCTGGTGTACTGGTGAGTGTATTCATTTGCTCTACTGATAACATTGCTCTGCTACTTAAAATAATTTTTAAAAAAATTTCAATTTCTCCTTTCCCCCAAGTGTTTGCAATATTAATTTTGCCCCTTTTTGGTCACATATTTGACAAAAATCTAGAAGAAACTAATTATCTTTTTCTCATCTGAGAAGACAGATTTTCCTTCCCATAATCCCTCTATTAGCCCTTTCTTTTAACTTGTTAAAGTATTTTTTTTCTTTTTTTTTTTTTTTTTTTTTTTTTTTTCTTTTAGTCTAGGCAACCAGAATGGTCTCAGGCAATGAGAGAGATTTAAAACCTGACCTCTGGCTATAGTAGCAATCAATAATTGAGACAGCTGGTACGTAAATAGTGCCACTGCCTGCAGAACTCACTTCCCACAGAAAGTAACTCTCCTCGCAGCTGGGAGGGTAGAAAAGAATTTTAAATTTTTTTTTGACAGGTGTCATATCAGAAATGCAACTATTAGCGAAGTGATTTTCCTAATGCTTACTCAAGATCAATTTCAGTCATGACTGTAGCCTGGGCTAACAAGCATCTTGTATGGAGTCTGGTATACATTTATCAACTCTGCTGCAGAACTTGCAGGTGACAAGCACTTGGTTACCACCTTGACCTCATTGGAAGTCACTGGGAGTCCAACCTGAGCAAAAGTTGTTCTGGTTTTAGCCTCAGAACAAAACCACAGAACAACGGGTTTGTGTCAGGACAGGACAATGAACAAGAATAATACTGTTAACTGGTTGAGTTTACCCCGTTGTGAAGACATGTCCAGGGAAACCTGTCTATTGCTTGTGCAATGCTCACACAATTGAGATGCACACCAGGAGATTCCTAGATGCTCCCCTGAGTAAGACAGGTATGGATATACATTTTTAACCCTTTGTAGAAGAAATCTAGGTTAAAAAAATAATAAAATCATGTGGCAGACGCTTTTGGCAGGCTGGCTGTGACACTGCTTGGCTTCCCTTGATGAGAATCCTGTATAAGATCAAGGGGACAGCTGTGTGTAGGCTCTAAACTCCCCCACCAGGCTATAGGCTTTCTGTTGCACACAAGGATGATGATTAGCACAGAGATATTCTGGATTATACTGCTACACAAATATCAACCACAGCCAGGTGAAAGAACATGCTGTTTATGCATCCTTAAGCAGAAGACCAAGAGAGCTGCTGTCCTTTAACTGAAAAAGAACAATCTGGTTTTCTTGTTGTAAAGCTAATGCATCATTGTTTGCTCTCCCTTTAGTCCCTGATCAATTCAACATTGACTAACTCAGATGTCTCCACTGGATATTGCTACAGCTCCCATCAGTAGGCTGGCTGCTGCTCTAATAAACACATGAGGAATTATCATAGCTCTCATTGCTTTAGCTGAGCTTCACAGGATATTTATGACAGTCAGAAAAGTGCATGTGCAATACTTATTTCCTATTAGAGTGAGAGGGAGAGAAAGATTGAGCAGTCTTGAAGAAGGTAATATTCCTTTTGTGCTAAACCACCGCACTCCTCACATCAGACACAGTTGAGATCACAAGCAACCATGATATCATTAGACAGAGGGAATCCCAGAGGACCCAGCATGATGAGCTGTGTGTTATAGAAATGTGGAAAGACGAGCAAAGAATTCCAATATTCTCAACTTTGAACAAATATTTGTGAAAATCTACTCAAAATGGGAGCTCATGGCTTCTAGATGCTTTTTTTTTCCTTCAGTGTAGATTTAGAACCAGCTTCTCCACATTAACTCAGTTGAAAATAGACCCCTAGAAACCATTTAACATATGAAAGTAACTACACTGACTAATTATCAGCTTTGGGCACATTTGCTTTCATTTCTGCTAGACAGCCTTTGGGAGTGCTCCCCTCAGTGCGTGGGGGACCTGCCAAGCAATGGCCTTGAGGGGAAGAATGGAGCAGTTAAGAGGCTGAACCTCTTAAAAAAATTACGTGATTGAAGAAGATCTAACTGCTACTTCAGTCTATATCTGCAGCAGAGTGGTGCCACCAAGAAATAAAGAGGGGAGCCAGAGGAGGGTCTTGTTTCTGATCGCAGCTGGTTCTGAAGGATTTACTACTTTTGTCAGGCTGGCTTCTGCTCAGGCACGATAGTCCAGCTGCAAATTGTACTACAGAGAGTTTGAGAAGTCCTGCCCTCTATCACAAAATAAAAAGTCTAAACAGGGCTTGTGCAAAGGTGAAAACACCAATCAGTTAGTGACAGGTCCAAGGCTGAAGATCCAATCTAGCAATACCCATAAGATTAGTCCTGACAAACAGTCAAAAATAGATGACTGGATGACACGAAAATTAGCCTTTGACAAAGCAATCAAAATTTGCAAAACATGAGAAATGCAGATAACAAACTCCACAAGGTGAACAGTGGCCTAGCACTGCAGAGATGGCAGAGAATCTAAAACACTGCAAGAAAAAGGTAAAATATGCAAGAAAGGGAAATCCACGCTCATGAAAGAGAGAAAGTACCTGAGGCAGATAAGCATATGGAGTTCAAGCTGGAGTCTACAAAAAAGCATTACGTGGAGCTGCAGGCTCTGTTTGAAACATCAAGGGCCAAGATAATGCATTCAGAAAAAAGGTGGATTATAAATGCTCAGCTGCAAGCCACAAAAGAGTGTGCACAGAATAGACACACAGAACTGTCACAGCACCTTAACTCACAGGGTCTTTCATCAAAACAAAACATAACATTATTGCAGAAAACAAATGGATCATTCACCTAAAAGCAACAGTTCTAGGAAAAAGTGAGATGAAAATTAAAAGTTAAAAAAGCAATGGTTTTAATTAAAATTAAAAAAAAATAAAATCAGGGGAGCTGATTGTCTTACCATCAAAGAAATAAACTATTACATGGGTACATAATCCCCTAGCAAAGATAATGCTTTGCAATGATAGTAAGGAAAGTGAACCCCTTCTTGAATTAAAAAAAAACAGGATGAAAGAAAAAAAGTATTTTTTGGCATTGTCAAGGAGGGAAGGGAAATTAAGCAGCTAGGAAGGATGCTTTAAGTCTTCTAGAAGAGAAAAAAGCAGAGTAGAAGTGGAGAGTGCCCAAGCATCCCAGGACTTGTGGCCATAGCATAATATCTTTCACCCCAGAAGAGAAGTTGGACAAATTGTTAATATAACCACCAAGTAATGGACGTATGCCACTACATTTTACATCCAATTAAGGAAGTCAGAGACCAACCTTCAACAGCTTACCAGCAGTAAAACTGTTGTACTTTTACACCCCTGGCTACTGGCCAAACACCATACAGCCGCTCGCTCACCCTCCCCACTTCCCCTCCTGAGGACTGGGGAGACAATTAAAGGGATGAAAGGAAAAGAGACTCATGGGTTGAGATAAGAACAACTGAATAACTAAATTACTATAATACTGAAAATAATAATAAGTATAATAGTAATAGATACAAATGAGTGATACACAGTGATACTGCTCTCTTGGTCCAGGTTGTCTTCCTCTGGGTCCCCTGAGAGAGGGGCAACCCAGAGGAAGACAACCTGGACCGAGAGAGAATTTTGGGACAGAACCTCATTTACATACTGAGCATGACGTGGAATAGACTATTGGTCACTTTGGGTCTCAATCTTAAACCTAAGGTCAAATCTTAGGCTAGAAATTGGGGCTGTGCTCCCTCCCAGCTTCTCCTGTGCCTGCAGACACTGGCACAGCAGAGGGGCTGAAAAGTCCTTGACAGTCCTGGCAGCAGCTATAAACGTCAGGAAGTTATCAGCCTTCTCCTCAGCACAAATCCAAAACACAGCCTCACTAGCCACTATGAAGAAGGTTAACTCTGTCCCAGCTGAAACCAGGACAAAAACTTAAATATATCAGTGGATAGACAGATAGATAGACGTGTATATATGTATGAAGATAGGTATCTATCTAAATGACCATTTTCATGGGCAGCTTGTAGGACTTTAATTACTTTCTCCTTTATCAGATTCATTTGAAAGAGACCAAGAGGTTGAAAGATTATGAGGGTGAGAGGTTGGGAGGAGAATGGCTAACAGACTGAGATTGTGATTGCAGACACATAATTTTTATCTACACCAGGATAATAAAATCATTAAAAAATTAAACTCTGACAGCCATACAAGAACAGATTCATTTTTGGGGGTGCAATTGCACATACAGTATTGATTGTAATTACATATTTGTCTGCACCTAGATTGCCTTAGCCCTGATTTTAGCCCTTGCTTGGCGGTTTGCCTGGAATAATACAATGAAGATTGCATTCAGACAAGAAAAATATTACCTGTGTGATTTGTCATCCAGGCATTTGCAGCAAATATTTGTGCTGATAAAAGGGAGGGAGGGAAACTGCATGGTATCCAAAAGGGACAATAAAAATTCTTTTTCCTTTAAAAGCCACAGTAATTAGTCTTAAAACATTGTGAAAATACCTGCTGTGTAACAATGTGATCCTGAAAGATTTTATTTGAGCTGTGTGGTGCAGACACACACATACAAGATATTGAAAAAGAAAATTAAAATTAAAATTGAGCTTTTTGCTACATTTATTTGTTGTTGCACAACAGTAACTGTGTTTTTCCCATTCAAGTTACAAAGAAAGTGTAAAACGTTGAAAAGGTAAATCAAGTAACCTTAAGGACTGAATTTTTCTGATTTGAGAAAGATGTATGCAATATAATGCATAAAAATATTTTAGCAGAACCCAGAACAAAGGGGCTTATTTACAGTGATCAAACAATGCCCCTGAAGGCTGTAATTAAAGAGCTTGTTGCCTTTGAAACCACCTTTTCTGGATTGTTACTTTGTTCAATAAAAAAATGACATTTATAAACTTTCATAAGCTCATCTCTAATTTGACAACTCATATTAGCAAATACTGTAATCACATCAAAGCAACCATAACAATTGGTTCAATATCTTTTTTCTCCATCTTTCCTAAAATTCTAAGCAGCCACACCACCACCCTCCCTAACAAGAGCCCTTTATTTTATTTATTTTTCATTAGAAAAAGTCTTTTCGTATTTAAAACAACAATATAAAATATAAATGCAATGAATGCCTGAGATGGAGAATGTCATTCTTCATGTCAGGCCGTATGATAGTACCATCGAGAGAAATACTTTATAACACAAGGTAGAACAGCAAATATCTCAGTAATATGTCTCTTTTTCTTCCAGGCAGCTTAGAGCCCCACTCGGTGACTGCTCTCGGAGTGAAGGGAGGGAACAGTGAAGCTTCACTGGTGCCGATTAGGTAGTAAGGCTCAAAACAGGTCCATGACTAAGCAGCAATAATATGCAAGTCTCTTTGTCAATGGGCCCTGGGCAGTTTAGCAAGGAGGGCTAGGGAGAGTGATGCAAACAGGACAAAAGGATTGACTACAGTGGCACAGAGGACCATTCAGCAGGGCTGGAGCTCAAGCCCAGGCTGGCTGACTCCCAGTCTAACCATCTGTCTGTTACAGGGTGCTGCTGAGGCACTTCCAAATATCACCCCCCTCCTTTTTAAAAAAAAAAACCAAAAAAACAAAAAAAACCAAAAAAACAAGCTTTTCTCCTTACAAAAGCAAATGACTCTGCAGGCCAAACACTAGGCATTGACTCCTCAGCACCAGGACTTTGAATCCTTGAAGGATAAAATTCTCCCTTTCATCTCTCGGTAGCACCCACTGAATTCATTGCAGCTGGCAGGCTGAGCGGTCTCTGAAAGAAGATTGAAAGAACTGGGAACCTGGCTGTTTTGTAGGGAGATGAAAGATCTCCTGACATGTCCTGAAAGAGCAGAACTTTGTCCCAACATCCTTTTCCCTGTGCTCTTTTCTCCACTATTATGTTGTCATCAGTTGCCCATATGGGTGCTGTCTTCCCAGATCAGAGGTGACTCTGTTTCAGGGGCTGGAGAAATGGTTCTGCTTTATCATAAAGGCACAACCCCCTGGTACATCCAGTCAGCTGGAATTACAATAGACTGCTTTCCCCTACGACACAGCTCAGCTGAAATCACAGTTTTATTAAGGCTGCTGCAGGCTTCCAAAGTAAAATGAAGGGCATAATGCGTCTGTAATTAGTGTCAATAAAAGAGATATCATTCTTTATGGGCTTTATTTGGGGGTTATCCAGTTGTTCAGAATTTATGCTCCTTGGCAAGAAGAGAGATCTATTTTAAAGTTGCAAGGAAGAGAGTTTTGCTTAATAACTTTAATCATATTATACTCTGATTAAGCAGTAGGGAAAAACAACCAGTTTCTGATTACGAGAAGTTAGGTGTCTTTTTTTCAACCAAATACCTCCTGAGGACTGAAGGTGCTAATCAGCATCAGCTAGATTTTCCCCACTAAACTCAAACAAACTAACATCTTTTGGGGAAGATACAAAAAGGCTGAAAATCATATGCACAATGGCAGGCAAAGAAGGAAGCATGCCCCAGCTTCTCTCTCCAACCCCAGGTTGTTGGAGTGTCTTCAAATAGTATAGGGCACCTGTATGGCCTTTATCCACCCCTTCTTTCCTACCCCCAGAAGGTGCACCCACCAAGAGCGGGTAAACGCAGCTCCTCTGTGCCCACGCACTGCTCCAGTGGCCCGGATCCAGCAGCTGCCAGGAAGACAGCATGAGTTTGTGTAGAAGATCCTCTATCAAGTGAGAGAGCAACTTACTGGGCTTTGTAACAGCTCTTTTCTCTTTAACATGTCCTAAGCAACAAAAATCTGCAGGTTTGATCAGTCTGGGACACAAATCCTCCAAGGAGTTCAGCTGCTGAATTGCCGTGGAGGTAAACTCCCTCCAACAGGCTCTGTGCAGAGAGGGCTTCTTATCTTGATTATACCTAATTAGGCTGCAGAGGGTCTGACCTTTGCCAGCGCAAAACCCTCAAAAAACAAAAGCTGTAAAATTTATATTTTGCCATATAAAGTCAAACTTCAAATGTCAAGTGCTTTAAGCCATTTCAATCATAATGGAATTTTTTAAAGTTACTTCTGCAGTTTCTGATTTATTCCTTTTCTGATAGGTTTATGGCCTCTTTTTTTTTTTTTAATACTTTCTTCTGATTCTCATCTATCCAGAGGGCTTGCACTCTGCATGTGACAGCAGAGCTTTGTGCGTGTAGCACCCACTATAATGGAAAGAGCAAGTGAAACCCCAGCTCCAAAAGCAACATCTTTTTGTTTGGGTTTACTGACATGAGCCGGAATTGCTGCAGCAATGAAGAGAATGCCAAAAGCTGCTTTTGAACAGCATTAGTCACCATTTTAGCTGTTTGTGATTTACTTAGTTTTATTCATTTTCTTTGCAGCATTAATTACTTTGACTTAATGTATGTTTATTGCAATGTATGTTTGACAGCAAATCTGTGCTTTGTTGGACTGGGTTTAAGAAGGCTGCTTAAATTAAGTTGCAAGATCAGGCCAGAGTGTTGAGCACTTCACAGGTAAAGCCCAGAACCGGAAACATGTTTTAAACATGTACCCCTATGGAGCTCACAGCATGCTGCCCCTTGTGCCATTACTGTGTGTCCTACAGAGCTAGCCAGAACCAGTGAACTGGACAAAAAAAAAAAAAAACAACAAACACAAAAGCCCAGTTTCCCCAGGATCTTCTCTCCCCTCTCGTCTGCTATAATTGTCACCTTATCTCCCTGGAGCCTGAATTTGTGAAAATTGTAGAATGGCAAGTTCACGTGTAGGGAAACAGGTCCTGCTGCAGACCTCCTCCTCACATCCCTTGAGGCCCAAGTGCAAGAACAGCCAGGGAGCCCTCTCCACTGGAGGACACCAGCATGTTGAGGGCAACTTCGGCAAGCCAAGGCAGGGGTATTCTCAACCCCTGCGTCAAGACAAGCCCGGCAGTTTGGGTATTCTGCCCACCCACAGAGAGGCTTGGAGCTGAATATCACAGAAAGAAAATCCCCACAAGGAGATCCTCGAAACAGCTTCGCCCTCAGTGACAGCTACCCAGGGTCAGATTTTTCTCACTGTATCTGGATGAGTCATCCCATTGAGGGCAGCAGCATGAATAAAGTGAGCAATATCTGACCCATAAAAGTCAGGTTTTGTTCTCATATTGCATTCACTGAAGGGCACTTTCTTCTTGTTCAGAATAAAACTTGTTTTAGAAGTAGTCTGAAAAAGTGCAGGAGAGTTTCAGTGGTACACGTTAATAGAGAAAATTTACTCACATGCTCTAACTACTGACCACAAAAGAGAACTCAAACTATCTGTCACTCTGGCTGTACCTAGTATTCTTGCTCCTAACTGCTCAATCAAGACTAAAGGAAAAAACTATGCTCAAGGGGAAAAAAAAAACCTTCCATTTTTTTACAGACAGGTTTGGCTTCTAGCTCTGTAAAAAAAAAAAAGAGACAAATTAGCAAGTGGAAACACTGTACCACAAATTTCTACCATTTCTTGTGCAATTGTCCCTTTGGCATGCACTCAACTGAGACTCCACCCAGTAATGCACAAGTCATTTTTATTGATCGTCCACCTCTAAGAAATACAACCCTAATTATCTTCATCATAGCTGTTCAAAGTCACCCATGCTTTAGCATCTGTTTAAATTGTCCTGTTGCTTTTTATAAGAAAAAGTGCCCTTACTACTCCTGAAGAGGCAGCTTACTTGTTTCATTTATATGTATTACAGATCACATATCCTAGCTTTCATCGACTCATGGGCTTTTCATACTGATAAGGGAGCAGGATTTGTTCCTTCTAGGTTGGCTTAAAAACCATAATAAAGCATTCCATCATACATGATCATTTCCTAACTATTAGTGTTGAGAGCAATTTCTTGTCTAAATTAGGACTTGGGGCATCTGAGACTTGCTATACAAGGATTCCTCTTCTATTCAGTTTGCATAGCTGCAGTTCGGGGGTTAAAAGGACTTTTCGTACGTGGTTCCAGCACCAGCTGAATACATCCCCCATTGCCCCCCCCCACCCCGCCCTCCCAGAAACTCACAGAAGAATGCACTCTAGAAGAGTGCTGTTTCCCAGTACCAGAATCGGAAAGGGCGAAATTGAAACTGCAGAGATGCCGAGCTGGCATGGACACACAGCCAGCGAAGGAGAGCCAAGAGGAACCGTGAGCCTAAGCATGTTCATGTTCTTTATGGTTCACGAAAGAGAGTTTTGAAATGGAGCTATTCATATGCCCCAAACAAGCAGCAAATCCCAAAGGAGTTTTTTGACATTGTCCCTCATGCAGCTGTCAGAGAGCTCCGAGGAGCAGCCCCCAAAGCCAGGATCCCTATCTGGCAATATTGAGCATCTTTAACTCCCTTAGGCCTGGAAGGGCATTAACCAGGAATGTGTATATGACCCCATGGTTGTCTTTTCCCACCATTTTCTCCGTATATGGAGAGACCTGGCATTTTCCGAAGCCTCAGGAGATGGAGGAGAGAATGGAGCACTGCATTTACAGAGTGCTGCTTCACTGCACTCCCAAACTGCTGAGGTGGAGGCTGCTGGCTTACAGATCCCATCTCCCCAGAGAAAGAGCACACAGCAGAAACATTCCTGATGTGTTTCTCTGGTCTGTCATAAAGAGATGTCCTGGCACTACAACTGACACAACAAACGTGTTGCTTTCAAACAGCTGAACTGCAGAAGCTACCAACTCTCCCTGCACGGTGGCAAGTTCCAGTTCCTGGGGTCTTAATTCCATCACTGATGTGTGCATTTAGCTGTAGGGGAGTAAAAAAGACTAAGTGGGATTTCTATTTAAGCAGAGCAAAAATGGGAAGGCTGCAAGTAGGGAACATGGCTAGTGGCAAGAAACACCAGCAGAACAGGTGCCTTGAGCAGTTCTACATTTTTCACAATTAAAGTTTGACACTTTTTATTGTCCTGCCACTGGTTAAATTGAGCCTGCAGAATATTAAATTCAATTATCCATAAAATAATTATATCAGTACTAAAACAGACATAATTTTTGCAACATAAAGATGAAAGCCCATACTTGCATGCTATCTGTAAAAATCAGCAGTCATACAGTACTTAGTTCCCTAAGCATCAATATTTACTAAAATGCTTAAAGAAAAATATTCAATCAATCACATCAGCTTCCAATGGAGTTTCAGTAGTTTAATTTTTTAATAACATATTTTAATGAGCTATTAAATTGTCAGGTACTTCAGTCTGCACTGTAGCTCCTTTCTAATCTGTGCTGATTACCAAGATATTTGTATCTGGCAAAATTGCTCTCATTTTATAATCAGCCTTTCTATTCCCATCAGAGATTCGACAGCCCAGTTTCTGTAGCAACAATATTATGACTGCAGAGTCCAAAACAACTGCCCCGAGAAGCATCCCTGGGGTTTGCAGAACCACTTTCTCCTTTCACCTGTGTTTCTGTTTTCAAGCCATGAATAACAATAATTTCCCTGCTTCTGTGCGGTCCTTTGAGTATAATGAATGATAAGCACTTTAGAAGAACTCGGGGCTATTACTAAAACCCCATGTTCCTGGCTCTGCATAGTGTCAGACTGTCCCCGATGGTGACTGCAGGCTGGGGCTCTAACTATACAGGCACACACCGCTGGAGGGAAAGGGGACTGGAAACACGGGAGTATGAACCAGCTCCTCAAACCTTGCTATCGTGCCTGAGGCAAACTGGGTAAGGCTTCAACCAACCCAAAACTCCAAGTGTGGCATGAAGCAAACTGATATAATCTCACAGAAACCCTTCCCTCTGCTTCAAGCCAGGAACAGAGATGTGAACATGAACAGAAATTCCTCAGAAAGGTGTCTACGCTGCAGTATTCACTACCAACAGCAGAAGTTCACTCGCCCATTAGCTTCTCTAACTGAAAGCATTCTGAATGAACACAAAGTCTATATGGTCCTGTTCATTTGCAGTTAGGGGGGCTACAACTGAGTAAATCAGAACTCCATTAATAGCAGAAGGAACATAATTTTTTAGAGGCCAGTAGAGAGACTAATGGTGGAATGGGTGCACACAGCATGATTTCAACTTACTCTCCACCAGGAGTTGCAGCAGGCAGTCTTGGTTCTGAAAAAAGAGACCTAGAGTGCGTTTGCTGTTACATGGGTACAAAGGCAGAATGGGATATTTCAGAGCTTTTACCTTGCCCAAGGGCAAGGAAATTCCCACTCTTTCCCTGGAGCTTGACTTTGCAGCTTCTACTGAAAATACCTCACCACGTGGAAAAAAATACATCCATCCTTACAAAGACTTATGGCATTATGCTTTCCTTAATTCCTCCAGGGGTACTGAAACTCTGTCAAGAGCAGGAAGGCTAACTTGCAAGTCACATATTTACTTGTAAAATCATCTAGACCTAAGTGCAGTGGGTGCAAAATGTTGCTTCCATATACAGTAAATGAGGAGTTTCATCCCAACAGCACACAGCACACTACAGAAGACCTGTGAATGAATTAAGCTCCATTGTCTCCTTACAACCTAAACAGCTATAGCCTTCATTGGCTGTCTGCTGCAGCTTTGATGTGACAGCTCTAATGGATTTAGGAGATCATTATTTACTCCCATAGGCATTCTATGTACCTGATTAAGCTGCTATTAAGAAACCTTACATTTTTTTCTGTGGGGTTGTAGAGAAAGGAATATACATAGAATGTACAAAAGTCCAAATTCTTGCTATTTTAAATTCTTACAGCAGAAAAAAATAATAATTCTTTCTGATTGACCAGTTTCAAACAATCCCATATAATGCTTTAAAAATAAATCTTCTCTCTTACTATCTGCATGTTGTGTTGAGAATGATTAAAGATTCCTATGAAATCCAACTTAATAAAACTACTAATCCAAGTAGGACTCAGCTGACCAGGCTGACTTTGTAGCCGGTTGGGAGCTGCCACAATCAGTGCACGAACGCTCTGGTTTGCTCCCTACAACCATAGCATGTTCCTGTGTCATGGACCTGCTATTACCCACAATGTGATTGCTGGTGTTCTGCATGTGGTAAGAGAAATCAAAAAGGTTTCTGGGGGGAGTGGGGGGACCTGTCTGAGGAAGAATGAAAGAACGGTTATCCTAATTCAAAGTGCACAAAGTGGTCCGCTCTCCTGTTTAGCAATATAACAGGAGTTACTTCAGGGTCTCTCTGAAGCACCACTCTCACTTCAGAAAATGCAACATAAATCATAATGCAATCACAGAACAGTGTGTTCACTCCTGCTGCCAGGTATGAAGAGGAGCAAACTGTTCAGGAGAGATCTGACACAGACAGAGAGCTCAGAGAGGGAGAGAGAGGAAGGGTCTTGCCCAAGAAGATATTTTGTAAATCTCTCAGGCATAGTGTCTCAAGCATCTCTAGCTTCCTCTGAAGTGAGGAAGAAGACAAAGGAACCAGCACAAGCCTGATGGTAGACATCAGGGTTTCTAGGTACTTGCAAGTAGTCTGGGGACGTGCTGACTGTGAGGGGAAGGAGCCAAGTAGCACGTCTGTGCCTTGCTCATTGTATAAGCAAGAAGCACCTGTGTATATGTCAGTGTTGCATCTAGCCTGCTGGTGGAAACTTGTATGAGTACAGTTGAGAGGAAGCCACCAGGAGCAGAGGACAGGAAGAGGTGGTGCTGCTGAAGACTGAAGAAGCATCAGAGCAGCACAAGGGTTCTCACTTGTAGTGCGAACCTTCCAGGTCTTTACAGCATGTACCACACCCTCCCAAGGCTGTGCAGGCACTTTTATTATAGGCAGTCATCAGCTAATAGCTTTTTTCTCCCACATGTGAGGACATTGCTGCAGAATGATCTATGGGCTCCTTCTTTTGTGTTTTTTTTCTCCTTATGTGGAAGGGTTTACACAGTAAATGGAAGTACAAGCTGAAATACCCCGGCTCCAAAGACATACTGGTATGAGTTTTACCATCCACTAGCAGCAGGATGCAGACTGTAGGGACTCATAAACCTGACAGCTGGGCTACCATAATTTCATCATAGTATTTTGTATATACATATGTATCTCACAGTATTTTGTGTACACATATACATACACGTACGTGCACGTAAATACACACACAACTTGTATTTACATTACCTCTGCTTCCTACATGTGTGGGAAGAGACAAATATGGTGGCTACTCCAACATAAGGAGATGATCTTCACATTTTTAGTTTAAATTCCACTCTTCATCACTTATGTAATAGCCTCCTTATCAAGAACGCAATTCAGTTCAAGTTCTTGGGCCACTTTAAAATGTAAAACTTGAACAGGCCACATGTCACAGGTCAGAAAAAGCATATTTTTCAGAAGTTTCTCGTAATTTTGGCCGAGCTTGTTTCCCAGAATGCTTTTTTGTATATCAGTACTATTCACGAGTCCTAGACAGTTTGCAGAGTAGCTAGAATGGGCAATCAGGAGAACATGGACAGTACACCACCATTACAGACTAAGTATGCCCTTTCCCGTTTTCTTTCCGTCACAGGAGGCTATTCTTGTAGAAGGAAGAATCAACCACTCTGCCCACAGCACCGAGATTGCAGCTCGGACTTCTCATGGCCACAGCTAATGGCAGCCACCTCCTCTCTCTTCTTACTATGGAGCAGTATGGGGAGCTGCAGATTAATGTAAAGATAGATACTGGGGATCTTGAAGCAGGTATTTGGCTTAAACTGAAGCGGGTTTCAGCTTATTTCATAAAGAACCTTCTGTTTTATCTAGTGTGACCCTGAGTTTTCCTTGCAGTAGCAGGGAGGGAACTTTCTTTTCCTAGACTGATACATGGGCCTGACATGGTGTTTTCACTGTTATTAAGGTCCATGCCCTGACCAAGTGCAGGTCTTTTCCATCCAGTGCAAATGTCTTTACTATCCTTTCACTGTGTTTTGTGCACAAGCAAATCCCAGCAATAAAAACACCATAAAAAGATCTGCTGCAGGAAAACCCAGCAAAATACTACCCCTGTGATGCTCCTGTCTGTCTCATACCCAACCCTTCATATTGTTCTACACCTGAAATACCCCCAAATGCAGGACAGAACTTCAGGAAAACCTTATGGTCCCTCATGGTCAATTTTCACAAGCTCTGGTTCTTTATTTCTGAGACACAGAGCACCCTTCCCTGCCAACCAGAGCAGAGCTAGGTTTATCCAATTAACCTCTGTGAGGTGATTTGCAATTGCTGACTTGATGGCTCTGTGTGTGTGCCAAGCAAATTCATGACTCATTCCAGTACTCTTTCCAGGATACGACGAGGAGTAACTAGAGCTCTTTACTCACTGCCTGTGAGAAGACCAGATGCACACCATACAAAAGACATCTCCAGAGCCATTGATCATTACACTGGTTCTTCAAAGGGAAAACTGAAGCTGGTGGGAAACTGCTGGGAGACGACCCTGTCAGCATCTTCCCTCTGCCTCCCCCACATACCTGTCCCAAGGGGCAACCTGACGTCAAAGACTTGCAAAGCCCTGCCAGAAAGCACCCAATGCTCACCTTGGAAATAGATGCCTGACTGGATTTGGAGGACCCTGGGAAGGGCTCTGGGATCCAGAGAATGAATGAACTTCTCCAGGGTAGATGCCATGGTCCGCAGCAAGGCAGCATGTGAATTTGGCACGTAAAGACCAGTGAAAAGCTTTCGAGGCAGCAACACTTGCAGTCTGGTACATGCTGCATCCGAGAGAGATGTGGGGCACAGTGGAGGAGGGGAGGATCAGCATGGGGAGGTACTTCTGCTTCCTCCCCTCTGTGGCTGCTTCCTCCCACGGCTGTGGCTGGAGTGGGGTGAAGCGGGGGGATGCTGAGCTGGCAGCCCTGCCACAAAGCTGGGGTACATGTGCACATGGAGAGTCCATGCCAGGCTGGGAGAGGTGTGGGGGATGCTCTGGGTACTGGGCTTTGGAGGGGGCAGAGAGATCCACTGCAAATCTCCATCTTGTCGGTGACAGCTATTGACCCTGTGAAGAGAAAGTACTGAATATCTGCCCTGCCTAAAGTGGGGAAAAACATCATGGCTGGGTGGTTTTTGGTTTTTTTTGTTTTTTTTTTTTTCTTGGAGCACGGCAAAAAAGCTTGGTATTTGTCCTCTTCAAAACCACAATCAGTCTTTGAAGAAAAGAAATGAAACCATCTTGTCTGACGCTTTTTGCTGCCTTAAATTTTGTATCTGGCTTTAAGACATACAAATAGAATACATATGTCTTCGTCATGTAAATGGACATTAAAACACAATGTTGTTATGCAAAATGGCCAAGATTTTTTAATGTTACCGGTAACTTGTGGGGCTTTGAGACATCGGTCTCAACTCTGTGGTTCTGAGCCTGATCAAGCGCTGTTATTGCAGCAGCACTCTCTGAAAAGCGAGACCGTGTAGCAAATAAGTGTCAGACTCAGATCACCAGGAAAACTGAAGTGACTGTGATTTCATGTTCCCTTACATCACTCTCCTGTATCCCTGAAGTGTCAGGGAAAGCAGGAAGCATGATGCTGTCACAAAATGGTGAGATAATCAACTTTTTTTTTTTTCCAAAAAGCTCAGTAGATGCATTTCGTCTATATGTAGCAATTTACAGGAGACAATATTACTCACATATTAAAAACCTTACACGTTAAACCCCAAAATGCTCATAGTGTGTGCCCAGGCCTTTGGGCTGCCAGGCTAACTATGGGGTTTGAAGAGTTTGTTAACTTGGTCTTAACAAATATTGCTCCAGAGAGTACGAAATAGGTGTTATAAGCAGGGAGCTTGCAGGTGCAGAGCTCACTATTGCCAGTTGCTAACACTGCAGGTGCTGCAGGCAGGATGAATAACAGGACTTTGGGTCTAGGAGTGACAGGTATTAGTAAAAGCCAAACCGAGAGAACATGCACAGCCAGTCACTCATCAACTATTTTAACACAAAAAAAATCCCTTGTTTTCCCCTCCCAACAACACATGGTTGAAATTAAGCAAAATTAATTGATTTGGGGAATCACCACGTTTGGTGGTAATCAAAAGATACATATTGTAAAAAGCTGGTTCTTACAGGGTGCAGAGCACTGAAATGTGTAAGGGGTTTCAGCTATTTCAGTAGGACATCTTTGTATGTTTAAAACTTATGTGTGCAACTCACAAGGTTGTCAGGTATTGCACCAGTGCCAGCAGCTGAGCTTTACCTGTCTATACTGTTTTGGTCTATGGATAAAGAGCCCCTAAAGCCTTTTTTGCTGTTCCTGAATTCACTTGTATTTGGCTCTTCACTTTGATAAGATTGCCAGGAACACTACCACAAAAAGCATTTAACACAGACTGCAAGCACATATAAAAATTAATAACTGTTTTCAAAATCACTTGACTCCAACAAAGCAAATGCACAAACAAGCATGAGTTTTGTACAAGAAAAATCAGAACAAAACCTGGTTTATGTTGTTGAATCCAGCAGCCCAACAGCATGAAGGAAAAGGCTGCAGCTCCACGTTCCCAGGGCCAACTAGCAGCATGTGCTTCCAATAGGCACGCACATTAGCACTTGTATACAGCACCTATATACACACACACTCTGCAAGCCATCCAGATCAACCTAGACAGCAACCACAACACTCACCCAAACACCAACAGCCTCATCCTGTTCCCCTCTTTGACTGATCCAGACAAAGCACATGGACACGTGTACAGAGCTCTGGCTCCCAAGCTATCTGCTGGCACCCCCACAGATCTGTGACCTGTGGTCCTGCTCCAGCTGCTGGCATTTAGACCCCCCCATACACACACACATGCACGCACAGGAAAAAAAAAATCAGAATGGAGCTCAACGTGAAGCCAGGAAGGGCTGCGTTGATGTGGCGCAGGGCATGGCCAGACAAGCACACTGCCCAGCAGCCTGTTTGTGTGCAGCCAGCCCCTTTTATCCCCTTAAGCCCTGTATTTTCCCATCCTTGTTCCTCCCAAAACCACCCCGACCTGACCCTCTCCAGACCTTTGGTTCCCTTCCTAAACATTCAATAGTACTTGGCTCTTGCCCTGCACCCCATAGTGAGTCCCATACCTCTAAGTATAGCCCCCCTCAGTTTCTAAGGTTCTTCAGAGACCCTCTCCCCTCCACTCATGTGGTGGGTGTCATGTCCAGCTCGTGGGGCTGATCACCCACCTGTGATGCCCTGTGGGGGCTCTGGGCAGGCCCCCATTTCTCTGATGGGGGGTACTGGTGTGCTGTGCCTCTGTGCTTCCTCAGTGGGGAGATGAGCTGTCAATGGCTCTCCTGCAATGTGCCTGGAAATACCCTGGGCAGGGTACCTCTGGGGTTGTTCCACCTGTTGTTCCTCTGCTCTCCCGTCTGTGTGTGCAGAGACCAGTTTTTTATCCCACAACCTAACAAAACCAACCATCTTAGGTGAGATGAAGGAACTATATATACACTTGTCTCAAATTATACTCCAAAACAGGAATGCTATCCACTGCTCACATGTTATCAGAGGAGTCCTCATCTCTGCTAGAACCGAGACTGGTAAATCACAACCACTGTTCTGTTCTCCCAAATGCTCTGCAGGAGCTTTTTCCAGTTTGATGTGCAAGGCCAAGTGCAACAACAAATAATTTGCCATCTCCAAACAATCCTTGATCCCAGGGTGGAAGATTATCACACCATCATCATGGACTGCTGGTAATAAGGGATCATTTTGGGGGGCTATGTCCTGCAGCAGTCTGCAGGTAGCATTCAGTTTGGCCACTCCATCCCTTCCCACCACCAAGCAAGTAAAGTTCTAGCCAGGCAGGAAACCTGCAAGAGCCAAAGTGGACATGAGTCCTTGTGCAGTCACAGTGTGGGCAGCTCCAGCTGCTCTAGAAAGCACCCACAAACAGTGACCAGCATCTCTCCATGTGGAAAAACGCCTGCTCATTCCCCCAGCGGATGGCCAGGAACCAGCTGTAGGAGAACGTGCCTGAAAAGTAGTTGTTATCTAAGTCAGACAAATAGGCAAATGGGCAAAATACAGAATTTTGAAAAATATTTCCAAGAATATTTTTGCACCATGCTGATGAACACTTGTTTGTTTTACACATTGGTTTTCACTAAGCCACTAAAGTGCTCCAAGTTTTCAAACAGAATCCATTCTGAGTCTGTGAAGGTTTGTTGTTATTTTTTTAACCTCAGACCATTCTCCAGATAAATGCAGCCATTAGTTGAGCTGGCTGAAAGGAATCTTTAAAATGATCCTGTAAATATGAAACCAGGCATTAGGTCTACAGGAAGATAGGCCCCATTTATTTAGCTTATAAATACAAGGGAAATGTATTTGATATTTGAGATGGCAGAACTATAACTCCAAAGAGTAAGATGCTTTAAGGAAATGGGGAACAGCCAAGCCTTGGGAGGCAGGTGTGAATGAGGTTTGTACTGAATGGTTATGCCATCTTTTGAATCCAGCTCAAAGTACTGCAGGAAGTTCAATACGCTAACATATTTTTTCAAGTGTAAGGTGGAAATTCCACCTGTCATTAAAAATAAAGTCAGACTAAGCTGCAGGGAATCCTGCCTGACACAGGTTCATTGGGCTGTGAAATAATCTCCCAAGGGAACAAGTGGACACCTGGGACATTTAGGCCTCAAATAAATACAGGACTATAGGACACCATCAGGAACAATTCTGAAAAAGAAAGGGAAACAGGTCATCTATTCCTGTAGGTGATCTAGGAATCAGCTGCAGTGCCATCCTTCATTTATAGGAGTCTACTGGCTCAATCAAGTCAGGTGAACAGCATCATACTGAAACTGCTCCAGAGGTGAACTCAGCATGAAGAGAAGCCACGGAGACTTCAGGAGCAGGGATTGTCCTCTCCCAGTCAGCACTGGTTCTGGCAGAATCACCCAGCTTTCATACAATGCCCTCCTCCCACCCTGAAGCACCTGCCACTCAGCTGACAACCATGCCTTTTCAATGGACCTTGTGATGTCAGCTGATGGTCTCAGCAATTTGAACAAGCTGCCTCCATCATGAGCCCATGTCATCCAACCCCTTCAACAGTACCCCTGGATTTGTCCCAGAGAGACAGGGACTGAATTGGCTGAAGGCCTAATTGTCAATACAGAGTTACTACATGATGGATGGATCTTTTTGTACAAACTTTTCCTACTGCTTCTGTTCGTATAGCTAGATGGGATCAATTGCCCGGTAAAGCCAAAATGATCACCTCTTAAACATTGAAGACACTGAAACACTCTTAAACACATTCCTTCCAAAGAAACCTAGCTTTGTTAGCCTAACTTTTATGTAACTTGTCTTCCAGTACACACAACAATTGCTTCTCATGTCACCTGAAAATAGAAAGCACTCATTGCACAGCATATTTCAATAATGCTAAAAGATGTGGGGTTTTTTTTTTTAACATTCCTATTTCCACAGGCAGCCTCTGCTCACACTTTGCCTAGGATGAGTCAGTTTGGGTAGAGGACTTTTTAATCTTGCAGACAAAGGCATAGCAAGATCCTGCTAAAATTTAAAATAAGGAGCCATGTTAAAAAGCAAAGGTGATTAACCACGGACATTTATACTATTTCACCATCAGCTGAAGCCCATAGATAAAATCTGCCCTTCTAAAGATACCATCTTGCTCTGCTCCAAGTTTGTGGATTGGTACAAAAATGATTGGGTTGAAAAACCTAATGCCTTCACAAAGCAGGAGGTCACCCCAATGAATTGTGATGCCTCCTGGCTTTAAAATCTTGGAACATTTTAATGTCCTGTGATTGCATTGTGAACTTTCCTTTATGCTTTTAGGAACTATGTTTTGGGTTCTTTGCCATTTCCTTACAGCTCGGCAGAGAGATCTTAAGACATGCGCTTCGTATGAAATTTAAATGGCTTAGCAGGTGTGAACAAAAGGCTGTCAGTAAAAGCTCCTGAGCCCAGAGGGTTGTTTGTCAATGTTTGACTCCAGTGAACAGTCTATTGAAGAATCAGGATCCCCCAGTGCTTTTAAAAGAACTGAAGTACATGTACACACACTAAATTTTGAAAAATACTAAGTTTTTGGCTGTTTTTTATGGACTGAACAATGATAACCTGTGGGTATTTTCTACATTTTATTCTGCAATTCCGTACCTACTGGAGACAGAAAAGTCTTTCCATTGATTTTAATACCAGTTGGAGTAGATTCTTAATAAGGAAGAGTTACAGCTTTCAGTTGGTAGTGGCTTCCCATAGAAACACCTTGCTGATAATGGCATTTTAAGTTACAGTCTTGCAAAGAATATTGACATGCATTTTTCCAAGGTTTCTTCCACAAAGAGTAATTGCTTTGCATACATCAGTAAACTATAGGAAGTATATCTCCATAACTCTCTCTCCAACTGTCACTGTGATTAGCATCACCATCTTAAAAAATACACTTAAAATTTTAGCACTGTGTATGAATTGGACACTCAAAACCCTGAAAGGTTTAAGTACTACATAGGCAGGCAGCTCTACTAATGTTTTGTTCAGCCACAAAGGGAAGGACGTGATCAGAGATTTCTAAGCTCTGCACTAGTACGGACTCAAAATCTATCAAGCTAAAAAATCCCCCATGTATTGCCAGGTATTAATTAATGTTACCTGCCTTTATAAATATATTAAGACGATTGATTCCTGCGTGTCTCTACAGTATTCTGAAGGTAAAGTAGAATGGAAATGCTTAATAGTGTAGGAGTTCTGGGCTTTACCATTACGAAGAGGAACCTGTCAAAATAGTTGTTTACACAAAACAGGCCAACAGCATTATCGCTTTTTATTCAGCAACGCAGAATGTGAGCTCAGTATCCCCAAAGTAATATTAATGTCTCTGTATGTGGCATTACACTGTAAAATCTATCCAGGCACTTGACTGACCCTCAGTGTTCCAATAGCTAAGCAATTATGAAGCATTTTTGTTCTCTAGAATCAGTTTGGGGCATCATTTTGCAAGAGTAGACCCAAAGCAGAGAACTTACAACTTTTCCAGGGCTACATGGAAAATCTGTGGTAGAGGCATGGGTTGGGTCCAGATCTCCAAAGCCCAACCTGAGCCCTCTCATGACAGAACTATTTTTCTACTCTCTGTAAAAAAAAAAAAAAAAAAAAAAAAAAAAAACAACAAACACAAAAGCCCAGTTTCCCCAGGATCTTCTCTCCCCTCTCGTCTGCTATAATTGTCACCTTATCTCCCTGGAGCCTGAATTTGTGAAAATTGTAGAATGGCAAGTTCACGTGTAGGGAAACAGGTCCTGCTGCAGACCTCCTCCTCACATCCCTTGAGGCCCAAGTGCAAGAACAGCCCCCTCCACTGGAGGACACCAGCATGTTGAGGGCAACTTCGGCAAGCCAAGGCAGGGGTATTCTCAACCCCTGCGTCAAGACAAGCCCGGCAGTTTGGGTATTCTGCCCACCCACAGAGAGGCTTGGAGCTGAATATCACAGAAAGAAAATCCCCACAAGGAGATCCTCGAAACAGCTTCGCCCTCAGTGACAGCTAC
>WKFP01014843.1:367825-425603 GCA_011057875.1 Pterocles orientalis | reverse complement strand
AAAAAAAAAAAAAAAAAGGTCAAACCCAACTACCTCTGCAGATTTCATTTAATATCTGGTTTCCGTGGGTTGTTGGGTTTTTTTAGAGGGAAAAGAAAAAGAAAAGGAGGGACCTAAAAAAAAAAAAGACATCCCACAGTTTTAGGGAGAAGTACAGATCCATTAAAGATTTACTTTGGGAGGAAAAATTACTTGAGACATCTTCGAATTACAAAAAGTGTTTTGAAATATGTCTGGCATAACTTCAATGCATTTTTGACAGCTGGAGACATGTTTGAGAATTTTTTTGAATTGATTTTAAATATCACTCTCTCCCTTTGTGATTTCTTGAGTGGGGTGTGCTGTAATTTATTTTTAAAGAGGTAACGTAGGTTTCTAGATGCTGCTAAAAGAATCCAAAATAATTTTTTTGCACCCTGCCATTGTTCAAAGAAAAGGACACTGAATGCATTTAAATATATTTGTGAAAGATTGATTCCCCCAATGGAACATACACATCTCCTTTCTCTAATTATTCCTGAAGTTTCACCTATCAACTGACAAATTTTCTACAGAAGGGAAGCAAAACAGTTTGACTTTCCCTGACAGCAAAGAGCTTTAACAGAATTAGAATGAAAACTGGCATCTCACAGTCCTTACCTCTCTAATGTCTACATTACTGGAAGAGCACTAATAACCCCTTTTAATGAAAGCATTAGAACTGAGAGTTTACTTTAAGCAGCTGGGAAAAGAAATCAACAAAACACTTATTTTAAGAATTCTTACCCTGAATTCTTTGTCATCCTTAATATTTATCTTAAAAGACACACTTGTTTTCTGACTTTCAAATTAATGATAAAGTGGTGGCACTGAATATGTTTGCCCGTTTTTATTGAAACTGAAATATCAGCTGTCATGTTAAAATACATACCAAAACAAAACGAGCATTTTTTCTTTTTCTTTACACAGAAAGCCTCTCAAACCCACAATCCTACTGGCCTGATTTTTGGAAACTGCTTCACAAAGTTGGAGAACAAACTTAATTGTAATTACTTCCACTCTGTGTATGAAATTTAATCTAAAAACGAATTGTTTCTGCAGCAAAATTGGGTGTTCATCAAAGAATAAAGGCTCCGTATAAAAGGCAGTTAACACTTGCTAACATATCAGTTAAATTGATTCAAATTTCTTACCTTTTTCAAGGCATTGATATTACCCTACTGCAAGGTATTTTGGCTATCACTATTATTTTACCATACGAAAGCTTAGATGCATTTGCTGCTTAAGTGATCTGCATCTATGGCCTTGTCCCAGGAGTCCCTTACTCTTTCTTAAGAAGCAGCAATACAGAGATTTCAGTAATTGGTGGACCTCTTTCTTGGAGGCTTTTTTTTGGTAATACACAGGAGAACCGAACATAGATGAAGGGATTTGAAAAAGCCTAAGAAAGCTGGGGGAAAACGAAGATCTGAAAAAAAGAAAGGCTAAAGGGTCCTTTAATTGGAAGAGGCAGCAAGACTCTCAGGCTGGCACACACCAGAGTTTCAGCCCATGCGAGAAGAGGACACACAGGAAGGTCTCAGTCTGCCTTCATCACTCGTCATCCTGAGGGGCCGTGGGGTTGGAGGCCAGGACTCGTCTCTATGTTGTCACAAGCTCATATACAACTCGTGCTCTATTCTGTTGTTTGTGTCTTATGGTTTGTGGGTTCTTGGTTTTTTGTTTGGTTTGTTTATTTATTTTTTTTTTCAATTACCAGCCATAGATGTATTTGGTTTCAGGAAAGAGATCCAGTGCAATTAAATAGAGAATGGTTTTAAAATTAATGTAGAATCTGGTACATCTGCCCATAAAAAGTCTGGGAGCAACATAAGCAATGTACCTTTGCTTCATATCAAGCAAAGATAAGCACCCCTCTATTTTCCAGCCCTTTCCAACAGCAGTGTTGTCTCTTCTGTCATACCCAATACCATTAACATTGAACAGGGTGTCACCAAAACCCCTCCAACACCCTCAATGACAGCACACGCCCCATCCTCTACCTCACACAAGAGAGAAACACAGAACTTGCACTGGCTGCTGGACAACAACCCTACACAGCCTTCACTATCTTTGCGGTAGACTACAGCAAACAGGGAGATCACGAACAGCATGCAGCATGTTTCCCACTATGAGAAACTAAGCCTTAGGAGACTCATTTGGGAAAAGTGCTGTAAAACAAACACATTTCTTTATCAAATTGGTCAATAAGCCTGTCCTCCCAGCTGTGGAGGAGGAAAGGGCACAAGGCTCTTCTCAAGAACAATCTATAAAAAGACTGTGAAACCTCATTTTTTTTTTTTTGAAGAACCCATAGGAAGCATTAATTCTAACTTTGCTGGTTTGAATTTTAGCCCTTGCCTATTAAGATATTCAATCCAGAAGCTTCACCATGTGTTTTCTTACCTGTTTTGTCTGCTTTTCCAAAGCTAAATAAATCTCATTACTTCTCATGCAGAGTGGTAAATAACTGAGCAGCATATACTGCATTGATTCCTTCGTGTAGGCAGCCTTGCGATATGGAACATATGTTAGAATCCAGCCAAGGCTCTTTCGCCTTGTCCTTCTCCACAAACTTCATTTAAATTATCCAAGATTTCAAACAATCTGTAAGGAAACATCCTGGGGCTCACTTTGGAGTTTAAGTCTTTCTGCCAGCCTTTCATCTTGCTTTCAGTTTGTTGCATCTACATTTATTTGACATACAAGAGCATTTGTGACCCTTGGGCATCTCCTTCAATGTGTTCCCAGCACATGTTCTTCTGGGTGAAGCACAGAGCGCGGCAGTTGGACCCTTCTGCTTCCTTCTCCTCACCATACTGCTAGAGACCCCAAGCCAGGGGATGCCAAGAGCCTGGGGGGCACTACAGCATCCTGGACCTTCTGGTGCTGAGCACGTTGTGAGATCTAACAGACAGCCAGCATGGATAGATATATTTTGAAAAATGAAAGTCTACAGCTTCCTTCACATCTCTTTGAGAAATGTACTTATAAGTGTTCTTGTAGAATTATGACAACAAATTAATCCAAAATCCTCTTCCCATGGCTAGAGGATAAAATCTGGACTCTGCAAAGCCCTCACTTACACCAAAGTCCATTTTACAGGCAGTATGTTTTGCTCAGTTCTTTTTCTGTGTTATGCTCTCTGCTCACCTACAAAACCACCAACACAGTATGGCTGAAGACAAGTTTGCCAAGAAAGATTTAATACATGATATAAGAGAAGTTCTTAAAAAAGGGAAAAAAAAGCCTCCAACCCAAACACTCAATCTAGAGAATAAAATAAAATCAAAGCAAGCAGAGTTACAGCAAAAAACCCCAAAACAAACAACCCCCCCCCCCAACAAAACAGCCCAAAGTTTGAACTAAAATGCTAAAGGAAATTTGCCCATTCCTGTTTTAATACGTGGTTAAGGATGCTATACAGCTTCCTAAAACAGACAAACAGAGCTCCTTGCTCATCCAAGCCTGCCCTATGCTAGGCACTCTTCTTGCTTTGACAATAGCAAAAAGAACAATTGGCTCAAGAGACTTTTGTAACGTGATGTGCCTTCCTCATTTGGGCTGTTATGGTCATTTCAGAACATTGTATTTCTGAATTCTGTTGCTGGGCCGTGTGTTTTAACCCAGTACCATGGCAAAGGGACAAGAGCACACCTCCTCACTCCCACCTGGACACCAGCTATGGTAAGATTACTGGAAGCTGAGTGTGGGAAAAATGATTCTTGACACCTTCCCTTTACTAATAGAAGTTTGTTATTTCAAAATCACTTCTCAGTCTTTGATATCATCCGTTACAGTGGCTCTCCTGATGCCAGATTCAAGCAGCTGCCTCTGAAAGTGCTCTCCAAAAATGCCTCCCCTCTCAACCTCCAGGCTTTAATGATGCTTTTCTAAGTATTCCTCATCTAAGAAAGGAAAATCAAAACCAGACCATAATTATTTTAAAAAACAAGAATTGGAAACAAAACCACATAGTAGCATTTGGCCCTCGATTAACAGTGGAGAAGGGACTGAGATCATGCCTGTGAAATCATGCCTGAGCTAGAAGTTACTGCCACATTTACTTCTCATTTTCTGCTTGTTCTCAAAACTAAGATAAGGACTATCTGAATGATCACGTTCAGCATTGCACCCGTGTTGTTCTCCTTTTATTGGAGGACCGATGACAGATATGGTATCACAAAAATTGCACCTTGTGGGCTTCAAGGCAACTAACTGCCAGAGTCCAAAAATCAGGTGGAGATCATAGGTCATAAATTGAGGTATGTGAACTGATCCTCATGCCTCTTGTCTGTGCTAAGCCTGGCTTTAGGGCATTATTTTTTTGTCTCTTTCATGATACCTACTCAGATGTCTCCTTTACTGAAGACATAAACTGCTCACATAAACTGCCCATTTTTTTCCTTGACATTGTCCCTTGCTCAGCATCTTTCATCCTGAGCGGCCTAAACCACCTGTTCAACCTTGCTTGACCACAAGCACAACATACACTCAATATCTGAAACTTTTTCACTGACTGGGGTATTCAGGATTTCTTTTTCTTTCCCCCTTATATTTCATAGCTGCATGCTTTTTGGGAATTCCCCATCTGGTCTAGACTTTTTATACTTTCTCTCCTGCCTAAGCTTAAATCCAGAGCCAGTGCTTTCTATGCTGTTGCCCAAATAACCAGAGAATGACATTCCTCCGCTCATGCTGGTCCCAGTCAGTTCACTGGCTATTTATTCTCTTTCTCTTGCATAAAGTTCATCCTATGCAAAAGCAAAAGGCGTATTCCCTGGGCCTCTGCCCATTGCAGTTCCCCCCTAAATGCACTACAGCATCCATCACACCTGCTGCCTTTAATCCCCACACCCACAGTTTACTCCTATTTGAAGACAGATACTGCTGCAGGCTGTGACTTTGACTACTTAAAGGCCTATCATCTTTAGAAAGGGTCTGTGTTAAGCAAGGCTATTATTTGAAGTAAACAAGTGCCTGTAAGGAAGGTACGGTGAAGGAGAAACAAAGTCTGTACTTCTTCCCTGTTTTTTGAAAAAAAAAATTGAAAGCCTTTGCCACAGACAAAACCACACAGCTATTTTCTCACAGCTGTAATTACAGCTCACTGTCACAGTAGCTGAAAAAAGCTCATCTCGCTGGAGAAATACTAGAAGAACCTATACTATGCCTAGTGCTTTTATGCTCCATTTTTATCCTCATCCCTTAAACTGTCTGACCTGCGAGAACTACTGCAAAAACACTTGTATTTCTTAAAGCAAGGTAAGCTAGAAACCTTGATCATTTCAGAAGATGAAACTAAGCAGCAACCTATTTATACAGTTTAAACTGCATCAACCAAAGCTTCAGTGATACAATTTAGTGCAACAGAAAAGGCTGCAGCAGTGCCACAGCTTCTTATGTCTATGATTTTTACCTAACCCCAAAGGAATGCACACACTCCTTCAGCAGGCAGTTTCAAGCATTGTCAGTAGAGGCAACTTGGTGCTGCTAATCTGTATCATCAGCAAGTTTCATAGCAACTTCATCCTGAAACTGGGGAAAATGGCTACATCACCAGGTTCTGTGCTGAAGATAATTCAGACTGTGGGTCCAGATGGACTACTTATTGTGCCTGCTCATGAATACAGCAAGTGGATCAGAAAGACCAATAAAACATGAGAGGAGAGAGACTTAATGTCCTTGACCGCAAATGAACTGAGATTTCACCTGCTGGGACTTAAGTCTACACAAACAATTTGTAGCAAAACAAATGTATTTAGAAACTTTTCTGAAACTTATTATAGTTTGGCTTTATGGCCACTACAAATGCCAGCTTTCTCTGGTTACCTCAAGAGAGAAACTCGAAAGATACTGTAATGTCTGGCATCATGACAGACTTGTCAAAATACAGTGTCATTTCAGTTGCTATTCTACAAAAGATTAGAAACACAAAAGAAATACAAAAGTTTTCCACCATGAAACGGAAAGAGCTCACACTGGTTTGCACCTGGCAGGAAAATATAAACATATTATCACAATCTGGAGGTACGGTGTTTTGCCAGATGCCATTTTGTGCTCATTACTGAAAAGCCCCAGGGTATTCCAAGGCTTGCAGAAAGACCACATTTTGGTTCCATGTCCAGAAAACAGGCTTTGCTGCTGTTTTTTAACAGTCTTCATTTTTTCTGATTACTTAGTGGGATGTGAAAAATCTCTGAGCATATGGGGATTTCAAATTCATCTTGATACAATTTGTGAATTCAGGACTATTATCTGATCCAGATGGAAGCTAGAAGGGGTTACAAAAGACTATAGAAATCAAGCCTTTGTATCTCAACAAGGAACAAAAACATCTGTTCTTTGTTGGCCAAGACACAGTTAATAAACATTATTAGGTAAGCATTCTATTGTGCCTGTCATCATACACGCCAATCTTTGTATAAATTAGGAGTCTAAACCCAACAGCAGGGAAAGAATTAATTTCTGAGAAGCGTGGGCCAAAATAACGTTTATGCCTGTCAACCACCAACACAATCTCACATCATTCTTTTACTCAAGCTTAAAGAAAAAGCATACAGCAAGCTCAAAATAATTTAGAAACATTTCTTCTATATCGCCAGCATCTCAAATTTTGTTCAAAGGGAGCCTCTAGGTAAAAAAATAAAGACAAGGTTTTGCTGCATAAAGTTGAAAGGAAATTTAGAGGACTAAACGTTGGCATATTCTGAAAGTCTCATCCTCAGTATACAAAATCCACTACTAGCAGATTATTCAACCTCAGAAGGTAAAGACATAAGTGAATATTCACAGACACCCTTGACTGTTCTGGATTTGCAAAGGTTACAAGACCTCTGAGTGTTTAACAAAGGAAGAGGCACTAGCAATAAACCACCACAAAGCTTCTTTTGTGAGATTAGGATCACTTAACTTGATTCAGACCTCTACTTGGCACAGGAAAGTACAGCAGAAAATGAGTTACTTTTCAGTACAGAGCAGGGCACTACAAAAGCAGCTTTTACATTTATTTCACATCTTCTGACATAGCAGCAGAATGAAGCTTAAAAGAGGCCCTTTATACAGCCATTTGTCAGTCCAGGTGGCCTGGTCATGCAATGATTCTGCAACATTTTTTCTTAGGCTGCCCCTTCGTTGTCCTTTAATATTTCAGTTCATGTTGTAGGCTCAATGAGATAGCACTTGCCTACCATTGCTTCCCCAGTTGTCTTGTTTTAGACTTCTGACTTTGGAAATTAATAACCCATCAGAAAGATTTTGAGGAGGAGTCTTGAAACCTACAGACTTCTCCAGGGCAGGAGCTGATGACACATTGCAATATTGGTGCTGGTGGCTTTTCACTGCCTCAGGGAGTGAAATATTTCCCTTTTCAAATGCCCAAGGTCAGGAATATTTCTCTCCTTCCACTGCATACTCCTTTCATGAGCAATATTTGCTCTCCCTCCGGGGCAGATTTTCATTGTCCCCCCACTTCTCTGTCATGCGCAGGTGTAAGAAAAGTATACTGGAGCAGCATCTGTCCAGGAGAACAGAGCTGACACAATGAAAGCAACCTGTCTCTTCCTGATTTTATATTAAAAACCTGATTTTAATATTGTCTTTTGTCTAAGGAAGCCTCAAGATACAACATTACTGGAAAATGGTATTTCTGATCCACTTCTCACGTACCATATTCCCTCTGCATACTTTTCCCTGGTCCTGCAAGGAAGAACTCCCAAGTTTTTCAATCACAAGCTATTGCAAAAGCTCATTAGGTCACCACAGTGTACTACAGTTACAGAAATTGCATGACTCTCAGAGTACTTGAACAACACAGGCAGAGTTCCCATTTGTGGAATAACCACCGGCAGCTGTAATACCTTCTAACTGAGTGGGATGCTCTCACGGAAGACTCCTGTGCAGGCACAGTGTGCTGTGATGTCAGGATTCACACTGGCATTTGCACCAGTCATGCTTAATGTACAGGGGAATCTGGACACAAAGATCTTACCAAGGATTATGAAGTACTGATGGGGATGGACACCCCTGTCCCCAACACAGCAGCTCTCCCTGAAAATAACTATGCATTCAGTCTAATGGTAATACTAGATTTTTTGAACAGGAAATAAATTAAAAAACCCCCCAACAATACCAAACAAAAATCACTCTGGTCAGCATGGAATGTGGGTTGTGCATTCCACAACCCTAAGAGCTACTGATCTCATCTGTCAAAAAGTTGATCTAGACCTGTAGACTAATCTTCTCAACACCCTTTATGGACAACAGAGGAAGGGTCTTCCGGAGTCTAATTCATTTAGAGCCAGACACACATCTAACAGGCAGGATGTTCTGTGGACATGGTGCATTTTTTCCAAAACATGTGGTGACCAGAGAGCTAACTTTAGATGATACACCAGGCACTCTGACTGACAAAGTTAGCTGAACGTCATGGCCCCACAGAGAAAGCTGGGAATGTTGCAATACTGCTGCATGCAGCTTATAATCACCTTTCCAATGTGGGAAAAGAAAACAAGAGCAATTTTGAGTATTAAGAACCCAGACCCAGTGAACGTTTTCAAACCTGATTTGTTTACCTTGCTGTTCACAGGTAGAAACTAACAATAGATGACAAAAGAAAAAGACTTTTTTTTATATCTGAAGAGGTGGAGCTGAGCAATACAGATGGAGGCACTGAAAAAACTCTGTGAAGTACAATTTCTCTAAACATTTCTCTGCCATTCATAGTGTTGGATGGCTAATTCCATGTGTCTGAAGTAAAGGAAGAAACTTAGGGCATACAGATGACATGAAGTCTTCTCAAATACTCCCTCAAAGACTGAGGTGAAAAAATAATATAATTTCCTTTAGAGATTATCCTTATCCAAATATATCAGTCTTCTGGATAAGAATGACTCCTTAACAAGGACAGTAAGTAAGAGGGTATCAAAATAGTCTTTACATGAATAAATAATCTTTAAATAAAAGTTTAATTCACTCTTACTTTACAGAATATTTAAAAGCACCTTATTTTACTGTCAGTTCTAAAAAAGACTGTCAAGAGACGGGAATGATTTCAATTGGTAAAATATAGGAAAATGTGTGGACAAATGGATACAAGCTAAGCAAAAGCACAGTAATATTTTGTACACCACAACTATAATCAGAATCTGGCATTTGTTTATTTAAATTTTGCTTTCTTGGAAGCAAAGCTTACATGTTTGTAAACATCAAAATAAACAACTGCTTAATTTTACAATTTGCTAAACAAATACTTTTTTACCTTCAAGGGCATATGCAGAGCCATCTATTTGTCTTGCAGTTCTCTTGTTGACCTGTGCTTCAATATTTTATTTAAACAATTGGTTCCTTTACAATTTTAATGGTGCTTAAAAATTTCTTCCAATATTGTGCAAGTCGTAGGCAAAGCCACTTTGATGTGTGCTCTTCCTTATGTAGTTTTTTGATCAGTATTTAACTAATGCGACTGCGAAAAACTACACATTTTCAGGAAAATGTTTTGATTTTGGTCCTGTAAAGACCTTCTATAACTGAGTTGTTTACATGGATTTGAATTACAAGCATGTACACAACAAAACCACTATACCAATGTTTCTTGGTCTATGCATAAAAAGTATGTCTTCTACTTACACTAAAACATACAAAAAATAAACTACAAAAATTGTTTACACTTGATTTCAGCAAAAAAAGCTTTCTTCAAGAAAAATGATTCTTCTTTTTTTCAGCCATCAAAAAAGGAACGCAAGTAAACAATAAATACATGTGCTTTCTCCATATAGACATATTTACACTTGAGTCTTTGGCTTATGTTTAAGTTTCTTTATAAAGATCTTTATGTGATCCAGCCATCATTGCACATTAAAACAAAATAAGCCAGGTTTTTTTTACTATATATAATATATATATGCAACACTTGAAACGTATAAAGAATGAACCTTACTATCCATTTGCACTGTTATTGTACTTTAACAATGTATCAAAAGGAAAAAAAAAAGAAAAATTAATACCATATAGGAAATATTGATACATGCAACAGATGGTCGCTCTACTGTAATTGAGAGATGGCTGCATATACAAACACTGAAAAGTCCTAATTTATGCAAATGTCTTCTGACTCTGGTTTTCATTAAATAGTATTTATGTGGCACTAAATTTTGATACCGTATACAAGCATAGAAACAGATTGAGTTCTTTTATTAAGATACACAACTTCATAAGAAAAATACTTTGCATTTAAAATTTAAAATCCCTCCCACCCCCTCTTTCCCTAAAATCTTTCTTCACAGGATCAAGAACTGTTATCAAAACAGCTTGAGATTCATTTATTTGGTGAACTTTGTCACATCCGTTCCAACTAAGAGGATTCCAGGTACTCCAATGCAACATCATAGCAGAAGCGATATTGCTCCTTTAAGGGGAAAGAGGAAAAAAAACAAACAAAGAGAAGTTAAATTAAGATTTTAAAGTCTTAGCAGCAATATCAATAAGAACAATCTTTGCAAACTACTATGCAATTGTAACTTCAAGCCTGACATGCTTGGGTTTCCAACGAACTGGAAAAAAAACCTGACCATGAAATGTAATGATTTGCTTCTCCGATTTTTTCAGCTTTTGAACTGGTTTATAAAACATGAAAAGTTCTTCTGTCAGGCAGAGCATTCTTGCAGTGAAAGCCCCTTGACTCTGATACACCATTTATATCTAAATTATCTGATACTGAGAAGTTAACTAATGCCTGCTGCTTGGACAGCCAGGGAATGGCTAGAGAATACCGAGCTGTGACACAAAGCTGCTCCAGGTCCACAGCCCATTTGTACAGTCGTGTTGATGTAACATCCAAGAGATCAGACGCACATTTAAAAGAGAAGTTAAAACTCTAATTTTCACTATGGTTAGTATTTCTCCTTAAAAAGGCTGTGGGTCAGAGCCAATACTGAGGGAGAGGGAGGAGGAAGGAGACAGGAGAAGACAATATGAACAAGAAAAATCAGAGAAATTAATTCAATCTCTATTGTCCTTGCAACCTAACAAAACTAATCTGCTTTTGTGATTTATTTCTGTTTGCAAAGGAAGCCAGTGTAATCCATTAGCAGGAAGTGGTGTGGATATCCTAAAGACTTTATTGCAGTGCTCAGTTTTCTTATCTGATCATGTTGCTGAATGTAGGGCACATAAGAGTGTTATATATTGGTTTTCATGGTTTGTTTTCTAACTAACAACTCAACAGCTGCTGCTGCTCAAGACTTCAGAATAAAAAACCACAGAACAGAAATACATAACTACAGAAATTCAGTAACTGCAGATGTGCCTGGCAAGATCATTGAGCAAATCCTCCTGGAATCTATGCTAAAGCACATGGAAAACAAAGAGGTGATTGGTGACAACCAACAGGACTTTACCAAGGGAAAATCGTTCCTGATGAATTTGGTGGCCTTCTACGACAGGGCCACACTGCCAGTGGATAAAGGAAAGGCAACAGAAATCATCTACATGGACTTGTGCAAAGCCTTTGACACAGTCCCACATGACATCCTTGGCTCTAAGTTGGAGGGACATGGATCTGACAGAAGGACCACTCGCTGGATAAGGAATTGGCTAGACGGCTGCACTCAAAGAGTTGTGGTCAATTGCTCAAAGTCCAAGTCGAGACCGGTGACAAGTGGTGTTCTGCAGGGGTTGGTACTGGGACCAGTGCTATTTAACATCTTTGTTAGAGACATGGACAGTGGGATCGAGTGCACCCTCAGAAAGTTTGCTGATGACACCAAGCTGTGTGGTGTGGTGGACACGCTGGAGGGAAGGGATGCCATCCAGAGGGACCTTGACAGGCTGGAGAGGTGGGCCAATGCAAACCTCATGAAATTTAACAAGGCCAAGTGCAAGGTCCTGCACGTGGGTCGAGGCAATCCCAAGCACAAATAGAGGCTGGGAGGAGAATGGATAGAGAGCAGCTCTGAGGAGAAGGACTTGGGGGTATTGGTGGATGAGAAGCTCAACATGAGCCGGCAGTGTGCGCTTGCAGCCCAGAAAGCCAACCGTGTCCTGGGCTGCATCAAAAGAAGCATTAGCAGCAGGTCCAAGGAGGTGATTCTCCCCCCTACTCTGCTCTTGTAAGACCCCACCTGGAGTACTGTGTTCAGACGTGTGGCCCCCAACATAAAAAACACCTGGACCTATTGGAAGGAGTCCAGAGGAGAGCCACAAAATTGGTCAGAGGGCTGGAACACCTCCCCTGTGAGGACAGGCTGAAGAGTTGGGGTTGTTCAGCCCGGAGAAAAGAAGGCTCTGAGAAGACTTAATAGCAGCCTTCCAGTACCTGAAGGGGGCCTACAGGAGAGATGGGGAGGCACTCTTTTATCAGGGAGGGTAGTGACAGGACAAGGGGTAACAGGTATAAGCTCAAAGAGGGTAGATTTAGACTAGACATTAGGAAGAAATTTTTCACTGTGAGGGTGGTGTGGCACTGGAACAGCTTACCCAGGGAAGTTGTGGATGCCCCATCCCTGGAGGTGTTCAAGGCCAGGCTGGATGAGGCTTTGAGCAACCTGGTCTAGTGGAGGGTGTCCCTGCCCATGGCAGGGGGGTTGGAACTTGATGATCTTTAAGGTCCTTTCCAACCCAAACCATTCTGTGATTCTATGGAATTCAGGACTTTTTTGAAATACAAGTTTACAGAAATACATACAATCTACCTTGCCCTCCCCTTACAGTGATACAAGTAATTTTCCATGTGATGTGACCTGTTTTCTTCACAGCAGTGAACCGCAATCCAGGCAGCAATTCAATATGTCGTGTCTCAGACGTGTATGGCACAGCAGAATGTAAAGTATTTGCGGCAAAACCAGCAATACCTAACCCAATGTCATTGCTGCTACAGGATGCTCTATCTGTTAATATTTTAACCATCTTAATTTATGTGGTGGCAATGGATGGAAGCGGTGCACAATACTTAAGCAAATTATGCCACAGAAGCTACTTGATACTAAGCAAACAGTGACACCTGGAAAAAAGGGCAATATGGAAAGATGCAGCCACAGACATTTTGCTCAATATGCAACTTCACAAGGTTAGAAGCAATTTTCACTATGCATAAACTGCAAACCATTTTTAATTTCAATTGGCATCCCTGATTTTTATGCTGTATGCTGCCATCTGTCTGAAAAGTGACACTGGCTGCTGGCAGTGTGAGAGGAGTCAAATGGCAGAAACTCCAAAACTCTAACCTGCTTTCGTGTTCAGCTACAGGAAGAAAAAAAATCCACTTGTGAGACTTTTTTTAAGGACTTTCCACAACATTCAGTTTTCATGACTGAAGTGATCACATGGATGGATATGCACTCATAATGTATGCATAGAGAAGGATCAGAAGAGTGAAGGTTATTTTGGGTTCTGACAATGTGCACAGAAATATTTAGTTTCTGCTTTTGCTAATTCAGGCTCGTATTGATTATATTAATTTATTGTTTATATTGTTTATTATTTAGGTTAACTGTTGGACTCAATGATCTTAAGGGTCTTTTCCAACTTAAATTATTCTATGATTCTATATATTCATTGCCAACATAATAGATGCATATCTTTGATTTTAAAGTTCTCAAGTATCATTTTGACTACTACAAATCTGAGTAACAAACATCATCATTATTCAATACAGCTTCCAAAGCAGCAGTTGTTATTAAGAAGCAAAATATTCATAGCTCCAGATACTAATTTGGACTTTACAGTTTATTCCTACCAAGAAATGCCTTGCTCTGTAAAATTTCAGGATGGTATGTGTAAGCACAACACACTACAACTTCTCTTCAAATAGACCTGGTTATTTTGGGAGGTTACAGTGCATTCTGTTAACTCAGAACGTTTTCTGTGAAAAGCACAGTATCACTACAAGGAAAGTAGTGTAAATGCTTAGGCTGGCCTCTCATGCTGCTGAGTTGTGTGTACACTCCATACATTTCTACCACAGGACATAACATTCCCAACCTTACACTCACACCAAGAATCACACCAGCTTCTGCTCAGTTTATACGACAAGGGGAGCCTGGGAACCAAAGCCCACGTCCCTTTCTTCCTGTGGCCCAACACAGGTTTGCTCTGTTTTGTGCGCACAGGACTGAGAATGGAGCTCACACAACAAGAGAACCTCTGCCTCCTTAGCTGTCTGCAGGAACCCCGATGGGCTGGTGCTTACCGGAGTTTCTACCATGTTGGGCTTACTGTTTCGCAAAGTCTTCACAGCATGGAAAACGTCCACCACGTTCTGCCTTTTTACCATCTCAACTACAATTCCGATGGCACAAAACATCCCACTCCGGCCACCACCATTTCTGGACACAAGGCAAAGAGCTGGTTAAATGTCAGTATGGCATAAGAGAGGATCCAAAATACATTTCTGTTCTTTGACTCTTTAAGCATGGGTGATTCATGAGTCCCACAGGGAGACCAGGCTTTAGCAATCTCCTTGCAGCTCCAGTGTGTTTGGTCTGTGACATTTGCTGTTTCTGACCTTACTTTCAATTACTTCTTTTGAATTCTGCCCTTACAGCCCACTATGTTGCCCAGCTATGCTACAGCCTAATTTACATAGGTATTAGAAATAAAAGATTAAGTTCAATGGCAAGTACAGCAATAGAAATTAAAACCCAAGTTCAATGGTAAGTACAACATTTTCCATTTAGTTCTGGAAAGAGACTCACATTATCCTATGGTATGATGATTATCCAGCCAGAGTAATGCCAAGGCACTACTGATTTGATATCTTGTTAACCTTTGGGGATATTCCTGAACTATTTTAATTTTAATTTCAAAAAAATTAAGGTAGGTACTTCTTAGGTTTAAATTAGCCAGAAAGTTCCACGGATAATGAGGAGGGGTGGGCAGAAAGGAGCCACAAGCTAGTTCTGAACTTTCAAACAGAAGCCTTTTTTTAGAAGTAAGATGAAATGCATAATTCAATTTCTGGGTTTTAAACTTTATATTTAAATAAGGTAGAAGAGAGAGTGGTTATTCTCTGCTTAGGGAGAAAAAGATGCTGCCTTTTCAAAACACCCAAACCAGTTCCCATTTAAATACCAGGATCAGGTAAGCAGCCAGTGGAAATTTAAGAACAATAGTTTTAGGATCATGTACTGTATTACAGAACTTTTCTCTGATTTCATCTATCCACACCTTTCAGACTATAACTCTCAAAATATAGTAGGCCTTTTGGAAAAAATTATATGCAAGAGATAGACAAAAAATAACCATCTGGCACTTTGCATAAAAGACTTCCTTACTGAAACCATACAGAAGAAATTTATGTGTACACATTTTGTACCCAAAAACCATGCTATTAGGTACAGAAGACAATACACAGTATCACTGTAGTATCATGTCCAAAATACTAATTCCCATGGTACCTTGACCTGACACAGACAAATCTGAAAGTTGACCAAAAGCCAACCTACAGTACCAGTGGTACTTTTTTCTTTTCTTTTTTTTTTCTTTTCTTTTTTTTTTTTATTTAAAGAAACAAGGGCATGTGCAAAAGAAGGTAGCCATAAGAATACTGCTTGAACTTAAGACAAGAACTAATTTATAAGCATATACTTGAAGAGCAGCAGTTTGGCTTTCTCCCAATTACTCACAGGCAATGGATGATGGTCCGGCCCTCTCCTTCTTCACATTCCTCTTGCCATTTTTCAACCTGGAGAATTAACTTCAAGAAGGATCTCTTGGAAGCTGGTACATCTCTGTGAGAAGCCCATCCCAGATACTGGAATTGCTGCACCATCAGATAGCCCTCTTGTGGCTGAGGGAAACCAAAGAGCTTTAGGTCAATATAGCACCTTTACATCTTGGTTTAGAAAACCACAATATAAAAATAACATGAATCTGTTTATATTATGGACAGATTCCAACATGCAGGGTCTCCATTAGTTTGTATCACTCGAGCTCAATGTCAAAAGAGTAAAAAAAGGGAAATACATTGAAGACAACATCACAGTTTATCAATCCACAGTTTATCAATCACTAACGTAACCTATCCTGACTTCTTCTAAATGGACAAATTCCCTAGATTTTATGAGTAAGGGTTTTCATTCTTAACATCAATAACCTACTAAAAACATCACTGTTAAATTCTTAGACCTACAGAAATGAAGAGACGTACCTTGGGCTCCTATGCATGAACCGACCCCATTGCAAATAAACAAGTAATACTGGTGCACAAACATTACCATTTTCATTGAAGTCTTCCTTTTTTTGCCAGACTATGATTATTGTGAGAGCCTTGCTGCCAGTCTCTGAGCCTTCCATGTGCTAGATGCTACACAGGGAGAGCTTTGAATAGAATTAGACTGTCACAAGGAAGGCCTCAATAACTGGAGGAATAAATAGTCTATTCAGTTTCTTGGAGCGGAAGAAGACAAAAAGGAGTAGGAATGTGGATTTTAGAAAAGGAAGAACAGAGCAGAGAGATATTTAGAAGCCAGACGTAACAGTGAAAAGGCATGGGAGACAAAGAGAAACAGAGGAGGAGAAAATCAAAACACTGTAAAAAAGAAGAAGTGGAAAAAGGAAAATAAGAAATGAATCATAAAGAGAGAGGAAGTCTCAAAATACAACAAAAAAAGTGCCATGGCGTAATATTTGCCAGTTTGCCTTCAGCTTAGCTTCCTGTAGTTTCCAAACAAGGTATGAAGAGCCGAAAATGTTTTTCTTAGCTCTGAATATAAGCAAAATAAAGGTTTGGACAAAATACTGGCCACACACAAACTGATCTCTGCACTTTGAATAATGAAACTGTGATCAAAATAAAAGAAAAAAAAAACTTTGTATACACACAGTGATCAGTTTTCCCTACAGCTGTTCTTCAACATTGATGAAAGTTAAACATATACTCCAAGTAGCAACTTGTGGTGTGTAAGTTCAGTATTGGATGAAAGATACAAAGCAATAATGGTAAGTAAAATGGAGATTGCTGGTTAACTGTATATATAACTGTGGCACAAGCATGTGTAGCGCATGTGTAGCTCTTTATCTGTAGGTAACATAAATAAGTAGTTTATAGAGGTGAGCTAAAGGAGGAGGCACTGCATGGCAAACAGGGTTTGAGAAGATGCTGAGATAGTGTGGAATGCTACTGGACAGCAGAAAGACAAGACGATGTAAGGTGTGAAAGAGCTGACAAGAATGCAAGACTGGCACTGCTACTGAAGCTGAGAAAAAGATGATAAATGTAGGTCAAGACAGAGAGGTGCAGAACCCTTCAGAGGCCAAGGAGCTTTCAGAGTTTTTTCACACCCCGCTTTGCAGGGTGACACAATCCTCCTTTTATGTTGTGGTTCTCGCATCTTAGGCTGAGAAGGTGCTGGTTGCACAACCAGCCTCAGCACTCCTGTTCTTGATTCACCACAGAAGATATCTTGCAGAAGATAAGAATTAAATACCTGGTACTACATGCTCATTACAGGGATATTTCTTTCACTGCACAATGAACAAATAGAATACTTTTCTTACACCTTCTATGCATCAGGGAGAACACCACAGAACAACAGTCATTCACCTTACTGCTCTCTCTGCTTAGTGTAGCTGCACAAAAGTACTAGATATTAGTATTAGGTACCAATGCTTGACCCTTTTCTGGTTAATGTCTTAACATTAGTATTCTACTATTATTCAAAATTAAAAACCACAAGAGACTAGAGAGCATTAAAAATATTTTTCTGTTGCATATTGTTATGATAATGCTTACTCTTGTTAGATTGCATATCCTGAAAATTCGGTTTATGACGTCGCAGTCCATTGAACACGACATGCACTCCACTTGAACAGGACCGTACCGCAGTATCCCTTCCTCGGGCCAGTATTGTGGGCAGCCCTGTCCCAGAGCAAAATGGGCATAATTAAATGGTAAGTTACAACTTGAATATTGCCTTATTCCACTGCAGACATCTCACCTAACCTTTCCTGAGCAACTAGAGTTAATTAGTTGCTATAAAGCGGAGAATAACTGCAAAGTCACTGCAGTGCTCTACATTTTGATCATAGAGTGGATCCAGCATGATTAAAACATGAGACGGTACATGGAAAACTCGAGCCCCAAACTAACCTGTGCTAAGTCGACTTCATTTAACATCACAAGAGAAGTACAGCCGTAGTCATACACTAATCTCCAGAAATCTTTCACAGTGTTTGGTAGAGGATGTTGTGTGACAATAAAAGCTGCTGGCTGCCTGTAGCTCTGTAAAAGCAAACGATTTTATTAGCACCGGTAGAGGAAGTACTTAATAACTTCCACTCAAACATTGCAACAGAAAAAACATATAAATAGAACAAAGCTGTGACATCAATCACACCAGATTGCACCAAAGCTGATGTTAAAAATACATTATCGTCTCCAGTAAGAACAAAGAGGTTGCTCTGCTCAGGTCTGCCTTCTGCTTTGCTACAAGCCAAGCCCTGTTTCAGTGCAAATACGCATGGGTCACTGGAGATGCTCTTCAGGGCTCTGCTGAGCTGAGGCTCGCGCAACTGGGCTCCAGGCACTGTGTCCAAGAGACTGAGCAGGAAACCTTCTCCCTGTGTTGCAGATAGGGGTGCAGAGGTCTCAGAAGGTCACCCCATCCACAGCAGGTTACACATGAGCTCTGTGACTGAACTAGGGACTAAGCTTAATCTCAAATTCTGCTAGAGCTACAGGCTCATCCATGGAACTGACCTCCAGGGTTACTGTGGCCCATTTCCAGCAGAAAGCAGAAATTAAACAGCAAAATACTATTGTCTGTCATGAGAGCAGACTCCATTTTCTGTGTGCTGCATTATACACAACCGCAAATAGGGATTTCCAGCCTTGCATAGGTTAGTTGAGATGCAACTAATACCAGAGGGGCTAATTCCCTGCAGCACATGTATTACAAGCAGCAAGCAGAAAAGTATAGGTCAGAAGTTTTTTGCAGCCAGTTTGTAACTATTCAGTGAAGGAATACAGAAAGGAACGGGCAAGGAAGCACCAACAGTGTAAACTGAGAAACAAAGCAAGATGGTGTATATTCTTGTAGACAGCTGGGATTGTAAATCACCTGTTTGAAGGTGAAGTGCTGAGACTGCTGTATGCAATGCAGAGATCCCTGTGTTTAGCACCCATGCTGGTACCAAAAGCAGTCTGGCTGTTTTTTTACTGAATTAAGTAGAGTAAATTAACCTAGGAGAAACCTGGTACGCCAAGTAAACCACTTCTGGTATGGAACCTTGCTTGTTTGAAGACTGATATAAGGGATCCTTCATGTGCAATATATTAGTACACCCTCGAAAAGCACAGTTTGAGGCCCAGAAGGAAAAAATACAATTCTTTCACCCTGTTAACTTGCTGTAAATTGTGATAATAACAAAACAATATCTTTAGCATCAGTACTTGTTTGACAACAGAATAAGGAGGCTGACAAGTTTTTTTTATGTATGTTTGCTATCCTTTTCTAATGCAGGAAGCATATTGGGGTGGTAGCAGCTTGTGTCCTACTTCCTAGATCTGCCCAGGCAGCAAAGAGGAACAAACAGTATCGATCCTCCCCTTGTATTTTTAAGAAATAAAACATGCACTAACTGATGTTTTCCTAGCTCTCTTCCCCATCGTTTTTGGTCTTTCCTGAGATGAGAGAATGAACTGAGTCTGGGATGATCAGGTTTTCAAAAAGAACAGGCAGGAGATCTGCTGTCACACTGGGAAGCAGACACCTTCGTGTGGGAAAACAGGGACAAGTACATTGTGGAAAGGGGAAAATTTCCATCTCTGTTTTGCTACTGAAAATCCCCTTTCCTTGCCCAGTGGTAGGGTCCCCCTTTCTGAATAAACCAGTCTTTAAAAAAACAGAAAAGAAAGAGCAGAAAAAAGCTTTCTTACCTAAAGTTTTAACCCTGTACTTATAGCCTTCATTGTAATACATTACTTTTTTTTCTGCTGCATTTTTCCTTTTATTATTACCTTTTCTGGCTTTCCTTACTTGCCTCTGATTGCTCGTCCATTAATACATTGCTTGGTTCCTGTCCCTGCCTGCCACACACTGTTACACACTCAGAGTCCTGCCACCAGCTGTTCACCCTGCGTTGTCTTCCTTTCTCCCCAAACCACACTCCTCTATGCTGCTGTGCTGGTTGGTCCATAGCACATCAATTTTATCCAGGTGCTTAATGTAATTTTAACTGCAGTTCTAAACAATTTTAGTTGCTACTAAAATTCTACTCACTGCTCTTATTCATCCATTCAGCCCCAGTGACTCTGTGATAGACTGGTCTTCACACATGCTACTCCTCTATTTTACTGGCATAATAGCTAATTGCGAGATTAGGGACTACATTTTGCTAGCAGTTCACATGTTTCCTGCACTAGCTCAGGCAGCAGGATTAATATACCATTCAGTCCTGATGATTTCTGCTGCTATTTGCCATTTTATTCCAGCATTTCTTCTTCACACCACAGTTTCTGACAGCACTTCAGTTTTGAGGAAGGGGACATGCTCCTGGAAATCAGGCCACTTATTTAAGTACTTACTGTAAAGGTGGCTTTAGGCATCTAACTTTGGAAATGCTAATGGCAGGCACAGGCAAGTATCTGACAGCAAGTGTAATGAACCGCTTTATCGATCAGATACCTATAAGCAGGTTCACCTCAATTTTTCCCCTTAATTCACTTTTTCCACTGACAATACTGCTGTCATTCAAACTTCAAACTTTAAAGAGCTGCAACTCAAAATATGAACAACAAAAACCCCAACCCTATCCCCAAAGATGCCAAAGAATGAATTTTTTTTCCTTCTTCCCCTGTCTCTCCTGCCTCAATATACATAGTCTTTTTATAAAATAGCAACAGTAACCTCAGGCTCAGGTAGGTAATATTTACTTCCCAAATAACAGCAGAATTTTGATCTTGCTGCGATTTGAGATTTCAGGGCTGGAGACTAGAGCTTTATATAACGCTGTTGAAAAGAGGAGATTTCTAGTGGGTCTCACAAAGACGCAAAAGACTAAGGATAACGAACAAGCAACACAAGCTGGTGGGGTTTCTGACCCATTCCCCCCACCCTTCTTTGTTAGGACTGTTTTACTGGGCACTACAGTAAGAAAGAATTACCCTTTCTGTAACCAGCTCTCTCTCATATTACACATCTTTTCACAGCATACTACACAGACAAAGACGACAGTCTCTTACGTCCATAAGAGCAGCATTGATGTAGTTGCTGCTCTCCCCATCAATAGTAATTAAGAAAGGCAGACATCTGTCAGGTGGCAGCATATCCATGAAGCGGTTCTTGTCGTGGTTCCTTGGCAAGCAGGCTATGCTGCAGTCCTCCGCTTGCAGGCGAGGGGTCACAGAATTCAGGGTCTAAGGGAGAGAGGACACTTTCTTTAGCATGCTGAACTAACAGACAATAGAATTGAGACTCCCCAAGTCTTAATCTAAAATAATGTGATACTGGAAAACGGAGTCACTAGTGAGAACACATGAGCCAGTAAGAGCTCCTATCTGTTTGACAAACATGCTGGAGCTTTCCAAGGGGGGTTAAGCTGCAGATGTAAAAGTCACTTTGTGTACCACTGAACAGATTCTGCATGACCCTATTGCCTCCAAAAAGAAGAAAACAAACAGGATCCTTTGAAGCCCTAAAGAGCTGTGTCTTAGCTGTGCAAATGTACGCCAAAACCCTCTATGGTTCCTAGTCTGTGCTCTGTATTCCAGACAGATGTTTACAGTAATTTTATTCAAAGGAGGATATTCCATATTTAAAACAACTTTTCAAAGCATGTAAACACGGATGCTTTATTTTGTGGACTAAAAGTAAAAGACCAAATACTATAAACATGATATGAAAACCCTTTCCCTTAAAATAAATTAAATGTATCTAGAGGCAAAAAAATCATTGTCACATGAAGAGTTACTAGGAACTGTGAATACCTGAAACTCATCTTTGAGATGTGAAGAGTTTGTCTGAGAGTCTATTCTAATCATATCAAAATAAGCAGCTTTGAATTCGCAGACAGGAATAGCAGTTTCTCCACACAGGCAAGCTTCTAGAATGGCATCATGAATAAAGATGTACTGCTCCTATCAAATCAGGCAAAGAAACAAAAATTATAGCCATTTAAAAAACCCTCAAATATTTTCTTCTTTTAGGATAAACAAGTAAAGATTGTAAGTCCATTCAAGGTAGTGTCCATTAATCCATTAAATAACACTTTATTACAAACACAAACTTGTCCTAATTGGGATGCAGTTAATACAGTTTTTTTCTCTCGAATCAATTTAAATTCAGTAAAACTTAACAGAACAGGCATAGCAATATATTTAGCAGGAGGCTTTCAGTTTTCTTGTGGTGCTTGGGGGTTTCTGTGTATATGCCAGTGACTTGTTGGCTTTATTTGTTTTGGTTTTTGTAAATAGCTTTCAGTCTTATAATACTAGCTGCAAGTGTAAATTGCTTCAAGCACTACTAGTGTGATCAGCAGTTATTTGGCACACTGCATGCTCCTTATGCATGTGCAAGCTAGTACATCAACGGTCTGATAGGCAGCTTTAGGCCAGTAATAAATTCAAGTGTGTCCCAACAGAAATAGCATTTCTTCCCATTTTTTCTTCTTACTTGCCTTGAGATATCCTGAGTCCTACACAACTGCATTACTATTTCAATCAGGCCTCCTGTCAATTTTTACACAACGTCTATTATATTTACTCACCCTGAGAGTAATAGATGCAAATCATGTCTATACAGCAAAGTGCAAGAACTCTGCCAGCCTCACCTAGCTATTGTGGATACTGATGAAGTTATTAACAGCAAAACTTTAACATGTGCCTGTAACAAGAGCACATGTCCAGGGACCATGGTCGTATTCTGGCTCTACAGCTTGTGTTGCCTTATTCACATAGTTACGGAGCTATTGCCATCACTGTTGTCCAGATGACCATCACAATAATTTGCTGCAAATACAGCTTTATTTTGCCGTGTAGGTATGAACCTCTAAGAGAAGATGAGAGGTAAGAGGCAAAAGGGAGAGAAAGGAACAGCAGTAGGGGTGTTAATTCACATGCAAGAGCAGATTGAACTAGGATAGTTGAAGTAGTCACACTGAAACACTCCACACCATGCACTGCCCATAGGTTAATGGTCCTGTAGCAGGGGTAGTTGATCAGGAACATTTCTTTTTTCAACTGCCACAGGCTGCAGCACAGAATAAAAATGGCACCAAATTACATTGATATGCCTGGCTGCCAACTGCAGAGATTTGCACGTTGTCACAGGTGAAATAACTTCTCAGGTAGATGTCCACAAGGAAGACAAGAGAGAGAAGTGGCAAATCACTTCAGGTAACCTGTCTTAATATAATCCATCACCTATGTTTTTGTGGAAGCTCCATGATACTCAGGTGGCAGAATGGGAGCTGTTACGGCTTCATCACTAAGGGAATAGTTTTACTGTGGAGTTGCTGAAGGCACGATAGAAGACAAAAAGGGTAAAAAATAAAGGAAAAAGGCTTGGCAATAAGGTTAACAAAATAAATAAAAATGAGAATTGAAAAGAAAGAGCGAAATGGACATGAAGTTCCACATGCGAGTCAAATTACAGATAAAGTGACTGGAGGTAGTCTAAAACCAGCGGCAACCTCATGAAATTCCAAGTTTGGGTTCCTGGAATTACTGATACCAGAGCAGGGGAGAGACATGCCAGACAGGCCTACTGTTGGGTCTTCCCTAAGAAGTCCTCCTTGCTTTCCTCTGTTACAAAGTTAGGCTGGCACTTGTTTGTGTGAAGACTGAAGGAGCTCGTATGTGTGTTGCAGCATCCTGGTTCTGGGCATTGTTTGCCTTAAGCAATACTCCCCAATGGAGAGAACACCTCAACAGGGCCACTGCCTGCTCTTTGCAGAGTAACGGTGAAATTCTGACCTGGCACATTTCAGAAAGCACCAGGTGCTTTGAAGGTAAACTGCCATACCTCTGTCTGTACCATGTTGATGCGACGGGACCGCAAGGCTTTGACACAGTTGTAGATATCCACAACACCTTCTCTTTCTGCCATATCTAACATGATATCGATCACAATATAACAACCTGTCCGTCCAGCACCAGCACTAAAAAGAACCAATAAATACTATTAGGAATAGTCCCAGGAAAACATCTGCTTTATAAACCCATTACTGAGAGCACTTATAAATTCATTCAGTTCTTTCATCACAACCACTATCTAATTTTTATCTTCTCTCCTTCTTTTCCTAATGTCCTTTAAATCTTTTGATGTGCTCAAAAAAACCTCTTTCCATCAGATTTGATCCACTAAGTAACAGCTAAGAAAGAATTTGTTTCCTCCTTTTATCGCTCAGATCAATACCTAAAGTAAAAAAAGAAACGTTAGCTAAATTGAAATCTGGAGGATGATTAAGCTCATACACTTCAAAATATGACAGATCTTAGTTTTTCTTAATAAGACTAAGGATGATTTTTAAGTGATAATATCACAATAAGAAACTCAAGTGTACGCTTTACATACAAGCCGTAAGCTGGTTCAGACAGCATATTTAACAGTATCCAGAAGAATCTCTCTTGATTTATTTTGGTTTTATACAAAGCTTAGGACAGTTTTGCACAGTGAATTCTTAAAACCTGTAAATGCTGAGTAACTTTATTTACAGAATGTAATTAAACATTTGTCAGTAGTGAAAGAAAATTGTATTTGTCAAATCATTGTGTCCCAACAACACAAAAGTTGCAAACTTGCACAGGAAAAACAACATTCTGTATTTGTTGTCATTAACCTCATTCCATATTCCTTCATCTACTTGATTACTTTGATTTTAATTAATAATCTGTTCAGACATTATATGCAACACCAAGCTTTCAAAGCAGCTGTATCTACACTTACTCTTGAATGCTGTCACAAAATTGTTGTAGGCTACCTAAAATGATAGCCTGAAGTATTATATGATTTAGCTCTTGCAGGAAAAAGAAAATCTCTGGCTATTCTATTTAGGAAAAGTGTACTAGAAACTGGTTATTTCCAACGTTGCTGTAGACAGCCAAATCCTACTGCAGAAGGAACAACAAAAACAAAACACTTCAAAACCATGGATGCTTCACAAGACACTACTGTAAACAATCACATACACAGTTGTGGAAAAAAAAAAATCAATCTACCTCTTCTGTACACACCTGCAATGGACAACAATAGGCCCTGCACTAGGAGGGTTAGATAATTTGACTCTCCGTATAAAGGAAAGCAGGCCTGTGGCATTGTAAGGAACTCCATGATCTGGCCAGCCAGTGAAATGAAACTGTTTAACTTCACGGATTTCATTGTAGCCCCTCTGTAAAAGGCAAACAAAGAAACAAAAAAAGGTTATGAAATTCAAAGTATTTAATGTACTACATATACAATGATAACACACACTGATAGAATCTGCATGCTGGTTTCATCATTTCAGCAATTATTTAAAGCAAAGACCATACAGAGCTTAAAGATGTCACTGTTTTTTTGTTTCATTTTGAAGTTTGTAATTTTTCCTTCTGCCATAAAGCATGCTAATTTTGCTTAATTAGATTTTCTTTTTATAGACTCAGAAGCATTTTCATCGATTTTCAGAAGTTTTGCTAATTAAGACAATGGTCTGCTCCATTTACAAGCAAGTAAAATGATTTACCAGAAGACCACAACTGTATCACCTATACTGCATTCACAGAGTTTGTTTTTTGATTAAGTGATATTGACTCAGCGGCATTCAGGGCAGAGTGAATGGAGATGAATGACAGGCGTGACTCATAACCTGGTACTTGAGCTCAGCCCAGAAGTGTGGCTACAGAGAAGAGGTGACTGTCAGAGAGGGGGGTAGCAGTCAACATTTCTGGGGCAATTCAAAATCCCACAGTGAGATGAATGTTTGGATAGCGCTGACACAATGCATTACGCCCACAGTGATGTAAGGCTGTCTACACTGTGGACCTGCTAACCAGATGAAGTGATTTGGTATTGTACAGGAACACATGCAAGCGTAGCCTCCTCCATGCTCTTTGCTACCAGGGAACAGTATTTTGCCGAGCCCTTTCAAAACGTGCTCACCCTTCCCAGAGTGAAGGTCCTGACGACATATTCTGCAAGGGGCTCCATCTCTACACAAGTCACTTTGAAGTCGCCATAAACTTCTGTGTCGTCAGGCCAGTACTTGTAACACTTGACCTAAATACAAAACGGGAATGCATTTTACACCAAAGGAAAATGAAAGGTTGAGGATACATTACTGCACGTACTGCCCTACACCACATTTATTTCATAGAATCACAGAATCATAGAATGGTTTGGGTTGGAAGGGACGTTAAAGATCATAGAGTTCCAACCCCCCACCCTCCACTAGACCAGATTGCTTAAAGCCTCATCCAGCCTGGCCTTGAACACCTCCAGGGATGGGGCATCCACAACTTCCCTGGGCAACCTGTGCCAGTGTCTCACCACCCTCATAGTGAAAAATTTCTTCCTAATGTCTAGTCTAAATTTACCCTCTTTTAGCTTATACCCGTTACCCCTTGTCCTCTCACTACACTCCCTGATAAAGAGTGCCTCCCCATCTCTCCTGTAGGCCCCCTTCAGGTACTGGAAGGCTGCTATTAAGTCTCCTCGGAGCCTTCTCTTCTCCAGGCTGAACAACCCCAACTCTTTCAGCCTGTCCTCATAGGGGACGTGCTCCAGCCCTCAGATTAATTTTGTGGCTCTCCTCTGGACTCTCTCCAACAGGTCCATGTCTTTTTTATGTTGGGGGCCCCACATCTGAACACTGTACTCAAGGTGGGGTCTCACGAGAGCAGAGTAGAGGGGGAGAATCACCTCCTTTGACCTGCTGCTAATGCTTCTTTTGATGCAGCCCAGGACATGGTTGGCTTTCTGGGCTGCAAGCGCACACTGCCGGCTCATGTTGAGCTTCTCATCCACCAATACCCCCAAGTCCTTCTCCTCAGAGCCGCTCTCTATCCATTCTCTGCCCAGGCTGTATTTGTGCTTGGGATTGCCTCGACCCACCCATTTCCAAAATGACCATGCACTCGCGTGGCTTGTCACGGCTAATGGCTGTTTGGTCAACTTAAGCACTAGCTACAAGAAGTTTCCGCTGCTTTACACAGATGTACTTAGATGCCAAATCCATTTCTAAATGAGCATTTTTTTTTTATTTTTTTTTTTAGTGCTGAGCTCTGGAATATATTTCCACTTATGTTAAACTTGGATGCATTTCATATCAGTAACCAAACTGTTCCAAGAAATCCTGGACAATTTATGTTACTCCCTGAGGGATGTGTTACTGATAAACTGCAAATAATTTGATGATTTGTAGACACTGCTATAGAAGCACATTTGCTCACTAGTCCACTTACTCTGCTCATTCGAGTTACAATACACAAATCTATTTTGCTGAAATACGAAGTTTGGATTCAGACAATTTTTTACCACTCATGAAAGCACCACAGCATTAGTCTTCTTCAGAAGTTAGCTTTGGTTTTACACAACACCATAACTGCAACAATGTCTGGACTCTCCCGCTTCCCCTCCTCTCAGGATGCAGGGCTGTCCTTCACAAGATTTTTCTACATTCTGCTGACAGTGTGTCTTATCAGCAAGTTTTTCTTTAGGCTTTTAGCATTAAAAGAAAAACAAATCAAAAACTTACTCTCCCAACTTCCACTAAATTTGTGACCATCACAATGCAAGCTGATTGCTCCTGCCATATCATTCTCCAAAAGTCATACACAGTCTCATGAACTGGACCTGTAAGAAGAAATTCCAGGTAATACTCCACAAAAAAATAACAGTCAAAGCAAAAGCTAAAAATTAAACCCACTGCTCTTCAGAGCTGATACGAACACTCTTGCTCAAAGATGAAAGCTTTGTGAAACCACATTATCATACTATCATGCCAGTTTCCAGACTACATTGTTACTTCTAACCAATGCTCAATCTTCTCAGTTTAACTGAATTACCACTTGAAAGAAATTAATAGCAGGTGTTTCACATAGTGAAATGCCAGAAAGTTGCTTGAAAACTATAAGGACACAGCAATGTGTGGCTACCTCTATAGTTATGTTTCTAGGCTTGTTTTACATTTGTTAAATACAGTGAGCTGAGTGTGAGTTTCTTCAGATGTTCACTGACGAGATGCCCACAGCCGAGTGAAGCATCTGTCAGGAGGGCCGGTGGTACAGGTCCTGGGCACTTACCATCTATCTCCCAGCAAAGCGTGCAACCACGAGTAGGCGCTGAGCCCTAAACTTCCCGCTGAAGGGTATTTAAACTAACTTAACTACTTATGTGAGAAGCAAATGAGGAGCACTTGTTTAAGCTTTGCCTCCTCCTCTGCTGCAGAGACAAGACTCATTCAGTTGAGCAACAGAGGCTTATACCCTGTTACGATCACCTCAGAAACAGCTCCTAGACCACAGTCCAGCAGCAGTGTAAGTACTACTGTATACAACACACATCTGAAGACTCAGCCATATTCCTTCATATGCTAGATTGAAGGCTGCATACTAAAGCAGCAATATTTTTTTTGTGTCCTTTACACACTATTATATGCCATGTTTTACATAGTGAAACACAAATAAATACAAACATAGACTTAACTGCCACAGAGAGACCTGTTTAGATAGCACTTATACAAAAAAAAAAAAAAGACAGACATTTTGAACATCCTGCTTTAAAACAAGCCTTTTGTTTGTCTTTCCTGTGTGCAGCTACAATCAACTGAGGGCACAAATAACAGGCTATTTCCAGCCAGCTATCTGATTATACTCACAGATCAAATAATGACACATATAAATCTAATTATTTTTACTTTAATTCATAGCCTCAGATATTTCAGTGCAATCTTAGACCAATCTATTTGTTTTTCCTCATTGTGAGGAGTTTTATCAGAAATACAAAATGAGTAATTTCCACAGAAATTAATTTTTTCCCTGTAATTCCCCTTTTTATTAGCAGGGTGTTATATGATAAATATTTTCCTCACTTCTTCCTACAAAGAGACTTTGTCCTTCTCTGGCCTTACTTTACCCAGATTTTCTGAGATAGTGTTTAATTTGTCATTATTATCTTCACCATCTGCATCCTGGACTAAATCCTAGACAGTAAAATAATACATTGTAATATGGAAAGAAAAATGCCTTAAGGCAGGTTGAAACAGCTCTCTTCTCTGTCCACAGGCCTCTTTTCTCTACTCATCTTCATAGCTGGAAATCATGGTAGTAGCTTTTGACTTTATCAGCTGAATTTATCACTTGAAAAGTTGTTCAATAACGAATTATCATGATAAATTAGTACAATTTTTGCATTTATTCATATTCCACCTGAACATGCTTTGTTAATTCACCATAACACAAGATGATAACTCACAATATTGGATATGCTTTATTTTCATCTACTTCCATTTTACCAAAACACAGCTGGACATTATACAGAACACTTGTTTGGTTTGATTAATGCTGGCAGATTCTTACCTTGGGTTGCAATGTAGTGACTGGGTCTCTGATATCCCTAAAACAGCAATGTAAGTTGGTTTGAGTACCATATTAGTAACAGAAAGGGTAAAATAAAAGCATAAGGGTACCACAAAATTCTTGTCAATAGACAACATTTTCACAACAAACCAATATTTAAGAGCAGCATGAAGCTCAAAACCTAAAAAAAATGGTTAATACTGAAAAGGTTCTAATGGCAACAGAAAAAATGGAAATAAGAACATCTGACTTGAACAGACATAGTGCTGTACCAGGAAAGAGTATTCTAGACAGGTCCCTTGGGCCTAAAAACTGGTCCTTATTGATATTATCTCCCTGGCTGAACATATTGGGGCAGTTATTTAAAATTTAGTAAAGATGCTCTTTGCAATCAGATTATCTCAAGAGTTGATCTGTGTTCCCAAATCATCCAATATGAAAAAATATATACTTTTATCTTCTTAGAAATAGGGAAATACTGTAAGGCACAGAGAGGTATGTACTCGAGGCATAACTAATGGGGACAGACATCTCCCAGGCCAGAGCTGGACATTGTGGTGTGCACACACAGTTAAGGTCCTACTGCCATCAAATCTTCCGAAAAATATTTTGTGCTACTACATAAAGTGTGCATCAATTACAATGGCCATGATATGCACAAGTATATGCACATATAGATAGATAGATAGATAGATAGATAGATAATCTTACACGACTAAGTCTTTCCAGTTATCTGGGTCTATGCCAATGCTAGCAGTACTGCATTGATCATCTGTATAAAAACTACAAGACAGAGATTCTGCTCTTGAGGAAATAATTCAGAATATATTTTGACCAGTGCCAGCAATACTACCTAGAAAGAGGAAGGAAACTTTAATATTGCTGGAGAAGACAATACAGAATTTCAAAATGTGCAAATGTTAAAGAAATAACTCCAATTATTTTCTAGGTTGTGGTTTATTAGGCCACTTGAATCAAGTAGTGCATTACAGGGGAGCTCAAGTCCCTGGATTCCTAGTATTCACAAGATGCCACAAAACTGAAGGATTTCAATGAACCCAAGGAGTTCATGTCTTTTTCCACAAAGTCATTCATTATCCTGTCTAGACTGAGAGCACCTTCCTCCAAGTCTTAAGAAAAAACTTCTCATTATCTTACTCCTGGCTTTACGAGAGACCAAGATTGCATCACATGACTAAAATTTTCTCCTAGAGTCCTCATCATCAACCCCCAGCTGCAAATTAGGAAAGTGGAACCTGTGCTACACTGTTTTATACTCAGTCAAAATTGCAAAGTGCCAGTTTTAACTTGCAGCTTTCCTGTCTGGTTATAATGAGATTCTATTTACCCCTACATAAGAGAAATAACGTCCTCAAGGAACGGTCATTATTACAAATCTGGGAGAGTTTTCTTGTTTAAGGCCCCAGGCAAAATATCACACGCCTAACACTCCACAGAGATTGCTGTGTAAAAATATCAAAATAAAAAGACAGAGATATACCTGGAGCTAAATCTTTATGTCCTGCTAAGTCAAGAGGGTCTCTAATAATTTATCAACTAGCAATGGACAGGAAAAAATAGTAAGGTGCAATTATAAAGAAAAGTAACCAAAGCCGTGTATTTTAAAAACACTTGTAATAGCTTTCAGTATCTTCTGAACTACTTTGGAAGTACTGTGAATACAACAACTTGCTTATTTCTAAGGTGTTAATTGGATAAAACTTATATTTTGTTAATCAAAACACCTGGCAGAATTTGTTCAAATTTCCTCTTCGTATCAGGGTTTTTTTTTTTTTTTAATTTATTATTTAATTTGTATCTTAATCAAAGCATGGAATTTCAAACTTCAGAAGTTTTTTGCAAAAGCTAGGAAATGTTTACTACATTAAAATATTTTTATACATACATATATATATATATGTTTGTGTATATACTTTATAAAACCTAAATTAGCACCTTAGTATATTGCTTGTCTAAATTGTTCTTACAAACAAACACACTCCCCACCCAAAGACCATCATCCCTCCCTTTTTGCCAAACATATATTATGACTACTTTATGGGTACATTTTCAAAAGACTACATTACAGTATACTATCCAGCTTCTCATGTATAAATGGGAAGGGGAAAGGAAAAGCTAGTGGCCAAAATCATCATCATCATTAAAAAAAAAAGTGAACAGCAAATTCTCTTTAACAGACAGGTTCACCTGAGTTACCTAAAGGTATCTAACAATATTCATAGCTATGTTAAAAGGCTAAATTATCTTTTCAAAACAGGTACAAAAATATTCACACAAAAGGAAATTTTTTAAAGGAACAGATGAGACAAATTAGATGAGGCATGCATGATTATCTAGTGATAAAAATAGAACAGGAAAATAATTAATAACAATATCTATAGTAAATATTTACAATAGGATGCTGTTATTCACATATAGTGGTACTTACATCCCTGTACAGCCAAATCTACAGCCCAAACCAAAGTCAGATGTGAAAGAAAGCACAACAATGTCAGTGAGTACTAGGACGTAGAACAAGGAAAGTGTACATTTTGTTCTTAATAAAAGAAAACTTTCAATAAATTTATAGGCATAACATGCAATAATTTCACATAGAGAAGCTGGCAAATTGAGAGGGAGAAAGCTGTGTAATCCACTCACATCTATGTAGTTGGCATTAATGTAATCTGAAGATGGATCATCTTCAACAGGTTGCAAAATCACCCTGGAGTGGTCATCTGTAAAAACCAAGTGGTTACGGTGCCTTTTTGAAGTGTGATTTTTAAGTGAGATATTACAGTAAGTCATCTAGAAAACTAAAATCATTTGGCGTAAGTGCCTCACAATTTACAACCCTTAAACATTGTTTATACAGAATTACAAAGAATCTTTTTGTCTGAACTCTCCAATTACTTCAAAAACATTCACTAAACTTCATTAAGTGCAGCTGAAAGGTAACACCATTAAACGTGGTTAAAAACACACAAAGAAATCAGATTACTTCCTCAAAGTCCCTTTCAAAATCAGCTCCACTGATGGCAATCTAGAACACCAAAAATCCTGATTACTGTTCCCCTACTTCTGACCCCAGCCTGCTTAAGTTCATATTGAGACTTTAAAATAAAGTAAGCTAGCAATGGTTAGCAATGCACTTTGGATTTTATGAAGAGGTAACTCTATCCATTCAGGGACTTCTCCAATAGCTTCATTCCTGCACGTTCAATTACATTTGTAAAACAGTAACAAATTGTGTTATCCCAGAGGATGAATCTAAACTATTGAAACTTTATGCCTAAAGACAAGAGAAAGAACCCTCTGATTTTAGTCACGTCTTTTAATCATCGGTTTTACACAACTGCTATTCAGATGTATCAGCTATAAATCACATAAAGCAGAAAAGTTTTGAAGCTGTCACATTTACCTGAAATAAATTGTAACCGTAGAAAACTGCCACAGAATTACCATCCAAGTGAGTGCTTGTTGCTGTTATATGCTTACCACAGCTTGCACAACAGAGATGCAAATGTGAAATTCAGCCTGAGTTATAAAAGGAAGAAAGTTGAACTGTGAAGTACTAAGAGAAATGCTGGAAAAGGCACTGTCCTCCTGCTCCTCCGCTTGGATTGTTAAGCAGCTATACCACCGGAGACTTGTAAAGAAAGAGAGAACATGGCACGAGTAACACAGGACTACAGCTACCGCTCAAACCAAGCACACCAATACTCACATGCTATAATGTTTCCATAGCGGTTCTTTGTTCTGTTTTGATCCTTCTTAGCGACATCCCAAGAAGCTGACTGCCCCTCAAAGAAACTCTATAAATAAAAATGTTCCGAAAGAAAACATTCTGACCATTAATTTGTCTCCAAAAATGATGGTTTTAAAGAACTTCCCTACGATAAAGTAAGCTCAGCTTTGCATGCCTGCTCTGGTCACCCAGACGGCACCATGGCACAGCAATATATCCGAGAAGAAGGGAGGCTCTCTCCCTCTGACTGCTGTGGGTCAACGAGCAAGTCACTGAGGGACTCTAGAGGGATTTCCAATCCTGGAATTGCTGGAAGGCTAAACTTGCTTGGACATTTCTTGCTATGGAGCAACAACAGTAAGCTGAGAAAGCATAGGGATACTGATCACCCTTCGTATAAGAAACCATGATATTGCTTAATAAAATGGCTTGTCTTCCTACAGAGCCATCAGGAAGCTTCCTCTGCCAATGTTTATTGTTCATGTTGTTTTTCCTCACATCCCTCCCTCTAATCACTAGCAAAATTATTCTACATTTCTAAGCTCTTCTTAAGAGTCTGATCTCTCAGTAGTGATAGAAACAGCTTTTATTGCTCTTTGTCTTTTTCTTCATTGCCTGTATTTTACAGCTGATGCCGGTCTATGCTATTCTTTCCTTCCAGATGTTCTCTTATCCTGACCTGGGTAAGTTACCTCCAGAAGTACACAGTAGCCATGGAAACAAAACTTTAATGCACATTCAGAAGCCTAAGCCAGGGTAAAGATGTCATGTATGGTAACAGAAGAAGAAGCAAGTAGGAAAACACCTGATACGGCATCAGGGACCACCCTCCCTCCCAGCAGTGGTTGACACTTGGGCTTAGCCCTGAAGTTAGGCAGAACATAACGAAGCGTATTTAAGTAAAAGAGAGGAAAAGAGAATAATATTCTTTTAAAAGCCACATATTTATTTATTCCAGTTCTTATGTTACAGTAGAGACAGCTGCAGAAAGGAGAGAAGGTTAGAAACTGAGTCAGAAGAGATTAGTCACTCAGAGAAAATCAATTTTAAAACTAGTTTTATTGTGTGTGACCTTGGCAGTACCATTCCCATCTTTAATATGTGTCCTGTCCAATATTCTAATCCCAAAGATTCACAACAGATTCAGAGATCAGAAGCAAAATGAACCTGTACTTGTCTACCTCCAGTGCTGGGAAATTTTTTGCTTCAATTTTAACATTAAAGTTGTAAGTAGACATGCTCAGGCAGGTCTAATTAGAACTTCAAGAAGTTACAACCCTCAGCATGTCCTTACTGCTTCTCAGCTGGAGTTTAGTCCCAGTATTGCCTTACTGAAATGCTGTAATAAATCATGAGAGTGCTTCCAGTCAGTGTTTCTTGCAAAACCAGCCAAGTTAAATATTTACCTTAACCTAATCCAGGATATCTGCACTGAAGATGACTCGGAAAACTCACATAACCAATTACAGCATTTCAACTAAGAAGCAGCAATGAAAGGGTGGTAACTTCTTACAATACATCAAAAAGATTCAGCAGGGCATGTCTTCTTATGCTTTAAAGAACACAGACCATGTTTTTTACAGGCACTTGTAATGGCTCGAACTATTGGATTCCACCCCTATTTTGCTTTTGGGGTTACACATATAGGAATCTTATGCCTGCTTATCTTTATCTGTTTTTCACTTAAACACATGGCATTTAGTTGCATCCTTATGCAATGCAATGCAATGCAAACAAAAGGCCGTGACTTTCACAGGGATTTTTCCTAGCAAAAACTCACCACTGAAGATCTCACCTCATACTCCTCTTTAAATCCATAGCTGTCAGAGGTCTTCATTAGGTTAATATGCTGCAGCAGATCAGCCACCCTGATAGCAGGATGGAGCTGCCCAGTCTGGTATGGGGATTCTGTGCCTTCACAGAGGTAACGAGGGACATCCAGGAGCCGGCTGGACTCTGCTGTCGCACTGTGATTTTCATCTGTATTCACAAGAAATCAATGCATTATGTACCTGCAGGGCAATAACACCTGCTGCTATACATATCAACATTTATTTTCAAACTCTTCCTTCAAAAACATGTCTAATTTCTGAGAACACAAAGCACTGACTCTCCAGGACATAAATACTGTGAAGTACATAAAGGAATTTAGCTGCAAACACACACAAAAGTTTGCAATCCTTCATCTGTAATAAAGGTGTCTGAAGGGCATTTTATTTGAAGCTACAAAACTTTATGACATTAATGTATCTGTGAACTCCAGCCTCTATCACCCAAAGTAACTTTTTTAATGGCTAGTATGTATGAACAGCAATACTACACCTTCAATAATAAATTAGAATAATTCTGTAGTGGTATCAGCACATCATCTGTCTAAAGCCAACAAAAGTATATTGAGATCCCAGTAAAAAAGAGATGCAATTATGCTACCACTTCAGAACACCACCTCCATTTGGGAAGATGAATCGGCACTTCAGACTGGTCACTTTAACTCAGGTCTTTTAGAAGAGAAATGGAACTGTTGAGTGTGCTGATTTTAGCCGCAGTTTTTGCTCAGTATAAACAAAGAAGTCTCCAGTAAGGCTCTGTGCTACCACCAATCCTCTTACTAAAACCAAATGTCAAAGCTACATGAAGCAATCACATTTAGTCAATTCCTTCTGTGGAATAGTGGTTTTTTTTTGGTTTTTTGTTTTTTGGTTTGTTTGTTTGTTTGTTTGTTTTAATTAGCGATTAGCAGTTCAAATGAATTTAGAGAGGAAGAAAAATTCTAATTCTGATCTTTTGGGAAAGTAGCTACCAAAAAGAGAAGTGGGTAGCTGACTCCTCCTACCCTTCTTTGAAATCAGTTTTCCATTTTCCTTGCAAAGGATCCAGACAAGGAAGTAAAACACTCCAGGAAAAAAAAACACCACCTCAAGACTTGGATTTTCTACAATTCCACCAAAATGCAAACCCCATTAATGCCTTCTGAAAGGAGATATGTCAGTAAGAAAGCTGATTCTTTGAACTGGCACACGAGTTGCTAATTTCAGTACATTTATGCCTCACTAAACTGCCTAATAATGTGAGTGACATGCAGCAGTCACTTTTTATTGCAGTGTTACACATATAAAGTCATACAAATTTCAAGTCACCTCAGGATTTGCAGCTTTCCTCATTTCTCACAGTATACTTACCAGTAATAGGCACTTTAACCCATTGAAGCAGCAAAAAACAATAAGTGAACAGAACATAAGAAATTTATTTCAGGACTATATTAGAAAATGACTAAAAGAAAATGACATTAAAAGTTGTTAAAGCTTCACAATAGGTAACAATGAAAGCCGTTTTAAAAATATAAGGGCCACATTATTATGCCATCAACGTAATGATAGGGACTTGAGAAAAGCAAAATTGTCATACTAACTTAGTGCTAATGTATATAAAGTAGCATTAATAACCTATACATGAAGAAAAAGAACCATAGTACAGCTACAAAGTAATAACAGCTTCAAATAAAATAACATGTTCTATAATTTAGGGGCCATAAAATTTTGCTCGTCTCTAAATAAAACAGAGAAAAAGTTTTGTGATGCTGGACCAAGCAAGGTCTATGTGGAGATGGAGTAGGTCAAATGATCTAGTTCTAAAGGAATAAGCTTACAGATACCCAAACTCTTCTACACAGTGTGCCCACAAGCTCGTCTGCTTCTCTCCGCTATTTCAGCCCATGCAATTAAAAAACACTACCTCTTCCAACTAGCATTGCTTTGTTTATACCAGGAGACTATCATGCCCAAAACACCATTACCAGTAGACGGAAATGCAGGCAGGAACTACTAAACTGTTCTTCATTTAATTCCTTGGTCCTTGCTGTTCACAGCTGCCCCCGCCTGTGCCTGCCACAATGCAGTGGCAACATACTGACTTTTGGAATATGCTTATAGCCTAAATGAGCTATTAGGGATAGTGTGACAAGCATCACCAGATAGTATCTATGTAGCTTGTTAGTGCATTGAAATAAAGATAAAAGATACAAGAAGATCTTAGAAGAATTTCAGGAAAAGACTCATTTTCCATAAGTCCATTGTTCTAATTTTGGAAGTATTCTGACTGAGTCTACCCCTTTCCTCTTCCAGGCAATGGTGCTATTTTACTACTCCTCATTATCTTCTTAAACCACACAGTAAAGTTTCCTTGGGCCTAAGGTGGAAGGCTCCAGCATCTAACTGCTCTGATGGTTGTTAACTTTCTAAAATACTACTGTAGTCAAGAGAATGGCATCTGCAATGTTATCAAAAGGAATTGGGCAGAATATGACTTGACAAATCTCCCACACAGTGAGTATACCCAGCTTGACACAGACCAAAGACTACTTAGAAAAAGTGATTTGCTGTCAGTCTCAGACAACACATCAAAATCTGCAAAGGCTCCTCCGGGGTATACTTTCTATCAATATTTTTACCCACAATTTGCATAGCGGAATTGAAAATATCCTGACAGTATGGGCAGAGGGCACTGAGCAGTAAGGCAGCACACAAGTACTTTGCAAGTACAGGATCAGATTTCAAAGTTATCTTGATTATTTGGGAGACAATGCAAAAATCAACAAGGTGAATTAGACAGTGAATGCAACATACGGTGTATAGGGAAGGGAAGTCAAATACATAACTACAAAAATGGATTGGGTAATAGTAACTAGTAAATTTTAGTGGGTAACTCAATACAAGTCAGAAACATGAGTGCAATAAAAAGGACAAAATACAGCCCAGGTAGCAGGAACACTACAAAGTAAGGCATGGAGGTACCTATTTCACTCAGCTCAGCACTGAGACTTCTAAGAACTATACCGGATTTGGGGCACCACAATTTAAAATTTTGACCTAAGAGCTGGAAATTGTTCAGAGGAAAAGAATGATAATAAATTTAGAAAACATCACTGACAAGATGACGAGTGAAAGAACTGTGTTTAACTCAATTAGAAGACAGACAATGGAGGACACATGAGGCTTTCAACGGGTAAAAGACTGTTTTGAAAGCACAGAGGTGTATGAGCTCTGCATATTTCTGAGTCTCAAAAGGAAACAGTTGAATTCACAGTAATGAGGATGTAGTCTAGTTAGGAAAAACTAGGAGTGAGCAGCAATAATACTCATCAGTAACTAATTCTCTATTAGAAAACTGATCTTTGGGTCCCAAGTAATATTAATATGGATCTGAATTTTATTCTTATTTAGGAAGAGCGCGGCACTGGAAGATGCCACTGCAAAAGCATTTTTAAGACACAACAAACTTCCATAAAGAGTCTATATTATATGCAAAATGTCCCATCTCTAAACAGAGGAGGGATTAAATTGTCTCCAGATTCCTTTAACCTTTACTTCTAGGAATCTAGTTTTCAACCTCAATTTATATTCATGTCCATTTCCTGATATTTATCTTTCATCCTAAAATAACCTCAGCAATTGACTGAAAACTCAATACTGCACATTGTGTTTATCAAACCAAGAACTCAGGTACAAATTATACTTTCAGCTTTGTATTTTAAAAAAAAAAAACCCTCTAAAACATGCATTCAGTGTTAGATGTGACATAGAAGTTGCTACTTCCAGCCTGAGCACTCCTAACATCTCTTCTTCTTTTTACAATAAGTACAAAGTTGAAAAGCTTAGTAGTGAAGGTCAATTGAAACATGTAATTAATATAGATATACAAGAATATCTGTACAGAACCTATGAAGTTGTTGTTTGTTTTTGGAAATTTTTCCCTTTTCTATTTTTCTTTCCATTCTTGTTATTTACTTGGAAAATTGTGTTTTGAGTGTCAGCTAATGCTAATATGGATCTCAATTTTATTTTTACATAGCTCTTAAAAGAGTTCTAGCTTCACATGTCATTTCACTGAAACACAGTTTGAATGCTCTGGGGAGAAAAGGCTTAGTATTTTCCATTTATCTATTTTCTCATTTATTCTTCAGTTAGCACTGACTAGGAATAACTTCTTTATGAGAACACATTTTTTGTTCCAAAAGCAATGTCAGTTTAATTCTGAATTGATAAACTGAGTGTAGAGTTATTTTCTGACAACAGTATAGCTATCTTTTACATAAAACAAGCTGTTTCAACACTTAACCATGCAAGGAGACAAAACTCATGCAGGAATGGATAACGAAGGACTAGGGTCCTCACCTAACACAGCTGTCGGCACAAGTGGATCATTGGGCACTGTAGAAAAACAAAGCTCATGAAGAAATATATTACCTCAATTTGTGTATTTTTAAGAATAAAACCAATACACTTCAGAGTACAACCAAGTGATAACTAAACCCCATTAATTTTGTTACAACAGAAAACCAAAATGAATACACATATCCAGAAAGCATTGTGAATAAAAGGGAATGAAAGGCAGTGATTTTGGACTTCAGAAATGTAATGATAAAGGCAAAGAGATTCTTACTGAAATGAAATAAAGAAGACATCACATACAATTTAATTTTTGATAGGGCTCCTCCTTCACTATTGTTCTTTTACTTCACAATAAAGGTTCACTTTCACAGAATGAACTCCTTTCTTTTTAAACACATCCTCTCATACAATACTTGAATAGAAATAAAATGGTATTTCTTTAAAGTCTTCTAGGTAATTTAAAAAATTATATACATGTTTACAGTTAATAGCATTTTTATGTGCAACACCAAAGATATTGCTATTAATGAGGATAGGAAAATCACAGCTACACAGATGTCTGAATTAAATTAATAACATTTTATCATTTGTAATCACAACTAGAACCCTGCAGAAACAAACGCTCTGTTTCAGACAGAAATGGTGTAATCCAGAATTTGGTTTTGTTCCAATCTGGAACAAATATTTAAAATATCAACAGGTCTGTGACAAAATTGAGCTTCAGTTCTAAAGCAATCTGCCTAAAAATTTGTTGCACAGCAAGAAACCCCAGAAGGTTCTTTGCCTCAGCACAGACGATGGTTAGGTGAACTGAACCCTCCAACACCCAAAAATCATATACCTAGGACCCTGGAAAACAATGATGCCAAACTTCTTTGCCAACTAACCAGGACAGCTGTAGTGGCTGGGGCTCATGGGCTCCTGGGGTCACATCTGCAAGGCTGCCCAAGTGCCTGGTAGCCCCCACTCCATAGTAGCCAAGTAGCCTGATGGATACATTGCCTGGGATCCACCATAACTTAGTCCAAACCAAGTCTTTGCAAACCTGCCTCCACAAATTTCCATGCCAATAAGAGATCAAACTTTGGAGAATTTTCAAACGGTTCCAGACAAAACTGTGTAGAAAAAACTCACAGGCTGACACTAAACTCCCATTTATAATTGGTTATGAGACACTTAAAATTTTAGCACTCTGCAGTTTGGTAAGCTTCAATGAACTGAGCAATAAACCCTCCTCCAAAATCCATTTCTCTTACAAGAATCAGGAAAGAATTTAAGAGCCTTAAGGGATGTATTTTGCTCAAGCATAGTAAGCAGTACGGGAGGCAGCAGAAAGGAGATGAAGCGCCATTCCCAAAAGACAGCAATTCAGAAGCAGCTCACACTGCTCAGATCTGTTTAAAGCAAAGCCACAACTCCATGTGGCTGTGAGAAGGTCAGGTTCCTGACAGCTCCATGGCAGAATTGTGTTCCTTCAGCAACTTACACACTAGTTTTGAGGTATTCAGTCTGCCAGTGGAGTATCTTGCTTTTGTGCAAGGCGTAGTGTGGATGCTGGGAGTCAGGCATGCTGGACAGTAGCATCTATAACCTAGACACTTAACAATCAGAAACCCAAACTGTCAAACTTTGTCAAAACCAGACAGTTGGCAAGTCTACAAAAAAGGAACACAAATATGGAGCAAATTTGCAGATACATTAACAAGCTTGTTCCTAAACTCCACAAACAGCAACGAAAATTGTCAATGTCTCCTTCTGTTGTAACATCCTTACTGCCAAAAGAAATAAATTAATTTGGACCTCATATTGCTATTCAGTACAGACATGTTACACAGTAATATTTAACACGTTGGTATTAAGTATCTTCATGAGGGAAAACTCAATTTCAGATTTTAATTGAGATGTTCTAGAAGTGTAGTGCTTTTCCTAGAACAAGCATCAATGTATACTGAAGGTACATGTAAATATTTAAATAATTGGTCACATACCAATAAGGATAACATAAGAACATCCCTAACTGAACCTTTGGATTTACCAGTGTTCCTAGAAAACCTGGAGCTTACAATAATTTTCCTTAAAAAGCAGAACTCTTTTCCATGTTTCTATATTTATCTACACTCTGGAATATCAATCACTGTTATACTTACATCTGGGGCTGAAGTTATGAGAGTCCATAAATGTCATTGAAAGTGGATCCTCTGCATGCAGGGTGCTCTGGTCAGCGTAACTCCTATCCATTGCATTCACCATGTGTGTCATCTCCTGGCGGGTGGTCCCCATGGCATCCTTGCGCTTCTTTGCAAGTTTGCTGCCCAGCCAAAAAAAAAAACCAAAAACACCACCTTAATATCTGATGAACATTGATGTCTGCAGTAATCATTATCTATAATCCCGAGGGACTGAAAAGTTTGGCTGATTTTCCTGTGTACAACTTTCCAGCGTGAATTTGACACAAGTATGCAACCTCCTATGAAAGAGTTGCAATCATGTGTTTTCTGTACACTCACAAATGCTGTAATGGAAGTGCTAACTTCTGTACCCTGGTAATATTTTTTTCCTGTGGAGTAATTACACTAATATAAACAAATTAGAGAATATAATTACATTTTAACTAAAATGATAAATAAGAAGCATCTGTGCATGCAGCTTTATCAACCATCTCCATTTAAATTTGTGTTTTGATTTTATAAATGGATAATTCATTCCCCTTGCTTGCCTTGTTAGGAAGAAATAATTTAACCTTCTAAATCACTTTGTTAGTCAAAAAAACCTATGAAATAACAAAAGAAACATAATTATTTGATATGGATTCATATTATTTTTTACGGTAAAAGTTGTCCCATTCAGTACACATGATACAACATGATACCACACTTTGTTCCTGACACTGAACTTTGGTTCTTTGAAAACCAAGCAAATCCCCTCTCACACTGCTCTACCCTTTTATGCAGTTCGGGAACATCTTAAATTCTGCCATTAGCAGCCTTATACTTTGAATGTATTACAGTTAAACAGCAGCCTAATCTGTCCAACTAACCCCCCCACATTAACAGCCAATGCCCTTGAAGTGCACACCTCAGAAATATCTCTCAATTCTTTCCTTTTGATGAACAACTGGAGGTGATTTTCACTGTCTCTGGAAGTCAGATGGAAGCAGACAATATATTTTAATTATCACTTAAAGCCTACTACTCTTAAAGTATGTATCTCAAGTAGTAGGAAGCACGCAAAGCAGCATGAAGCGCACCTTGGTTCTGCAGGAATCTGCGACACACATTAGAGTGTTCTGAAATCTCCCTGTTTTCATCTGAAGCTGTGACTGCAATGTAATAGGTAGCCAACGTGCTTATTTGGCTAAATCTGACACCACGTGGGAGAGACACAATCATCACTGAAAATAGGGGGTTCTTGAAAATGTATGTTTAAAACACAGCTCAGCTTCACAAGCTTCTTCTGCCTAAAATATAATCAAATATCCTGTTAACTGTTTAGTCCGTGTTTATCTTGCATTTCTCTGACTAAAAGGACTGCTTGCTCTTCCTCTGTTCTCTGACAATTTTTAATATTCAGTGCCACACTCTAACAGTAGACAAAAATAATATTAGTGTAAATTATCCATCTATTTCCTTGTTGATTCCTGGGAACATACACCCAAAAAGACCTACACCACTCTCTAGGCCAGGGAGCACTTAATGTTTTTCCATGTTTAAGAAAATATAAAATTGTTTCTTAAATTAATAGTCTTAGTTCACAACAAGGGGCCACAAAGTAGTATATAGATGGACAAAGCACTCCTGAGAATAACAGAGACTCTTGCACTGATCAGACTCATCTCCTTATTCTGTGTGTTCCTACCCCCGGCCTTTCTTTTCCCCACTTACAGATGGGCGAGTTGGAAAATTGCTAGTCAATAACCCCCTGGCTACAAAAATCCCAAAGGTGGTCTCTAAACCTAACATTTTTTCATCAAACCCTTATGGTGCACATGAGGGTTCTGTGTGTATTGGTTGTTCAGTGAAAACTAACAGAACAGTGACAGTTGGATGTGCCCCCTAAAATGCTTTATTTTATACATTTACTCCATACATTCCTATTTAATTATGAAAAGCTGGTTTAAATGATACCCTGGTCGAACAAATGAAGACCATCAAAACTTCCAGAAGTGAAACTGCTTGAGCTTTATTACTGGTTCCCACTACTACCAAAGCTTTCACAAAACTGGCATTTCTAGTTCAGACTGGTTTGTAAGTTCCAAAGCCTTTCAGATAGTGTCTATTCACTGAAGATCACCTTTTTCCAATGCCAACTGACAAATGGAACAAAAAGACTATTACATCTCATCTCTTGGCTGTATTAAGCCCTTCTTTGAAACACCACTTTGTAACAAAACTTGCTAGCTATGCTAAATAAATCAACAGCTATTAAGGCTTTCAAGTTATTAACTTATTACAGTAACTACTTTCTAATTCTTCTGCTCTGCTTCAACTCCCAAAAAAGCCTATTGTGTTGTAGCACTGCAACCCAAAGCTGCTGGGAAATGGGAGGACAGCTTTATTGTTCAACAGCTCCTGGCTCCCTTGGGGTTTGACTTCATTTTCCTTTCCTTTCTTTCCTTCCCTCACTCAGCTGAAAGCACATGCAATCTATGCTTCGTGATAATTCCGCAAATCATTAGGTTAAAGTACTTGAGGCTGACAGAGAAAGTGTAAATGCTTCTCATTATCTGATAAAGGATCCAGTTGGGTGAACCTGTGCAGGTGGGTGTTTCTGTGGGAGCTGGAGGGGAAATGTGCTCCACCATAGGATGAAACTTTGTGGTTAATTATCTTGAGCTGAAGCAACTGCTATTTAACAAGGAAATTATAATTTTGTCACAATATACTGGAGAATGGCAGTTAGCTAAGCCAGCTTACTTTTTTTTTATTATTTTGAAGTTTGTTTAAGGAAGTCAACTAATCTGCTTAAAAATGTGGAAGAGCATTATTTCAGACACCACCGGTTCATCAAAGGAGTTGAATGCATTCTTACATCCCCTCTGAAGTCAAGGACATTATGCATTTATTTAAAATTAAGAATGTGCATAACTGCTTTGCTCAATCACAGCCTTCACAAAAACTCATTTGGTCAACACATATAAAAAAAGTCCATTTTGCTTCAACAAAGCAAAACTTTATCCAAACCAATGGCATAAAGTAAGATCCATACTTTAAAATGTGTACATAAAGCACCTCACAAGCAAGAGATGCAGACCCCTTCACCAAAAATATTTCTGTAAAAAAAAAAAAAAAGGTTGGTACCACAGAAGCAGATATGTTGTTCTGCTGTTGGTAGGGCAGAGACCTATTTACAAAGGTTTGGCATCTGCCTACGATCTGTGTAGGAAAAGTGATGCACAGGATCACTCCTGAACTGATACGCTAAGAAAGAACAATTTGTGATTTACAAGCACAGTTCTCTAGCTAGGAAATGGGAAGAGAGTTCTTTTCCTTAGTGTAATGTGTCTCTGTGAATCATAATGCAAATTAAATTATGATTACAATAAACTAAAATGATAGTTATGGGAAAAACTGTAGCAAAAAGCAAAAGTCTCAATACAGAGTTAGAAATACAATATCCCTTTAAAAAAAACAGGGTAAGAATAACAGGAACAATGACAAAAGCAATTTTTCAAGCTGAGAATAAAGAAAGGTAACTGCCAATAATACTTCAGGAAAATTATAGAGACTCTTTTTCTTTTTTTAAAAAGGGATACTGCATCTTTAAAACATGTAAGATAGTAAGTCACCCGTATTCTACTTACAGATAGTAGGAGTAAGAATAGTAGCTCCTCCTGGCAAGCAAATCACAGACAGTGGAAAAAGAGAAGCAATGGTGAATGAAAAGCGTGACTCTGTCACATTCAATAAAGCAGAGAAATGTGAGTTTAAAAAAAAAATGAAAAATTAATGTTTCTTTGGTTAGCATTTCAACTTGCTCATGCACAAACTAGCCTTATTTTGCCATGCAATTAAAAAAAACACTTGCATATAAAAATGATTTGGTTTTTAGGAAGATCACTTCAGAAAATTACATGCTGAGATTTAATTTATTGCCAAAAAATTGAAAATTAAATGGATTGTGTATTTTCAACATGCAGTTCAGCATAATACAATGATTACCACCTAGATGTCATGACAAATGAACAGCTGTGTACAAATCTTGTGCAGTAAATATGCTTTTTACTTTTCGGTTACAAGAACTAAAGATTCCATTAATAAATACATGTAATCAGAAAACAATTTTCATGTCATTCATTTTAACATCTTTATCAGTACACAGGTGTATACATATATGTTTGTATGCATACTATATGTAGCTATATGAGTACACACATTTTAAAGAATGCACGCTTACAATAGATGTGTGTACTGACATATATACCACACATTTCCTGAATGCAAACATATGCTTTCTATTTTAAAATCTTACAATTGGAAATGCTGATGTAGTCATGCTAAGCATTAAAAACACGGAAGGTAAACAAATGGAAGGAGATGAAGGACATTTGGAAATAATTCAACAATGACTTTAAAAATAAAAATGGCATTGCTTGTTAAAGATGCAGTATCCCTTTTCTTAGCTGGTTTGATTACTCCAGTAAAACTCTGTGAGAGCTGTTAAGAGCTTAATTCGGGAAAACTTCAAACCAATTTGTACAAAATGATCAGGCAAAGCCTAAAAAAATCTCAAGCTCGTGAACAAAACTGGTTAGTGCTCCATTTTTCAATAAAATGCAATGCTGCATTTAATCAGATTGAGATAGCGATAGCTGTGCATACGACTTTATAAACGAATGAAAATGTAGAAACCATTGTTCTATTGACTGATCTGTGTAACGAGCTGTGGTCAATTCAGGTACCAAAAGGGATACTACATAATGGATCACTGAATATGTACACTACAGAAGATGATTCAAACTGATCGTTTTTCAGTCCCACCACAACTAAGTGAAGCGTGTTTATGTACGTCTGAATGTGTCAGGGTTTTTACAGCTGTTCCTGGCTTCACGATATGAATTGCCCTGATTCACTAGACGGACTGAATTAACTCATGTATTCAAAGGCTTTATATGCTTTTTGTAAGAAATCCTGACTAAGGTTGGTGTGAAAATAAGCCTGCCCACATTCCCTAAGCAGGGGGGAGGCAATGGCACACCTATAACATACGCAGTAGACAACCAATTAAACTATCAGGATGAAAAACTGCCAAACATTAAAGATTCATTAAACAGGTTAATTTCTCACCTATTTTGAATACAAAATAGTACAGGAGTTTAGAAATGCTATATGCTTTAGAATGATGACCAAGCATCATTCCTATGAGGGTACTGACTTCACAGGTTCAGAAAAGGGAAGGGAGAAAAAAGGGGAATTTAAAAAAATATCATTTAATGGACATGATTAACTTTTATCAAACAATTCAACTGGGAAAGTACAAGTCTAAAAGGACTCCGAATGCAAAATGTACACACTGAATTTTAAGCTCGTTTTTTTTAAGCTAGTCGATCCCATCTGGAAGTGACTGACAATATATAGGCTGTGTCTCTCTCACACACACACGTCCTCTCTCTCACACACACAGAGTCCTCTATTATAATGGGACCACTGCAACATGCACTGAGAAGATATTACTCCCCAGCACATACCTTGCAACAAGGCTATAAAATAGAGATTTCTTCCTGAAAGCTTAAAAACAACTTTTTTTTGTTTGTTTTTCCAAAGTTGTGTAAATAAAGAAAATTGGCTGACTGTATGTCTTTTTTTACATATGATGAGCTGGACCTTTTGCATATGTGTTAATTCTCAATCACAGAGGTAAACGACGAGAAAAGTAAAAGCACTTTTGGGAAAAATCACGTATGTAGCTAACTAACACAGAACACTATAAGCATACCTAATGTTTCTAATGCAGACGTTTCTTCTCCAAGTTATATATCTCCAGGGATAATTGTAAAAAGGCAATAAATTAAAAAAGTCTAATGCAATCCAGTAATTATAACATATAGAATGATCTTAGGTACAATTTTAATTTTTTTCATAATCTTTAAAAATGATAGCAAGCTGCATTTCAGAGGAACATTCAGACATTTACAAATACACTTTTCATTAAGACTTCTGCAAAAGGCAAGGGAATGCAATGCACACACCACAGGAAGACAAAGGTCTCGTTCTACCCAAGAGAAATCAGCTTGTGCCCTGCAAAGGGGACCTGTCAGGGAAGGGGTGCACAAAAACAGAGGAATTGGTTTTGATGTCGTAACTATGGATTTATAGAGCTATATTATGAACCTTTATACCAGGTTAAAAGAGTTGCAACTACTAGGAAGTCAAGACTTTCAAAAATAGGGTACCAAAATTTATAAAGGTAGGAGCACACGGATGTGGAGTACAACGCCAGAAGATGGCGATATTGCTTACTGTCTAAGAAAGCACTGAAAAAATTAAAATTCATTCAAATTAATACATTTTTAAACAATTTCATGCACTAAGGATTTTTGTTAGGTAATTTTACAGTTATGTGGTATGACTTTTAAGAAAAAAAAATCCAGGCTTACAAGAGCATAAACAGAGGTATAAAATCACATTATTTTGCCAGTTGGATAACATACAAATACAAATAACCTGTTAGACCTGAACATAGAAAATCAAATTCATTAGATATTACAACATGAAAAGTGCAGTAAGTTATTATTTTTTTCTTTACTTTAAAAAAAAAGGCACACCATGAATTTAAATTCCACCCATTTCAATATTCTGTACGTTCCTCCAACTGCAACTTAAAAATACTTGAGAAAATGTATGCCTCTTGGATCCCAAATATAAAGAAATCCTTTCTTTAAATCCATCATAAGAATCACAGCAAAACCAAGAGGAAACAGAAACTCATCCGAAAACTGATGTGAGCTATTGTTCCTGAAGCCTCCTTTTTTTTTTTTTAAAGACGTGTAAAAAATACCCATTTAGTTATTGCTTGATAAGGAGAAAAAAAAGAAGGATCAGCATAGATGATTTTCTTACCTTTTTTTGACAATCAATATGACAACAAGGAGAAGTAGGATGAATACCAGAATTCCAGCACTTATTCCTGCTATTTTCACCACTCGATCTGTTTGTTTAGCTGGATCCGGAATCACCTCAGGTTCTTCTGTTGCTGCTGCTAAATGAATCAAAAAAAACTTGCTTAAACGTGTAAGGACTAGAGACAAGAAAATCATAATTGGTGATAATTTCCAAATATGTGTGTGTTTTAATACAGTAGCCAGAATACAAATACTTGCATCATGAGTTTATGCATCTACGTGTATGTATACAGACACACTATAAATTTCAATCTATATGCCATGCATTTGCAATACCAAGTATGACTACATATGCGTGCATACAAGTGCATATATATATATATAACTTCACATACACAGAAGTCTATATGCATCAGGATTTCCAAACCAGTCACTGTATTACAAAGTAGAAGACAAAGCAGAGACAATATATCAACTAAATCAGCATTACTTCCTGTAGTTATTTTTTCAGATATTAAATATTGAATATTTAATATTGGCTAGTGAGATTATGTTAACTCATGAACAGTAAATTAAACTCTCTTTTCCAAGCTGCAGCCAGCACCCTGAACTCTAGTCCTTCTCTCCTTTACCCAACTTCTGTGCACCTTTGTATACAAATTCATCTTGTAGCATCTGGCCTGAGATCTGCGTCCTACTGGGAATTTTGATTCTCTGAACTAGCCTTGGATTTGTGAATGGCCTAAAGTCAGCAGCAGTTTTATTTCTGTTTACAGGCCCCCCCCCCAAAAAAAAATAAATTGCTCTTCTACACAGAGATGAAACCACTCCGTAATGCAGCTGAGTGGGCTGAGGCCACAGGTTACAGCAGAGAGGAAAACAGAATATACATGAAAGTGCACAGCTACAAAGTCCACACCTCTGCATCACAGTCTGGCATACAAAGGATCAGGAACATGGCATTTTTCAGCCTGGCAAAAATATGAAAAAATATAAACAGGTTTCAGCCAGGGGTAAAATCCCATGAGGTGTTTACTTGTAAAATAGGAAACAGCTCTTCAGTTCTCTAGTTGTTCCTTTCTAAGGCTGTGGCTCAGCACTTTGCCTTTTCCCTGCTCACAGGCATGGATGGGTACCTGTGCTTGCTTTCTCTCCCTCTGACCCTTCTTCTCTCCCTCTCCACCTGGCACACAGCGGATGCCACTTAACCTCTCCCCCCTCACAGCAGCTGCACGTGGAGTAGTTACAAGCTGTTGGTATCATCATATCTATGTCATTACACAGAAAATGTCCTTTACTCTGAAACTAGGATGCTTCTCAACAGACCAACAAAACAAGTAGAATGAAAAATTAGGTGAATCCACACCAGAGAAAGACTACCACTCCCCCAAAAGTCCGCTCCATGGGCCTTTCAGAAAGCCAGTGTAGTCAGCACCAGAGATAACTCGTATCTAATAGTTTCTGGTTTTAACCATGTTACTCACACTGTTTCTATTTGGGTTCCACATGCAGGAACCCATTATTATCTTTTGAGAGAAGGATCACACTGATGTCTGAAATCACTCTTTATTACCTCTTTCTGTAATGTCCATCTCAGCAGTATCTGAGCCATGTACTAACAACTTACCCCCAGAACAACCTTCTGAGTTAGTCTCTTCCAGACACCCATGCAAGAGCTAGGCAGACAGTGAGAGCTCTGGCAGTGCTTTAATCATAAAACTTCATCATAAGACATCACCATAATCATCTCTCTCCTGTACAGCTTGAACTTTATCTGCTGAGAAATACTAAATTCTTCCTCCTTTGTGTAAATACACACCTGCATGCACACTCACATACATAACCTGTGTGGACTCAATACTATATATTTTGTTTATATTATGTGTCTTGTTGAGGTAACAGGATCAGGGAAGTGGTGTGTGTAGCTCTGTACGTACAACATACACTCACACACAAGCTAGAATTAGTGCCACATACACATATGACATTGTCTAACTGAGGAAACGAGGAGGATGACTTCTGAGGTGGAACTGGAAGAAGGAGGCACTCCGGATTTTCAATGCTTAAAATGAATCAACTCCCTGTCTACTATTAGCTGGGCTGGATGTGACAGACATGAATGAACATTTGATAGGCAGTAGAGCCAAAAGGCCAAGCAGTAGAGTCAAAAGACCAATCAAAGCTCAAACATAAATGGCTTTACATGCCAATCGGACAAAACCTCATGTTTGCCAGATCAGGTTCTGAGAAACAGCAAGGACATGGGAAGGGTAGAGAGGGGAGCATGCATAATTGCTGTGTCTGGAATCGCCATGAGTACAACATGAGTGCAGCTCAGTACCTCTGACCTAGCAAAAGTAAGAACTACTAAAGCTGCAAAATAACTTAAGGCTTGAGAGAGAGATTAAGCTGTGTGCATGGAGATTCAAGGCCAGGTCTTTGAGAGATTTAAAAATATAAATCACAAGGATTGGATGTGACCTGAAGATGCACTTCAAAAGTTGAAGGCTCAAAAATACATCCAAAAGTACAGGCTTTCATCCTTCATCAGGACAGTGGTATTTTCACAGGAGTATTAGTGAGAGATGAGAGTAGGGGGGAAAGAATGAGAGACCTGTCTCACACTTTCCTGGGGAAAGATCCCGACCCTATTGCTTGATAGAACAAGCTGCAATATAGGTGCTTATCATAGAGTCATGTGGAAAATCATTGCTTGGCCACTTACGTTATTTCATTTAGAAAAGTTAGAGAAACAACTATACACATCTCAGAAAATCTGAAGAAAAGGTTATTGAGGGAGTTTACTTGTTTGCCTAACTTAGGCACTGTTTTTTTGTTATATACTGTAAGAAATTATCAAGTTTGGGTCATTAGTAACTGTCCAAAATGCATCTCTCTGTCTAAGTTTTTAGCACAACAGTAGAAAGCCAGGAGGTTATTAACTGCTTGTCCATTTATTCTGGTTTCCTCACACTAAGGGGTTTGAAGTAAGAGACAGTATGCTGCTTAGGAGATAAAGCTGATGTCCACTGGAAATGTACCATTAAGTCCCAAATCAGTGAAGAAAACTTACATTGAATAATTACAGACTAAGCAAGTGTATAACCAGTGGTTGAGACTCCTATATGCAAAATGCTAAAATCTATGGGCAAAACGCTACTCCTCTCCCCCATATCAACAGAAAAATTGCTTCCGACTTAAATAAAGCCAGGGTTATTAAATGTGTTTCCAGCAACATAAAATATACACATTTGCTAGACTAAATGTTACATCTGGGGATTAAATGAAAGCAATTAGAGATATAAATCACACTGTAATCTGTTACTTATGTGTATGTGCATTGTATGCAATGAAGTATATTACTTAGTGGAAGTGACTGTAGCATAGACTCATTTAATGAAACTTAGGCATTTAAAAGTACTTAATATTATTTGTGTTTTCATGTTGATAGTTCAAAGTGTATTGGAGGAAGTATGCGTGAGCTTACACATATACATCCAAAGGACAAAACAACAGAAAATTTGTGCCTATGTGCTAAACTTCTAAGTCAGCGTCTCCTAGTTGCTGACTGCACAAGGACTACAGCAGCAATAGAAATTCTGCTTACTCTGAGAATTTGATCTCTCTATTCTCTATACTACAAGACTGTCAGGATTCTTCTTTCTCTGAAGTGGCTCTTCTATAGGCTGAACTGCTGGTTTTGACCAACAAAGCAACTCAACTAACCAAGGCTTCACCAAGGGCAAATCTTGCCTAACCAACCTAGTGGCCTTCTATAATAGAATGACTACATCAGTGAACAAGGGAAGAGCTACCGATGTCATTGATCTTGTCTTCTGTAAGCCTTTGACATGGTCACCCACAGAATCCTTCTGTCTAAATTGGAGAGATACAGTAGTTAAAAATTGAATTATTGTGATAATTGGAGTTAACTGCTGTGTATTTCTAAACAAAGCAAAACCAGTCTAAAATAATTTGAGCTACCAAAACAGCTGCTTTACTAATTCCTGACAGTAATCTAGTCCTGCAATGCTTTCTTACGTCTTGAACACCAGACTGTATGAAAAGGTAATTTATCAATTTGAAAAAGAGCCTCTCTACTGGCTATTAATTCCTTTGGCCAGGAATAACACACCTTTAATTAATTTTTACAATATCCTTGCATATTACTATATTTTTCACAATTTGATCATGTAAGTCTAAGAAGAGATAATCCTACATTTGTCATGCTGTACAAAGTCATCTTGCATAAAATTTGCAAGAAGAGTTTCTGATTTGAAACCGAGAGCTTACATCCCCCCTCCCCCCCATAACAGCTGCCCACACAGAAGATTTATGAGCTAGATTGGGAGGAGAACACTGTATTTAGCAGCTTATCCACTCACCTTTCTTCTGAACTAACGAACAGTAACAGCAATCATATTCCACAGTCCCATTCAAAGTTCATAAAATAACTCAATCCAGTGATTCTGGCTCTGTACATTGCCAATAACAGTTGCTATATGAGAAGTAGTTTTCCTTGTTCTCATAGACACTTAAGGACAATATTCAATCAGTTGACTTCCATGATCAATAGCATGAAGTTCAACGATGAACAGCACTAAATTAGACCAGGATTGATAACACTCTCAGGGACAGTAAAATTCTAAACAGCTGGTGAGGTACAGCCTATCTTATTCTCATAATTTGCTGATGTACAAAATTCCTTTATTTTTTTATAATGTTTTTAATCAAATACACTTAAAAATCTAACACTTGCTTCTAAAATTGAGTATCTGCCTAATATTCATACTTAAGTCTCAAAGTACACTGTGGAATAAGGAATCCAGTCATGGCATATACTGCTTTCCTGTCTTCTTCCTTCTGTGGCTCAGAATTTACACACAGCCTTGCAAAACTGTCAGAGAATTTATGCAACTCAGCACAAAATCTATTCACCTATACCTTCCTAAGGAGATGGTGTTGAAAACAAGATAATGATATTCTACTCGCCCATCCAAATGAAATTATTCAAGCAGAAAATTCTGGTAGGATTTTACAGGGCTGCTTGTATGGTACCACTTAGAAAATCATAGAATCATAGAATGGTTTGGGTTGGAAAGGACCTTAAATATCATCAAGTTCCAACCCCCCTGCCATGGGTGGGGACACCCTCCACTAGACCAGGTTGCTCAAAGCCTCATCCAACCTGGCCTTGAACACCTCCAGGGATGGGGCATCCACAACCTCCCTGGGCAACCTGTTCCAGTGTCTCACCACCCTCATAGTGAAAAATTTCTTCCCAATATCTAGTCTAAACTTACCCTCTTCTAGCTTATACCCGTTACCCCTTGTTCTCTCACTACACTCCCTGATAAAGAGTGCCTCCCCGTCTCTCCTGTAGGCCCCCTTCAGGTACTGGAAGGCTGCTATTAAGTCTCCTCGGAGCCTTCTCTTCTCCAGGCTGAACAACCCCAACTCTTTCAGCCTGTCCTCATAGGGGAGGTGCTCTAGCCCTTTGATTAATTTTGTGGCTCTCCTCTGGACTCTCTCCAACAGGTCCATGTCTTTTTTATGTTGGGGGCCCCACATCTGAACACAGTACTCCAGGTAGGGTCTCACGAGAGCAGAGTAGAGGGGGAGAATCACCTCCCTTGACCTGCTGCTAATGCTTCTCTTGATGCAGCCCAGCACACGGTTGGCTTTCTGGGATGCAAGCGCACACTGCCGGCTCATGTTGAGCTTCTCATCCACCAGTACCCCCAAGTTCTTCTCCTCAGAGCTGCTCTCTATCCATTCTCTGCCCAGCCTGTATCTGTGCTTGGGATTGCCTCGACCCACGTGCAGGACCTTGCACTTGGCCTTGTTAAATTTCATGAGGTTTGCATTGGCCCATCTCTCCAGCCTGTCAAGGTCCCTCTGGATGGCATCCCTTCCCTCCAGCGTGTCCACCACACCACACAGCTTGCTGTCATCGGCAAACTTGAAGAGTCAGCCTTTTTAAAGACAGCTTTTAAATCAGAGGTTTTGAACAAGATTTTATACATAACCTTCTCACCGTACCATTTGATTCTCTTAACATTCACGGCATTTTATGCTGGGTTTCCTTTGTGTGAGCAAGGGAGGAAACTCTGTTTTATGCATGATTAAAGCTGCTATTTTATTACAATGCATTTTCTTTGAATGTTAATTTCTGTTTGTGGCAGATCTTTGCATTCTCACAAACTGGTGCTATTGCTGTATAGCTTGATATTCAAAAGAGCTCTGCTCGAGATAATCTGTTCTGCACCTTTTTTATGTGGCATTGAAAAACTTTTAATTAAAACGAGGAATGACGTCTGAATGAATTCAGCAAGGTAACATCAGGATAACATCAAATGAAACCGGAGTTCCAGCCAGCTCTGATGATATGTCATAGAATCACAGAACGGTTTGGGTTGGTCTATCACCTGAGAAAAGAGCTCTTTGAGAAATGGAACAAGATTCTCTGATGAATATTTTCTTTTAGATTGGTCTGCCCTGTGTTCTAATCATCTACCCAGAAAGATGATTCTGTCTCCATCAGTTTAGTTTTATTATTGCTGTGCTAGAATGATAATTGCTGTGCAATTAAGGAAATTTTTAGAAGTCTGAAAGTTAATTAATAAATTCAAGTTCAGAGAGAAAAGATCCATAGCTTCTTTTAGCTTAATTATATTTTAAAAACAAGTCTCATCTGATTCTGTTTGATGAAAACACTTGAATGTCCTTTTGCAGGGATGGGGGAGATGGGATGTGCAACTTGTTCCAGAAAATTATGCACACGATCCATGAGGTCTTACAGATTTCCTCATGTGAGTCAGTTTGGTACACTGCTGGCATCTCTGAGATTTTTTCTTTTCTGGTTGAAAGCTGGAGATATGTTTACTGGGAAAGAAAGCCCTGCAATGCTCCATTCTCCATGACTTCGAAAGAGCTTCTTTTTTGGAGTACAGTTTCTGGGAGGTGAAGGCATGCCAGAAACTCACTAGGGTTTGGGTACACCTAAGCTGTTGCTTCCAGGACTCTAAATTACAGCTTTGTATGGTAGAATTATTAAAAAGAAAAATTGTTTTTTATTATGAACTGAAAATGTGATTCCCCCAGCTATGCTTTGAAGTGTCAGGTTCATCCCTGTCACTATGGTAACCAGGGTCCATGGCTGCCCCAAGGAAGAGAGTTTGACAGGCTCTGCTGGTGAAAGGGGGATACCCGGCACCACCAGTCACTTCTACACACCGGTTCTGAAGAGGAGGGCACACAGGTGATGCTTAGATAAAATCTGTTGCCTCACTTTGTGTTGCAACATACTGCACCCATCTTTGTCCTCATGTGTGTCCCTTGCAGGGGGAAAAGGGGAGGCATCGCAGATGCTATGAGCTATGCCTAGCAGAGGGGCTCCTCAAGGCCCTAAAGCTTTGAAATATTATAAATTAAGTCCTTGTACACAGAAAAAAAAAAGATACCACTGTTCTCTACGTAAAAGGTCATTGCTGCAGAAAAGCATAGAGACACTGTTTTACGGGCCCCTATGGCTCCTTCTGAAAGAGCTTTTTCTTTTTGAAACCCCTCAAAGGACAGCTTATGTGCAAAAATGACATAAATACAGCTTCAAGCTAACCTTTAGTCAGATTTGGGATGGTATAAGATGCTGTAGAAGCTAAGAACACAAAGTTCCACAGGTGGCTCTGCACACAAATATGGTACCAGGTAAACAAGTGAATCCCTGCTTACACATCCTGATTTCAGATAATGCAGAAAAACACCTTGAGCTTATGCTACTGGAAGTTTTTTAAATTATGAACATGCAGATTATAAATATTTATATGCATTCTTAATTAATTAAGCAAACTTGCACAGCATATCTTGCCATATAATAAAGAGAATGTTACCTGGAAATTGCAGTATATTATACACATTTATACATAAAAGACCAGTTCCTGACTGGTATTGTTAAGCTCTCACAAGTGCAGATATATATTGTTTTGATAAGTGATATACAATAAAAAAATCAATCCCATCTTTTCTGCTCTCCAGCACTTATGGATCAGTCCATAGTGGTACTACTTTGTTAAGAAACTACAAGGAAAATAGAATCAGGTGAACCAAGTGTCTTCTGCTACCAGGGGCTGAAATAAAAATTAATGAAGACTTACTCTTGCAATGTTCTACTGAGAAGCAATTTAAATTCACTGTGACTACTTTGAAAACAGTAACGTCCATGAATTTATAACCAATTATGAAAGAGCTGACCTTAAAAGATTCAGAAGTATCAAGTGAAAAAAGTGCTGAAGCCATTTGCCTCACTGTGAAACCTTGGACATCTGCAGATGAACAGAACCAAAGCAGGAACAATGCTGAGGAGACAATGTTCCAGCAACACTCTGCCCTGCTGTCCACAGGTCACAATGAAAGAGCAGACTATTGCTGTCAATGTATTCCTACTACATCGGCCACTACGTTGTACTACTTGTGCCTGTACTTTGTAGACACTTTTTTTTCAAAAGACTGCAAGGACAGGATTCAGTTATAGGGAATGAAGATGTTCAGTGCATCTTATAATCTACAGGTTATAAGGCTTTTGATTTGCAAGTTACTATCCTAATGCAAGAGACAGATGTTTATGTAGACATAACTGAGCTAACTTTAAACAACCTGGCTCAACAACACAACTGTGTCCCCAGGACACAAAAAGCTCTTGGTGAATGCAAATGGCAACTGTGACAAGGTATTTTACACAAGGGTGTAAGTTGAAGTCATAGTTCAACGTAAATTCTAGTCCAGTTGTCTTAACCAGGACAGGATATAAGATAAAAATGTGAGCTAAGGCTTCTGAAATGGCACCTCTGAAAGCAAAGAGCAAACTCCAAGGGCAGAGGCATGCAGCCTTTCCCTGTGCTGCACCAGCACTGGCCAAGAGAGAGGAGACCGCTCCTGGCTGCAGCACATCACCAAGTCCAGGCAGAGCTGCGCTTGTCTTTGGAACCGTCAGCTCCAAAATGTGCAGAACAAACACTGTTGCCGGGTTTACACAGTGTAAATATATCCCACGGATAAAGTAGAGGCTATTCACTAGTCTATTTGAAACCTGAAAATCCATGAGACAACCTCTTTTCTCCCCTCCCCTTCTGTCCTGCCTTGCCTCCAAAACAAATGGGAATAAATCTTTAAAAGGCTAGCGCCTTACCCTGAAAAAATCCCAATCTGTGCCAGAACTCAGCTTTTGGAAAGCCATAGGATCCACTAAAATACAAATTGTGGGCAATACTAAGTGCTTGTTTCTAAATACCAGGTATTGGTAA
>WKFP01014843.1:312671-358008 GCA_011057875.1 Pterocles orientalis | reverse complement strand
GGCGGAGGGCAGGGAAGTCTTTGGGCACATTACAAACTAATCCTCTTTCAAGTTTTAGTCGAACAAATAGTCTGCTTTCAAAACCACGTGTTTTTAAAAATAAATTCTCAGTTAATGCTAGTTATAAAATTTCACCTAATCAAAACATTGCATTAAGAAGTTATCCAGTTTTCACCATGACTCCTATATGGCTTGTTAGCTCAGAATTAATCCTGGAAAGAAAGTTACTATAAAAGCAAAGTTTGGTAACAAATACAAAAAATACCTCATCTTTTTGTGCCTTTCCACCAGGTAACACTTAAGAAGTTTAGTAGAGAAAGTACATTGTAATGATTGTTATCATTTATATATGCACACAACATGGTTTATAGGGAAAAATATCACTCTCAAATGTCGGAAGCTCCATTTTGCTATATTTATTGAAAATAACTTTCTGTGAATAACTTCTGTTAATTTAAGCAACTATAAAATTGTAAGTGAGAATTTACTGGTAGTGTAGGAGTTGCAGAGTTATCGCAGAACTGTGCAATCACACTGAAGGAAGGACAGCTTAATTCTCCACCATAAACCTGCAAACTCTCAACCCAAACTATACTCACACTAGCTCAAAATACAGAAATTCTGAAGATGAAAAGCTATCTTAGATCCAATTCAGTGCTTGTAACATTGAGGATGGAATCAAAAGACAACGGCAATGAGGCAGAACAGAAATAGTTTCCTTCATCCTTTCAAAAAAACCAAACCCACACAGAATGAATTCAACACAGTGGTAAAACCAGGCTTCAAAGCACCCATCAGAATTATTCGCCATTCAGAATGGCAAAAGGTAAGAAAATACACAGAACCGCCTCCAAGAAAACAAATGGTTAATTCTTCCTTTGGTCCCAGTTTTTCTAAACCCACACAGACTACTTTATACAGTGCTAAAACTCGTCTTTAACAGACCCATTGATTATTAGTATCCCAGATTCTTACTGTCATGACTGCCAGCATTCAGTATTTTGTTTCCTGTAAAATTCGGTACTATAAAGTGAAAGATTAAATACAAGTACCCCAAAAGAAATGCCTTTTTTCATATGAATTGTATTCTATCCAGGGAAATTTTTTGCAACTTCTTCAGCTATACAATATTTTCCTGACATGATTCAGTGTCTACAGGAGTCTACTGGGATAGCTGGTAAAAAACACAGGATGCAAGGGTGTGCACTACCCATGTCAGAGAACTTTCCTTCTCTTTAAAATCTGCCCATCTGAAGAGCATCCACTCTCAGAAAGTTACATGGGTCAAAACTCTTGAGCTTCTCTTCAACTCTTCAGCACCAGCAGCTGTCCAAGCAGCTGGAGGTCGGGTAGGATAAGAGAAAGGCAAATATCCTCTTCCAAATGAACTGGGTATGACCCAGCTGCGTATCGCAGTGGGCTGCAAGTATTGCCTCAGCCATTACCCTAATTATGCAGTTGCTCCCAAAACTGCTTATCCAAATATATTTGAAAGGTCTTCTGTCAGCACGTTAAGCGAGGCCATCTGATTTTTGCACTGAACATCAAAGCAGCGGTGCTTATCCACGCTAGTCTACCACTGCGATGTGAGGACAACAGCCTCCAGCTGCCTGAAAGCTTTGACATCTTCTGCTACACGAACCATTTGCAAAACAAACATGTTACCTAAGCCTTAAACCCTGTGTAAGAAGTCACAAGCCTGTTTATAGGCTTGTTTACAGCATTTGACATCTTGAAATGTGGCTGTAGTGGCACTGCAACAACATGCAGCTAATGCAATGACAACTGTATGAAAAAAACACACCAATGTTCGGAGCAGGTTGGTTGCCATTGAACAGCGAGTTCAGACCAGGACCTGTAATGACATTAAAAGTCTTTCATACTGTGTCATTGCCTCTCTTTCCACAGTGACATATCCCTATATTGCTAACATCTCAAAGAAACTTTCAAGCAGGAGGAAGAGGTGGCAGTTCTGCAGACTGCAGAACAAAACACTCATGCAAGAAAGAAGACTGTTAATGTAGATTGCTGCTTTCTGAACCTTTGGCTTTACTTTTACACATTTTTCAGAAGTCTTGTTTTACAGAAGTCTTGTTGCCTTCAAACCCAAAACTAATCAATTCCTCTCTTCTGAAAGAAATAAAAGACTTTTTGTTATGTCCATTATTCAAGTAAATGTTCACACAGAACTGTGATGGAGAACCAGACGAAATAAAGAGCCTCCATGATTAAAGTTAGATGAACTTTTCATACCTGGTATTACATTCATTCATAAAAAGTAAAGATGAATCAGTTTTTAATTGCACAAAGCTTACTCTGACAGAAGGCAGTCAGGCTGTAGGAAAAGTCGTACTGGGTTGTGCAGTATGCAGAACTAAAAGGCATCAGTTTGAAACTGGATTTGTGACCCCCTTGGCTGCGTGTTTTGTGAGTAGTGGAGAATTTAGTTGGTTTTAGCCAGAGGATGAAATTAGCTGTTCTGTATTGGATGTGCCTTGGGCTGTTGCTTTCCCAGATAGATTCTCTAGGAAAACACAACAGCACCAAAGGAAAAAAATAAATCTAACAAAAGCTTCAAATTCATAAAGAAGTAAAAATAAATTAGGATAACTATAACATGCAAATATTTTATTATGATTTATGTAATGGGTTGCTGGCAAAGAAGATTACTGCACTGGTATTTATGTGTTAAATCTGGTTTTAGAGTTTTCTGTCAGTTGTGATCTGATTAAAATGTGACTGATTTGGAAGAGAAAATCACCTTAAACTGAAGGAGTGCCAAGAATTCTTGCAGATGAGGTGGCAAAAATATTCATACTGAGGCAGATGAGATGGCAAAAATATTCATACTGAGGCAACAAGCTTTGCCTAACAACAAGCAAAACCATACTTGCATTTTAAAATAAGAGAAAAAAAATTGAATTAAATAAGGACTGACATGAAACAATGTGCTCTAGTGTTCAGAGACACAGGCTAAGACACACCTGTAGGCATCTCATTTAAATTGTGCCTTTGGCAAAATGTGACCCGTGATATGAAACACAGAGGCCACTCCACAGCGTGAGCTCCTGTTTACAAGCAGGTACTCTTGACCATCCACAGCGAAAATGGCCTTTCTTCTCTTCAAGGAAGTGAAAAATGGCTTTAATCAGTGACTGACTTGATGTGACTTTAACGTATGACTTGCTTCAGCTTCTTACTCCTTAAAAACCAGGCAATGTTATCTATCAGCTTTCTTAGAGACATCTAGCCAAAATTTTCAAAATTGGGTAGCGGAAGTCACCCTGACACATTCAGACAGCACCAACACAGGAGATGACTTTCAGATGGATGGAGCACCTCTCATAAATCAGAAGTACTGTCATATTTTAAATAATGTTTGAAAAGAAACGTACACCTGGGAAAACATATTAGCCAATTAATGCAATGACAATATATCCAAATAAGACCTCCTCTTGCCTGACTGTGGTGTAATAACAAAACTAATAAGTATTAAATGAAAATACACTGCAATCCTGTACAATCATGCCTGCTACTTACAGAATATCTCAAAAGTGAAATTAAATACAAAACTGTTTGCATAGCTCAACCATTCAATGGAAAGTGGAGAATAACAATGTACTTCTGAACCAAACATTAAACAACTTGGTACTAAATTAAACATCATAAGAAAAATATAAAAACATTTTTGATCACTAGAACACTTTAGAAGGTAAATGTTTATCTAACAGTCCTTTCAGCAGGACAAAACGCTGAAAAGGAAAAGCAAGAAATAAAAATGTAGCTTTGATCTAAAAATCACACTAACTTGTTTTCACTGTCCAATAAATACAAATCCTAGAAAATCTATAGTATTAAAGGTCAACCATCTTTGATCTCACTGATTATTTAGGGGTAAATATACCTACTGAAAAGGGAGAAGGGACCTAGTAACCTTTTAATTTTGTAGACCCAGGCAAAAGTTTTACTTAGCGTGACTGGTGAAAATAAAGATTCTATCCTGTGCTCCCAAACTCGCACCAAGACTGATATGTTTCCACTCAGCTACACATGATACTCTACAGGGAAAATAATTCCACCTTCTTCCACCTACCAAGACAAGTGCAAAGCCCTGCACTTGGTATGGTAACACCAGGCCAGGGTACACCCGGGGGTTCAGCCTCAGGTTAAAAAGCAGCTTTGTAGAAAAAAGGCAGAGGAGTCCCAGTGGACATGCAGAACAGGAATCAGCAGTACACCATGGTGGGGATGAAGGCCAACCAAATACTGGCTTGTCGTAGCAGGACTGAAGTTGGTAGGCTGAGGGCTGTTGTCATGTCTGTCTATACCGCATATAGTGTGCAACTATCCAGCATGCTGCGTCCTCACTACAAGAACCAACACTGGACCAAGCCTAGCCGAGAGCCTGTAGGGTGACAGGGGCACAGGACATATACAGACATACAAAACACTGAGGGAGCTGGCTTTCTTTAGCCTGGAGCAAATAGAGTCTTGGGGAGGGGTAGAGGAAGGAAGGAATTGGTCTTGGTGCCATCTTCATCTGTCTCATGGGTGGATGAATGCAGAGAAGACATAGTCAGACTCTCCTCTGATAGATGCACAGCAGAAGGACTAGGGGCAACAGACGTGACTTGCAACAAGGGAAATCACAAATAGAGAGCATAGGGGGAAAAGAAAACCACAGTGATGGTGGTCAAACACTGGGACGGTGCCCAGAGAGGAATCTCCATCCTTGGAGACATTCATAACTCAGCTTGACAAGTCCTTGAGAGACCTGACTTAACATCTGAGTTAGATCCAATTAAGCTGAACCTGTGACGACCAAGGGCTGGACCAGAGAACCTCCAAAGGTTCCTTCCAACCTGAATTATTCCAAGATTCCTACTTTACACCTGAAGACACCACCTGAATCTCTTCAGAAGCTGAACATGAGCTGGTAGTGTGCACTTGCAGCCCAGAAAGGCAATCGTGTCCTGGGCTGCATCAAGAGAAGCATTAGCAGCAGTTCCAAGGAAGGTGATTCTCCCCCTCTACTCTGCTCTCGTGAGACCCCACCTGGAGTACTGTGTTCAGATGTGGGGCCCCCAACATAAAAAAGACCTGGACCTACTTGAGAGAGTCCAGAGGAGAGCCATGAAATTGGTCAGAGGGCTGGAACACCTCCCCTATGAGGACAGGCTGAAAGAATATGGGGTTGTTCAGCCTGGAGAAGGCTTCGAGGAGACTTAATAGCAGCCTGAAGGGGGCAAGATGGGGAGGCACTCTTTATCAGGGAGTGTAGCGAGAGGACAAGGGGTAACAGGTATAAGCTCAAAGAGGGTAGATTTAGACTAGACATTAGGAAGAAATTTTTCACTATGAGGGTGGTGAGACACTGGAACAGGTTACCCAGGGAAGTTGTGGAGGCCCCACCCCTGGAGGTGTTCAAGGCCAGGCTGGATGAGGCTTTGAGCAACCTGGTCTAGTGGAGGGTGTCCCTGCCCATGGCAGGGGGGCTGGAACTCAATGATCTTTAAGGTCCTTTCCAACCCTAGCTGTTCTATGATTCTATGATCTCATTGCTCTAATAGTCACTATTGCCTTGTTTTCATAAATAAATATGAAACAGTATTCTGTGAAATGCAGGGAATGAAGTTTTAACTCTATTTCTTCCAGTTTCAGAATTTTCTTTAGGTTAATGGTTTGAGGCTTTTTTCTAAGGCTGCCACAATTTCAAAAACAATCCTTGAAGTTTTAATCAGAGCTGGCTCCTAGGCATTTCTTAAAGTTGACTGTAGCTTTAAGCATCTGGCCCTGAGTAGTTAAAAACAACTCATGCTCTGGTTTGCTAAAAGTTTCTCAGTGGCCACTGATTGCCTATAGAGATGAATACTGCTCTTCGGGTCCTGCCTCTCAACACAAAGAAGTGCAGAAAGCCAGTGGAGAAGAAACATTAGATGGGTTAGTCCTTGCTGACCAGAAAGCATCTTGATTAGCTGAAGTTGCATTAACTGGGAAAGGGGATAGAAAGCAACCTTTCAAGCTGTTATTAATATCGTTACATACTGAGTAAAAGAACTTACTGCCTATAGCATATGATTGCATTCCTCCCTGAATCACTCTCCTCATCCACTTGTAGACCTCTCCCCAGGGGCTCCTCAGGGCTGCAGAAACCCTGACATAAGAAAGAGTATGCAGATAAAAGAGGGGCGATTCAGGGTTTAGCAGCAGAAAGACAGCTTGTGGTTTAAGGAGCTGCCCCAGGTTTGACAGGAGAATGAAAATACAGAGACATGGCAAGGCAAATGAGAAATAAAAAGAGTCTGGAAAACAGACATGCAGAACAAAGAAAACACGATGAAAAAAAGAACTGGACTATAAGGAAAACAGAAAAAAAGAGCAAAAAGGAAAACAGCAAAAGAAGAAAAGAATAAAATATTAAAAATAAGAAAGGGTAATGGGTGATGTTAAATTGGACTTGATTGTATTCCCTTGCTACATGAATCTAAGTGAATCGTGCCAATGAAAAGAAACAAACCCAAATGGGGATCTCTGTGAGCAAAAAAAAAAGGCTTCTTTCCTTCCTTCTTTTGGAAGGCACAATCCCAGACCTGTTACAAACATTACTTTTCACACTCTAGAAAGACCATCCCCTGTGCTTGTTAGCAACAGGAACTTCAGATACTACTACACATGCTGCCATCACACAAAACTACCACGTAACTGCATAAATTGTGTGCCTTTGCGAGGCGGGCAGAACAAGAACATTTATAGTGTTACAAATCATGACTAAAATGCACTGTCAGATCTGCACATAGTGATTTACAATCAATGTCCTTGTGATTTATATTACCTCAGGTCACTGCTACTAAGCCTTCAACTTTAGTTGTAGCAAATCCACTCCTTTCTCTTTCTTACCTTGCAGTTAAAATGAAATCAAACAAACCAACAAACAAAAAAAGGCACTAAAATGAGCCAAGTGGTGATACTTTCTACTTAACAGAAAAATATCAATGCAAACCCTTGTCATTTAACCTTCCTTTCCCCCCAAATCAAACTCCTGCCTGAAACTATTACACTGCTTACACTCTTCATGCTTTTTTTAAGGTTTTAAAGCCTGTATACATTTTTCTAAGCATAAAGAAAATGAACCAAATGAACAAAGGGAGATTGAGCCTAAATATAAGCAAAGCAAAGATCAAATTTCAGTCCATTTACTCTTTTAAATTTTTTAAATTTGTATTGTAAACAAAGAGGCATTTTTTAAATGTGTGAACTGTTTTTTAAACTCAAGATGTTTCAGTTTCCTTCAATTATTTTTTACATTCAGGAGCAGTCCTACCACTCTTAACATAATCTACTAAAAGAAAAGCCTTATTTCAAGTGTCTTCATCTTCTGCTTCAACAAATGTAGTGAATAAAGATGACAACTTGAGGACTTTCAGTTTACATAAAAGCAACACTTACTGCAAAATTTTTCAATGAGTTGCTAGTTGTATTGGCTCTAAGCTCTCAGCCAAATTACACACACACACAAAATCTTATTTCCACTCATTTACAGCAAACCTTACTCATGCCCACTAACCAAAAACCACTACATTAAACATTCATAGATATTGTAGGTATTTAGTAAATCAGTTTCATCACCAGAAGGTTTTTTTATATAATACCAATAATTTTTATAGAATATCTGTTCATTGACAGCTTGCAAATCCTTGTTCAAGAAACAGTAAAATACACGAAATGTTTTACCTCATAGCAATACACTAACTCAATTTCATTCTCACTTAGCTCATTGATTTACTCAATGTTTACTTAGTGAACCTGAATTCAAAAGTTTAATTGCATTGGACCATCTTACACAGATCTTGACTTTTGACAAGGATAAAAAGTGCCATTAATATTTAAAAAACTTTAATTACAATGGCTGATTGAAAACCCAGTGACATCAACAGCCAAATGTAAACTTTTTTTTTTTTTTAAAGAAGCCAAATATTCCTCATCCTGTAGCCCTACATTAGCTTTTTATACTGGCAGGTACTCCCTCACTAAAACCAACTTTCCTTCTCCTATAAGACTGCTACCATGGCTGTGCTACTGCAGGTGGGTAACAAGCAGACTCATGCTCCATGTTTTGCAGAGACCTTTTTCACATGTTTGGCCCATCAAATACTCTAGTAACAAAAGATTTCAGCTTGGATTTCACTCCTGTCTTTATTAAGGGAAAGATTACAGTTGAGATTAGGGCAAATTAGGTTCAGAGCTGGGTTATCCCCTCCTTGTGCACAAGGGTCTATTCCAGCCATGATGAAATGAACAGGAACAGTTTGAAAATCACTTCTAAGGTTAAAGCAGGTCTTTTCACCTTGGCTAATATTTTTAAAATTTCAAGACAGATGTGGGCAAAACAGACAGAGAGTTGTAAACAGAGGCTTTGCAGGGATGCTGAACTCAAGGAATTTGGGGGAAATGCAAGTGTAGCTCTTGAAATGCAAGTGTAGCTCTTGAAATCATATTTGTTCTTTTCCTTCAAGGGCTCTGTTCTTAAACTCCAGTCAGTTTCAGATACCTGCCAGTGAAAAATAAACACCCTGTGCTCATTGGTTTGTTTTTTTTCCCAAATTTAGAGCTAATGAAGGACTTCATTAATATGAAACTTTCAGAACACCAAATTTGAATTATTCCTCTTGGCAGACATATTGGAAGAAATTTTGATGAAACTTTTCCCAACCCTCTCCTTGGAAAGATACTATGCTGAAAAACATGACTACAAAATGTAAGCATTCTTAGAGAATGTACTGGGTCTGGCTGGGATGGAGCTAACTTTCCTCATCAGAGTCTGTAAAATGCTGTGTTTTGGATTTGTGACCAGTGCTGATCACACAGGGATGTTTTAGCCGTTGCTAAGCAGTGCTTATAGAGCATTAAGGCTTTCTCTGTTTTTCATGCTGCCTTCCAGCAAGTAGGCTGAGGGTGGGCAAGAGGCTGGTAGGGGGCACAACCAGGACAGCTGACCCCAACTGACCAAAGGGATAACCCATAACCATATGAGACCGTGCTCAGCAATAAAAGCTGTGAGTTTTGAATTTTCAAAGTAAACATAGCTCAGAAACTGTGTGGGCATTGGGCTGTTTGTGGGAGGGAGGTGGTGAGTGATTGCTTTGCATCTCTCTTTAAAAAAGAATAAAAAAAAAATCTTTCCTTCACTTATTAAACCAGCTTTATCTCAGCCCACAAGTTTTCCTGCTTTTGCTTTTCTGATTCTCTTCCCCATTTTGCTGGTAGGCAGAGGGATTGAGCAGCTGGATGGGTGCTTAGTTGCTGGCTGAAGTCAACCACCCCATCCCTCTCCCCTCAAAAATTATACACAGAGGGGGAAAAAAGAGCAATAATGAAAACTGTTCGAAATCCTAGAAAACAAAACCAAAAAAACCCCCAAAAAACAGCTTATACCATTGGTTATTTATATTCAGATTGCTTGTCTAAATACAAAAAGTTATTTTTGTTCTCCAATTAAGAAAACCTATTTATGCTGCTCTAGTCAGTTAATTACTACATTGTAATTCACATGCCACCTCTCCTCCTAGCTGAACCTTTAAAAGTCTTTTCAGGTATTAACTTGAGACAGAGTGCTCCTATTTACCAGCTGAAAAAGCTGAAAAAAAAAAACCCCACAAGCCTGGGGGTAACAAGGATCTCGCACTCATGCTATAAATGTTTGCAGATGAAGGTAATGTTTGGCGTAACTCATACTTTCCTCAGTGGATTTTTTTTCTCCCTCCTCACTCTGCTGTTTTTATACCAAGGTAAGATAAGGCCATACCAGGCTTATCAATCTAAAAAAAAATCAACTTACACTTACTCACACGTCTTCACACATTTCTTTTTGCTATACCTATCCTTCCTTTTTTTTTTTTTCGTTTTCTCCTCAATTTTTTACACAGTATTTCAGGCAGCTTAAGATTAAATTATTTGAATGACAGACTTGAAAGGTAAAGCACTCCAGTTTACCACTACTTTTTTTTCTCTCTATAGCAACAGAGCATGAATGAAAAAGGAATAAATGACACAGTAGTCCTTTCATACCACCCTTCTTTATCCAAGAGCATTCTTTTTTATTCCCCTCACTTTCAATTCAACTCATTCACAAAGGATTAGCATAACACATCTTTTTATGCTTGTAAGGGTTACAGCTGTAATCACTTCACCTCATCACTTTACTTAGAAATCCTGTCTCCAGAGGAGTAATTCGATTACTCATGACAATTCAACTTTTGCCTAACCAAATAGAAATTCATTATAATGCTGTGCTGGTGCATCAGTTTACTGTGAGTGGATGGGAAAATAAAACCCAGCAACATGAATAGTTGCTGTGAAAGGAAGAAAGCAATTGTCTCCTAACAAAAGGCTATGAACAAAAGACTAGCAGAAATTCTTAGTCCCATGGGCAGGGTAGCCTCCAAACTAGTAATGATCCATAGATTTTAAAACTCTTGGTTTTGAAATGGGCATGGAAAGTCTATAAACTGATGAGAGCATCCAGTTGCTTCCATCTGACTAGTCTTTATTAGGTACTGGGCAAGTGTATGTAAAAACCTGAGACAGCGTTTACACAGGCTGAAGAATCAACGTCGTCTTCTTTTGGTGATAAATATCCCTATATTTGCACATGCTAGTCCTTATAAAGACTTCTCTTGCTCTCTGCTTCTTAAATTCTAAAATATAAGTGAAGCAATCTGACTGCATACTGCTTTGGAGTAAAACTAGTACCATCCTTAGCAACTGACAGTGGATAAGGATAAAAGAAAATAAATGAGGACAACTGGCATCTCCAAATTACTTCCAGTTGTCCATATGCCCACAAGCATAAACCTAAGAAAAGCTCATGCTGATTGTGGCACAGAAGGACAGCACTTGGGGCAGGAGCACAGATGCCAGGATCATGCCTTCTATTTAGAAGCAGAGCATTTTATTTTATTTTGCAATATTTCTGTAGAGTGATTTAAGATGCCCGGATATAGTGGGATAAGTTCTCAAAGGCAACATTTGTTATGCCAAAGGTTTAGGAGCATTAGGATCCAGATGACAAATCTTTAGCTGCTAGACTGGCTTAGGTCTGTTTTCAGCTTTCAGAGCCCATAACCATCTTCTTGATTTTTATTTTTACAGATTCCTAAGGATTTCAGTACAACATATGGGTGGCATTAAGGGCATTACAGATTTATAAATTCGTATCATCATTATAAAAACACAGAAAGTCTGAAATATATTTGGTGGTAAACGCAATACATATACACATGGTCAAATTAAATACTGATATGTTCATGTCTGCATTAAGAAGAAAAAGATACTGTTTACAGTAGCTGTATGAAGAAAACATCCCAGACTAACTCATAAAGTAGTGCACTGCATTTACTTTAGTCTGATTTCTTTTTAATCTGGAATTTCTTTTTACTTAAAGTCGCTGCTCTTCCACATTCTTCTAGGCACTTAACCTTTATTGTGATATATGTGTACTTTACAGTGACTGGAAATCAATAACAATTTTGACACCAAATCCTTTTTGTCTTGAAAATCTTCAAATATCCCTAAGACAGCATAAATACTGCTCACGGGAATTTACTAATAATCACATTGTTGTATGTGACTGGAGAAATCAAGTATGTGGAATAAAAGCCAGACTTTAAAATGAAAGAAAGTCCTCAGAGCACAGAAAAAAACAGTTGATTATTGTTATTTTCCAAGTTACTGTTCAACACATATACAGCTGCAATAACTGCTTACACTATAGAGGCAAAGTATCTGTATTTTTTCCCTTTACTCCATAGTCTAGAAACCAGAGGAGAGCAATCCTCCAACAAAAGTCTCACACTCTGATCCTAATGAGATGTCCAGTTCCAAAAGAGAAATCTACAGCTACACAGAGAAATGGGGCAAGATCCAGCATCCAGCCTTAACTCCATAACATATCTCAAGAAATGCAGCAAATCAATTCAGGTACAAGAAAATACATTCTCTTTTTCCTCCTGAAACTTGTTGATTTGTCACTGCTTGTTTGCTGAAAATGGAGTTACAATATTAATTTTTATATGTGTGCTGTCAAGGAAATGCGCTATTGCATTTGCAGAAAAACAGCTCTGATCCCCTGTGCAGAGCGCACAGGCACAGCTTGGAAAGGCAACGCTGTATATCACAGTGAAAACAAGACCTTCCTCTTTAGTAAAGAACTCCCACCAGAAAAGTTGAAATACCTCATATTAAACTGGACAGTAATAATAATAAAAGGGAAGAGACAGTGGAAATGCCTCAGCACAAACATGAAATCACGCATTCATATTTTATATGCCCTGCCCCAAACCAGAAACAAGTCCTCAAAGTTGTTTAACCAAGTTAAAAATACATTGCAGGACTGTAAATATCACAAACTAGCCATCATGCTTACAGATTAAGTATTTTTTAGGGTTCTCTCACCTTTTCTCACTTTGCTGTAAAACATCTAGTTAGACATTCAATCAGGAGACAAAGACCACATAGTTCTCAAACTTAATGTTACACAAACACCAGCAAGAGAGGAAGATGGCTGAGGGTATCTGTTCTCATAAAAAATGAATCTAAAACACAGTAGCCAGTTTCAAAGCTGGCAAAAGAAATGTATCTTATATCTGTACTTCCGGTCTAGGGATGTTTCTTTTATGTTTCTGTTTCAAACATTTATAGCACAGTATAAATTGGTTCTAACTACCTCAACCACGTTCAAACAGGGAATAGCTACATTTTGAGAAGGGAGAGAAAAAGATAAAAGACAGAGTCAGCTTAGCTTGCATGATTATATTTCCCCTTTAGCCTAACAAATGTTAAGACAATTTGTTGCAAATTTTGCACTTATTATGTCGTGGCCAGTGAGAGCAATGACAAAATTTGGCTTGATGAAAAACTTCTGTATTGGGTAGGGCTCAAGCAGCCTCCATACATGTCTGAATGGAGTATGCCACCCAGCTGATGCGTTCTGCTTTGAAGAGAGGTTGAGCAAGCAGCTCAAAAGTGGAAGGAGTAACACTTTAATAAATTTTATCAGTTGATAAAAAGCAGCTGCCACTTGGATTTTACAGTTTTGAAAAACTAGCCAAGTGTCTTATTCAGCATACGGACACATTCTAATTTTCCCAAATCTTAGAATAAGTAATTGTAGCCATCAGGGCTCTTATTGGTCTGGCAGCATGACCCCACCTCAGCAGTGTAGAGACTACATCCCACAGTCGGGTTCCTGACAGGTTCATTGTGTGGACCCAGCTATGCACAATGTGCTATATAGCTGCGTGAACAGCTGACCTCTATGGGCTGGCTGGTGGCAGATGAGTCAGTACACTCTTGCTGTAGGCTCAGGCAGCAACTGTACCCAGGTGGCTGTTCCTCTTCTCCTCCAAGCTATAAGAATTAGTTCAGACAAGTCTATCCTATTCAGGTCCAACAGCTGGGTCAACAGTCAACTGTCAGATCTAGAAGTCCCACATCCTCCAACTATACTCAAAACACAATGCAGGTAGGCTGTCTCTAAAGAATGAGGGCTCTGCTGAGCGTCTTTGATCACAAACACAAGACAATACAGGGAGCTTGCCATGAACAACTGAACAGGCCTTCCTCCAGCTGAGCTTCTGCGAGTCAACCTCTGTCCTCCAAACGCTGCAGTGTTGTGCGCCTATGATCTATCATCTTACGTTATGATCTCTCCAAGCACCACAGACTTCCTCTTCCAGCAAACCAAACTGGTTTACCTAAGTAATTGTATGCGTTCATCCAAAACAGTTCCTTGAATGGATTACTCAAAAATAAAGTACAATAGACTTGTACTTCCCAAAAGGTTCTGGAAAAATACTTTCAGCTGGTTCTGTTACATGGGTATAAAAATTCCACTGTCTAAATTTCACCAACATTACTCTAAAAAGGATATCCAGGAAGGTATGATTTCTGTTGCTCGATTCTCTGCATGTACAAATTGATACAACTTTCTGAGTCTGAGAAAACTCTTCAGTTTGAATTCAATCTGTATTAGTGAAGTTATTTGATTTGGCTAAGTAACATCATGCTGAAGAGCTTATGCCAAATAAGCAATATCTTGTTATAGAAAAGCAACCAGATTACCAGTTTTCATATTTGGACAAGCATATAAAGAGATTCAGTTTGCAATCTCTCGGTCCCTAAACTGCCAGCTACTTATGTAGAACGAGGGTTTCTAAACTCTGTTCAAAAGCCAAAAAAGAACTTGGTAGCTTTACAAACAGGTAGTGACTGCTGCAAGCAGCCACCATTCTCTCCAGTCTTAGTGTGCGTGGCATGATCTAGGCTGAAACATGCAAGTGGTAACAGCAATGGCACTCTTCACAGTTCAAGTTACTGATCAAAAATCCAACCTGACCCTGACGGTTAATATCTGATGGTTATTCATGGGGATTTGTGACATAAATTCCTCAACAGACATAGTAATCTGAAAAGTCAACCTTCCTCTCTGATATCTATAACAGAATTTTCTGTAAATGTGCAAGTAGAAAATGAAATTTATTATTACATAAAGCAACCATCATCTTTGATCCCATCTGAGATATAGAGGACAGAGTCTCCTTCTAGATGTTTCACTGAACAAATGAACGTAGTGCCCAGGTTTCACAGTCCAGTATCTTAAAAACGTTTGCACCAGGGCAGGCAATGGTATCCTTTTCCATCAGGTGTACAAAAGGAAGTGCTATGAAAGATGAACACATGGATGTAAATCCCCATATAAACATTATGACTCTGTGATTTCAAGAAGCTGACAACCTTCTTAAATTTTGCAACAATATCAGATACTAAGCCCTTCAGGATTAAATCACAAACTACCAGAAGTGAGAAACACTAAAGAATTACAAAATAATCTGTTTACCTCTGCTGAAATGACAACAGCATGTTAAATTACCAGTCCTTATAAAATTCTAGGGAATGCAGCACTGTCATTTCAAAACAGGAATGATAGTCTCAATTCAGCAAAATCTAAGATACTGAAAACAGATCAAGGATTAATTTGAGATTTGACTACATATTTTCTATTGTAATGGGCTGACAAAACAAGCAGACAATTCAGACAATCTGGATGGTGCTAGTGTACATAAAAATTAAGGTTCACATTAAAAAAGGCCTGTTCTCGTGCAAATAAACTGCCTTGCATATGTAGAGGCAATGCTTACCCCCTCCCTCTGTCATATGGAAAAAGTAATTCTTTCACTGCTGTTAAAAACATGGATATAAGAGCAAAAACCTTTTTCAACAGTTATAGCAAATTGTCAACAATTTCATTTACCTGTCATTATCTAACTGGCAACAACAATAAGATGTACAATCAGAGAATGTTCTAAAAATGTGTCTTCATATCTCAGAATCATAGAAAGTTTGAGTTGGAATGGACCTTTAAAGGTCAGGTAGTCCAACCTCCCTAAAATGAGCAGGGGCACCTTCAACCTGATCATGTTGCGCAGAGCCCCATCCAACCTGGCCTTGAATGTTTCCAGGGATGGGGCATCTACTACCTCTCTGGGCAATCTGCGCCAGTGTTTATAAAAAATATGATTTACAATTTCCATAAGTAGCCTTTTGAAATGACAAAGTCAGAAGTACAGTAGCACCAGGGATGCAAGGAGAGTGATTACCTGTTTTCCATTAGTACATAAGAACCCGGTTTTATTGTCCCAGAAATAGGCCCATTTCCATGACACTGTGAAGTATACAGATATAACCTGTTTTGCTACCATATTTACTTATACCATACAGCATCATTCTGATTTTATTTGCATGTTATGATGGCATAAGTAGGTATTCCTCACCAGAGCAGAAAATCTTCAGATGTAATTTCCCACACTGTGGAACTGATGACACGTAACTGAGAATTTACCTTAAACTTGCCCATTAACCTCTTCATTATGTTACCTCTGAGCTCTTTTCTGCATTTCAACTGCACACAGAAATCAGCTTTGGCCAATCTGTTGTTCAAAATGGGAACTAAATCTGGCATAACTGGGCATCTTGCTTCAGTGCTGACAATGTGACATCAGTTTAGAAGTACAGCATCCAAGGTAACATCCCACAGTTATATGGCAGCAAGGGTATGAAAACAGTGCACTGGAAATGGTTTGGGTACTCGATGTGGAGACCATAAACAGTCTAAGTTTTCTAGCCATACAGAGTGGCAACAACTAAAGCACCATAGATGTTTCCTTTCACTGGAAGCCAGATGTCTTTTTTTTCAGATATGCTGCTGCTTTAACGTCCTAAATATTATATCGGCTTTTGCTATTCCCTGCATGACTTTGCTATTAACTGTGTTGTTTTGAAAAAAGTATGCTGCTGAGGTAGCATTGCTGTTCTCACAAATTTCAGTAGTGTATTGTCAGCACAGACAACTGCCTCAGGATATTTTCCACCACTGCAAGGTTACAGCAGGACCTTTTTTTCCTCTGTGCTAATGGCCTGGCCTAACCACTTGTCAGAAGGGCTGAAAGAGTCAATAATATGTAGTCTGCTTACATATATATGAATAACCAATACTCAGTCATCAGGAAAGAGCAAGTAACACCAGTCAGCAGATATGGGAGCTCTGATTTTATGTTCAGGTTAAATATTCTGGCCTCTATATGGCATTGAATGTGGCTACTTTTCCTGTCGACTCAACAAAGAAAATGTTAATCAGAAGTGGCAAAGGATGCAATCTGTTTTGTGTCCTCTCTGACAATAAAGGGTTCTGGCAGTCCACCCTGATCAAGAACCTTTATCACCACGTCACTGTGAAGCACGAAGAATATTCACAGTCCTTTCCAGACTGCTGAATTTGCACAAAAGCCTCCACATGCTTCCAAAGTCGACACCACTCACAGGGTCGTAATTCTGCTCCCTATGCTTTGAATTTACATGGCTACAAAAAATGCTTTAATAGTGCCTGTAACTGCCTCCTGCTCTGACAGGTAGATGTGCGATATCCACACTTTCTAGAGAGATCCTTGTCCCCAGAAGGTCCATCTGCATGCTCTTCTTGTCAGGATTTTTCCAGAAATAGTGTGGTTAGCACATAATCTCCCATCAGAGCAGAAAGCAATTTGCACTCCTGAACTTCAGAGCCAACAACTCCTTACACAGCTGACAAAGCATCAATCTCTGCATTTGAGTAATTTGGCAGCAGTGCCAGTTAACCATACTGACTTGCTCTGCAACACATTTGACACTGCTTAGAAAGTGCTACTATGCTTGGCAATGCTGTTGCTTGTTTCTAGATGACTAGCTGTAGAACTTCACCCAGCACTCTGTCAGAGATGACAAGCAAATAGTTTAATAAACCCTTGTAATATTCACAAGGTGAAACTTCTTTTCATTCTGTTATAAGTGTTTGATTAGATTCAGAGAAACACAGGGATGCTGAATTTAGGGCCATAAACAGTTTTCATAAAAGTCAAAAAGCACATTTCCGATTTAGATGTTGCTGAAGTTCTGCATTCTTTGGGCATTATTCTTTTGAGATGAAGCCTTGCTCATCCTTCCTGTCCATGTGCACAGTAAGCAGCTTTACTGCTCAAAAATATTTTGTCTTCTATTGAAAAAATATCTCTGTTAGGGAGCTGTTAATACAGGGACGGATAATTACAAAGACCTCTGTGTTAAGTTGTCGCATATTGATGTAACATTTTGTTTGTTTTTTTGTAGTTGGACTGAAACAACTTTGATCTTAAAGTTCAATTTCTTCCAGCATGACCTCCAGATCTTTTGGCTGTACCTGAAGATGGTGAAGACTACCTCCTCCTTGCCTTTTACCACTTTCAGAACTGCTTGTGCGATTGTTCTAACCTAGGAAACATTTAAAATTATTTTGTTTATGTTAACTTAGTTTATTTTGGTAAATCTGAGTAGGACCAGTCATTTGTTAACAGGGATAGCAATGAGCTGCTGGCAGGCACTTTTTGCACCAGATCTGTGGCCACCAGGCATACACACCAAGAATTTGATTTTCTTTGTTGGCTTATGTGTGATCTACTGACATCAACTCCTCTTTATTAGTGATTATATCATCAATCTGCCACGTACATGATTTTTACTTCACTAGCACTAAGTTGTAGCGTAGGAAGGAAGATTTCAACACTGAATGCATCCACTATGTCTTCTGTAATGACAGCACATCAGAGCTATGGGACACTGATGACCAGCTAGGGCTCAGAGCATACCATCACTGCTGCTCAAGATTTTGTTATCACTTCCAAAACAATCTGGGACTTTCCTACAAACTTCAAAATCCAATGAATGTGTGTATATTAACATCTGTCAATCTAAGGCACCATTTCAGGGAACTGGTTTCAAGCACAACTGATTTTGACCTCATCCAGTTTGAACTGTAGTTTCTGCAGGGGCACTAACGACAGCAGTAAGATACCTGTACGGAGGGGTATTTTTAGCACCAGCAAGTGCTTGCTTTATTGGGTACAGAATTCCACTTCCACGTCAGTGATGTGTATGGCAAAACTTACTCTGGACTGTCAGTGTTGACATGCCCGCTAATGTGGAACAAGTGTCATTCTGGCTGAAGATTACTGACTGGAAGTAAACACAATTAATAATTCCTAGAGACTCCTTTCTCCTCCTTTCTCTGAAAAGGTGAAACAGCAGTGTCCCTTAATGGAGCTGCTCTAAAGCTCCATTGCAGCATAGATAAGTGAAACTCTTGTTGCTCCTAGGCCAGACGTGCTCATGAGATGTCTGTGACAGACTGTTAGAGGCAGCTATCTCTACCTGTTCCACCTCACATACTCTTCAACGTCAGGCATTGCAAGGGGTCATTTTATCCAATGCCACAGTTAATCACAACACAAAATGAAAGTGGACATAGGCTGTCTGTGTGAAAAGTGGCTAATGAGCCCAGTCCTATCAGGCGATGATAGAGTTTACATTCTCTAAACACTTGTAATTTTACAATGTCACAAAGAAGGCAAGTAAGAAATGATGAAAGAATAGAAAAAAAGTGGAGCTAAACCAAACAAAAACCAACCCACTGCAGTCTTAGCAAATGGTCATTTTAATTGCATATCTACTATAAGGGAAATCAAGGATTTTCTAATGCAGTTAAAAGTTAATAGGTTTTGTAAAAAACAGTACATTTCTACCTTTATGTCTCCATATTCAACAATGGATGGAAAAATTTCAGTGCCCACAACCTGAGTCATGAAATAATATTCGTAATAGCTGAAGAGACTAAGAAATCAGGCACCTACTAAAAGAGCATCTATGCTAAGATGCTGATCCTTCACTTAGAGCAGGTTATGTATCAACATTCATTCCCTAATATTTAAATATAAATAGAATCCTCTACCTGAATTCTTACTTTTAAAATTCTTATTCTTTAGGAAACCTTTAAGGTTCCTAAGATTTCAATCTGCTTATAGCATCTGCACAAAGTAATCTGTTAAGTATCTAGGCCAAAAGAAATACCAAAACATTTCAAAGTCAAGGAAAGCTAATATTTATTATATCATTGGACCTGAAATTTCTTCACTCTAATAGCTGATTTTTTAAAACCACTGAAATATATAATTAGTGTTTCCTCTTACAAACTTAACAATTTTAAAAAAGGTAACTTTCAAAAACAAACTAAATTTAATAAAAGAATGTTTGCATGTAATAAACTTATTCACTAAGCAACGTATTTAAAAATAAAGTTCTCTAGTAAAGCAATTAGATTTACTCATCTATTAAACTCTTCTGACCAAAAGCAGCCAAATGACTACTTCAAAACATTGTAATAAACCCATATACCCAAAGACTTAGGAAAGGGGATGGAAACTAGAAAATACTTCTCATCACAATTATTTTTAAATACAGTTAAATTAAATGTTTCAGCTCAGGCAACATCATAAGCACAAAAAAAATCAGGCAATTCAGAGTTTTTTGCTATTACACTCAAATTTCTTAGAGATGTCAAGCAACAAGATGAAAAAGATACTTCTCTTTGCTGTCTTATAATAAAGAATGGGATACATTCTCTGAGAATTGTTGTCCCATGCACATCAATCAGGTAGCTTCACCTAATAAATGCTGTTGTTACACTGAATTCCTTTTTACTCAAAAAAAATTTCGGTAACTGAATCCCATGATTTTGTTACTCTCTGTACAGATATGAACATATTAACATTATAGGCTTTATGTCTGGAAATCTGGAAGTGGCTCTCAGTTAACCACTTTCTTTTATAACCATCATCAAATATTCCATCAAAGGATCATTCAATTTTTTATTTACAACCAAAGGTATCACTTATCAGAACTAGCAGATGTGGTTACTCAGTGAGCTACTGCAATTTCACATACAAAACAGGAAAATATGCCATGCTAATATTCTGTTTCCATCTTTGGAAAGCTCAGCAAGTCAGTCAAAATCTCCTGTTTGTGAGAGAAAAAACATTATGCAAAAGACCACTAAAGTTTAAACACATTAATAGCTTTTTCCTATGAATGAGTGAAAAGAAAGATGTGACAGGCAACATCTGCATTCTTCTCTAGATTTATATTAACACTTACGTTTCCAGTGATAATGGTACAGCTAAAATTTACTGAAGGAGCATTGATCCAAACATAAAAACAAGAGTGAGAGAAGCTTTGTTTCATATACATTGGACATCTTCCCTTCATTTGTGCATTAATCAGTAACAGACATATTTGAGCATCCTGCTACAGGAGGTGATTTGACTTTCACAAATTTCCCTAAAAGCAGAAACATCATCAGGAACAATTTCAAGGAAATAATTATGGTCTAGACAGATATATGACTTCTAAAGACCTAATCCAAAGCACATTAATGTCAGTGGAAGGACTCCCATTGACATCAAAGGCCTTTGGATCAATCCCCGACTGCGGTGGGAATGAATTCAGAGCAATAATGATGGTGGACTAAATGCACGCTTGCAGTTGAAATGTTACCACCCGGACCTTTTTATTCCTCAAATTAGATTAAAAAGTAATTTTCTGCTATTTCACAATTACTTCCAGATGCGCATCATCTCAAATGGCATTTTCATCCATCTGTACGAGCCAAACGTGCACAGAGATTGAGAAGTTCTACACTGCCTGAACTAATAATACAAATGAAAACCACAAGGGAAAATAATTTTGAAGGTGACGAAGTTCATGTTTTAAACAGAGTGAGAAACCTTGTACTTCATTTATTCCTTCTAACTACTTTGGGATAGAACAGTCAGGATCACCACTTCTTCATTTACTGCCATAGTAGATTTTTTTCCAATTAAATTTTCAATATTTTTCTTTAGCGCCCTAAACAAAACAAAAGACTACATGTAAATCAGTGCTAGTCTCAAACTTGGCAGCCTAAAAGCTGTCAGAAATGTCAACTTCATATACTCCCTGCTTAATAACAGCTTTGGTGTCCCTTCTGTCCTCTTTAATATCTATTTACATGCTAAATGATTTGAAGCATCACTCTTCTCTGACCACGTTAATCTGGTTTTATTCCCATAGCAGTCAATAGCATCTTAGACTGTAAAATGAAATGCCGATGTCGTGTGCAAGTGGCAACCTATTTAGAGTTTTACACGGTCAAACTCAACTCCAAGATGTGACTGATCAGTAATCAACATCATGTGTTACTCTGAAGTGCGTGCTATGGGAATCACACATCTTTTATTCACTCCACTAGCAACACTTTGGTTAGGCAGGTTCAGTTATCATGTATTTATTGTGATAAGAGCATGTTATGGACTGGTTGAACTCTGCCTTACCAAATTAGTTCCAGGAAGTTTGAGAACTTTCTTTAGGAAATTATATGTGAAACTTTTTTGTTAAATAATGCACATTTCCTAGCATAATTCCATCTTTCTGTTTCTAATGAGTATCTGACCTATTACCTCAGTCTCCGTACCCTTCTCTGCACTTCAGAGAACAAGATTTTTTTCTCCTTCTTCAGTTACTGTGTGTGGGAAACCAGATTACTAACGACTATGCTACTACCTAGATTCAAAAACCAATGAGGTAGAGAACAAATAACTGTCTTGTTTTGTTTTAAATTGATGCTGATTACTGGTTACTAAGAAGATCTGAATAGTAAGGGAATTCAGGCTGACAGAGGAAGGCAATATTGGCTAAAAGTACCCAAGCAATTAAAATGGTTCACAATTCATACATTTTCTGGGCTATACTTGTAATGGAAGTGGTCCTTCAGGTATGCACCCGAGTCCCAAGGAGTTATTTTTAACCTGGTTTCCTCAAGAATCAAAGCTTATGCAAATGGACTGTGTACGTGTGCAACTTTCAAACCCTCTCACCACAACTAGCAACTTGGGACTCTCTTGGCCAATTCAGTCCAACTTTTAGAAGGGCAAAAATCACAAAGTCATTACATTCTTACAAGCTCTGTGGATATAGGTGTCTAGATAAAGGGGGAATCCTGCTATTATCCTAACTCAGGGGCATCAAAGATTCACTCTGGCATTCATCCTCCAGCTGCAAATACACAGGAACTGCTCAGGAGACTACTGTTTAACCTGGTGCTGTTCCAATATTTTCTTCCATGAAAAATTAACTGTATTTTAATACACCAGACACTAGTAAGCCTCCCAGCTTACTCTAAAAATATTTTTTCAAGACACACCAAAAGCAACAACATACTTTAGTCATGATTTGGCACCATCTTTTACACGAGTTCATGCTTCAGTGCATTTTGTTATCAGATGTGCACAAGAATATTGCACCTGGAATACACAGACTGAACAAGTATGAGCACTTCAATTTAAATCTGCTGACTTTCATTAGTTTGACACCAATAAACAAACTATTCCATCAATTCTCCAAAGCAGCAGGCAACCCCTGGGAATGATATGTGCGAAACCTTTTATGCATTAAAATACATGTAAATTATGTCAATAGGGAACTGCCCAAGCAAATAAAAAATTAGTTAGGGAAATAACACATCTAAGAAATCTTAACTATCAAGATCTGAACTCCAGCAACAAACCATGACATTACTACCATATTTTTTTTCCATCTTTACATCTTATCTGTGTGAATATACACAGTAGATACACCAGACCCTTGAACAAGGTAAAAATGAGAAAGCAGCTTTACTGGTAATACTGAACTTCAATACCAGGGAAATTTTATCTTGCCTTTACATTCACCTTTAATGTCCTTCTCCCCTTGCCCCTCTCCAGCCCAGCTCTTTACGATTTTTAATGCCTTTTCAACATGTCCAAGGCAGAAGTCAGATTGGCCAGCTGTAGTCACAGGAGATGACACAGAACTACACATTACTTTTATAACTGAATACATAGTTTAGACAATTTGCTGGATTTTAGAAGGGTACATTAGCTTTACTGGGGTGCATTAGGTAAGGTGAGACAGTCCTCTTCTCCCTGTGAATACATTACACATGTAACCAGACGTCTCCTAAGTCAATGATTCAAATCAAACTTACACACTAGCAAAAAAAATTGGCATAATCAGATGAACATATACATAAACCAATATATTAAGTATACTTTTCTTCAAGTACAAACTATGGTATTATTTTTACAATGAAAACATAGGAAAAATTTCAGTATCAGCTTTTAAAAAATGATTTAGAATGATCCTAAGCCAAGTGAACTCCTTCACTGTTTTGTTATTACTATCCAGAAATTTAGGATGAGAGAGACCACTGTTTTCCCCTTCCTCAGTCCTGCAACATTTGAGGGTATTTCTGAGCCTTTCAAGACTCTCCTTTGACTCAAATCCTATCAATACATGCTTGTGGTACATAAATATTTATGTAAATATATTTTACTTCAAACATTTAATCTTGCCAGGTGAACATAAGAAAGATAATGCTGATGTACTTCTCGCAGAAGACTCAGTTCACAGTTTTAATTTCCTAGTTTTTATTAGCTTACCTCACTTGATGAAAATATTAACACATCTTGAGAAGTACATTTTATTTTCCTGTTTCTCAAGAAAACGTTTGGTTGCTACCATCTCATTAGAGGCATCAGCTTGCAGTTGGAACAAGTTTTAAATTAAAAGAAGCAACTGAAACAGCGGTGCTGATGTGCCACCTCAAGTACTTCAAATGCCCACTTGCTCATATCTAAAGTTGTTTTTATGTCGAATATCAATATGCAATTAGAAAGAGACAATGTACGTAGTGCTGGGCCTCTGAAGAGTACTCTTTCAGCATTTGTAAGCTCCTTTCTTGTTTATGCTGCCAGAGTCTATCAAGCAACTCTCATGTTGACACAATCAAGCAACCAAAATGAATGGCTATAAATACAGTCAAAGCAAGAGATAACACTAAGCAGAACAACTAAGTCGTCATTTGAAGATGAAAAAGCATTTCTGAGTGAGCAGTATGTGATTAACCTGCTGTATATGGGGTCAATATGATTTCAATATGATTTATTCTCACAGCTATGCAGTCAGTCTTAGCCCCAGGCCTCACTTGCTATCAAAGACACGAGCCCTCCTCAAATCAACCCTCCCCTACATCTAGCTAACACTTGAAGCTCTTACTTAGGAAAATTAACTATGTCCTTCATTTAAATTATTTCCACCCCTGCTTGGAAAGAACTGTTAGCATAACAGACAGTTTAAATAAGTGTGCTTTCTAGCCTTCAGTCCAGCTATTGCCACCTGCAATGTTCCAGCAGCCTAAAAACAGATCTTGAAAACCACAGGCTGGGGGGAAGGAGTGCTTATTTTGTCTAAATTCTGAGTATTGCTAGAACAGTACTCTCTTGTTCCAATACCAAAGATTGTTCCAATACTAAAAAGCAGTAGCCCATTACATTTTAAGACAATCAAGTGGTTTAAAATGGAGGGACAGCACTGGCGTTGGTTCAAATATTTAACAGAAACGCTACATTTCATTAAAAAAGCTCCTTTGCATGGAGGGACAAACCTCTTACCTTTTGTAGCTATTCGAACACACTGAGTTTTGGTTTCCTGTTGAGGAGGGAAAAGTAAAGAAAAGTCAGATCAGGTTGCTTTTTCTTGCCCTCCCCACATCATAAATTTGTCCTAGATCTGCTGATCAGCTAAAGTAACCCAGAAAGGTGGCTCAGGGCTCTGCGCTTAGCAGGGGAGGAGGCTGAGTGATTTTGCCTTTACAAAAGCTGGATGAAACCTAAACATTGGTCTGTCCTATTCAGGATAATGATGAGGAGAAAAGGTTCAGGACAATCCAGATATAGCCACATTTCAGATTATTCAAATCAAATGGAAATCATGCCATAAGAGTACAGCGAGAGGGTGCAGTGGAAAAAAGGGCAGGACTGGTGCTCCTGCTTATTTCATGGCACAGGAATCCTGAGATAGCACTGATCTTCAACAGCACCATGCGGCAAAGAAGGTACATTTGTTCAGCACTGTGTCTAAACCAACTTGTCTTGCTGCATCCTGATGGTCCTGAACAGAGTCACCTGAAGCATGTCAGCAGTGGGCTCCCTCATGCTTCTGAGTGTGAACTGAGCACAGAAGCAGCCCAGATATCCTTTCATATATGACATAGTTAATGTACAATCTATATAGTCTGCTCAGGAAAGGCAGTGATTTGACAGTGATGTGCTTCAGAAGAAGCTAAACATGCAAAGATAATTTTTATGTATTTTACTTCTCCCCAAACTCTTCAGAAGTTTGGTCAGCAATTAAAACAAATGAACAGAAAAATGACTTAGTTATGCACAGTTTGGACAACTTGAACAGACAAAGGTCAGTCATAAATGTGTTTTCTGATCTTTATGTACAATGTGCAGTTATTTTATAGGCAAATATACTGAAATAGCATGAGGTTGCGTGAGAGGATGCAGCTGCTGCTGTATTAGATCACTGTAAACAATATTAGCATGTAATTAGAAAATACAATAATGACAGTTTCATTCCATAAAATACGCTCTCTCTCTGGACCTCCACTCCCCCAGCACTCTATCTCCAAATACAACCCCTGGGATCTCCCTCCTCCTGAAGATTCCCAAGCAACAGGTAAAATATGTTGATACTGTTTCGTGAACATAGATTGTAAAGAATGAGCAAAGCTGTGAGTTCAGGCTTACAATAAAGACAATTTTTCAGTGTAAATGAAAGCCCCACAAAGTTTAATGATATAATGTTACCTAATTAGCATTTTCCCCAGTCACTGGACTTAATTGTTCACTTTTGTTCAGAATATCTGTGAGGATCACAGAGTAACCCTCATCCCAACACTCCCGTGTCTTTCTGAGCATACTTTACTTCCCCTAGACTATTTTGGTGATCCCACTGGTTTACAGTAAAGCACCTGCTCAAATATACTGCAGCTCAGAGGTTATCTTACAACCACCAGATCTCTGAGCTGGCAGAATGCAGTGCAATCCCCTCAAAACCTCCTCCCAGATCCCCCTAGGAACAGAAATGTGATCTAAAGTTTTAAATCACACCAGACAAAACCATTTAAAAATCTCTCAAAATGAGATCAAGTTAAAGTAAAAAATAACATGTTCCTCCCTCATCTTCTTATCTGCCAAAATGTAAAAGCCAAAAAAAAAAATCTGGTTTTGTGTTTAATGTTTTTTGTTTCACTTTCCCCTCCGTTTTCTTTCTTCATGAATGAAACAAACTTCCTTACAATTTAGTCAGCTAGAAGCCAACAAAAGCAAAGGGAATATATATAGCAGCTGAGGGAAAATAGGAATGAGTGACTAGCAATTACCTTCTATTTTGCTTTTTCTGCTTCATACAGATCTGTAGATAATAACTAGAAAGATGGAACAGTCGATTTCACCAGGAAAAGCCTCCAGTTCTCAAGCAGCTCCCGTACGTTTCATTAGCTCCTGCTCTGTCCCGATTCTGACTTGATGCATATGCAATTTTCATAACCATAGTTGAAGGTGAGATTTTCTTCAAAAGGCTCCAATGCAAGGCTGCCTGTTAGCTAGGATTTTTTTTTTAGTCACTGCAGAGACCCAAATGTGAGGGTAAACAAGGCTTCTGCTCCTTTCTGATGGCTCTGCTGAGTCTCAGTGGCTATAGATCTGTCTATCAGGCCGTTCCTTTCTGACGTGCCTGGACACTTCCTATGGAGACTCTTATGGATATATTTAAAAAAAAATAAATTTTTAAATATCTGAAGCTTCTGTGCCTACTACATTTCCCCTCCTCAACAATCATCTCCTTCTCCCCCATTTTTCATTTATGAGATGAAAAACCATTCAAGAGCGACAGCATTGGGATCTCCCAATTGCAGAGCCACAGTTGCTTGTCCCATCTGGATATTCCCTCACTGACACTTTCCCCCTTCCATATGCATAGAGAGACAGCAGCAGTACTCAGTGATTTGAGTTAAAAATGAAACACCAAGGAGGTAATGAAGGTGAGCGACAGCCATACTCTCACTACTGCATAGCAGTGGAGTAATCCTCAACCAGGCCTTTTTCGGAAGGGGGCTTGAAAACATACCATGGGCCTGGGGTTACTTTTACTCAGCCAAATTTTTGTTTCTTATTTGCTGGTCAGTGTGAGAGTCCCCAAAAGTTTGTAACATTTTATTAGCCTGCTGAGCAGCCCACTTTCTGTTTATCCTGCAGTATTTAATCTTCTGAAGAATGCAAGTACTGAGAACTGGGGAAAGGGCTGTGGATGATATTTACAGAGGAGTAGCAGAGTAACAGCACTGAAATGATTACTACAAGATGTATTAAACTTTTGTCTAGTAGCAGCTACTATGATACAAGGACGGTGTGAAATATGAGTGGCACACTGCCATGCCATCAAAGCAGTGCCATCACCAACACCTACTATGTCCAACCCCGACAGTCCTAGTTTTCACCATGTCTTTCACTCCTTCCAGGAGAAAGGTGTGGCTGGTACTTACCTTCTCAACACTGCTCATGGCCTGGAAATAGATGTTGTAGCCTTTCCGAGGAACCAGCGGTGGGTTCCAGAAACCTTGGTAAGTCCTGTTGTCACCCACAGTAAAGGGGGCCGGTTCTGGCAGGTTTCCTGGGGGCAGCTCAGCAGCAAAGTAATACGGTGACCCTCCACTAAGAGCAGTCTGATATGTGACAGGGACTTGGTAGCACTCCATGGCACCCGTTTCTCGCTTTGTTCGGTGTGGGTGCAGCTCCTCAACAACGATCTGGTAGGCACTAGTGAAAAGAGGAAGACGAGCATACCTTTAAGACCACCTGCTAGGGTCAAATCTCTAGTGTCATAAAAATATTAACTCATTTGCTCTGTGTAAACTTAAAAAGAAAACAAAGAAAAGAGAGCAGATGCATGGATGCAAAGAAGAAAGGCAGGCCTGAAATATAGCTAAGTTATCTAATTCAGCCTCTAGAAAGAAGCAGCATCCATTTTTTTCAGAAAAAAACAACAATACAAATCTATGCACAACCTCCTAACAATGCTTTGGGGCTTTTTTTTTTTTTTTTAGAAGAAACACAGGAATTAATCTGACTTTAAATTACAATACTCTTGGCTAATCGGAAACACCTGAAGTTACCGTTTTCCTTTGAAATTATATTAGAGAAAGCTCAGCTTCAAGGCACAACATAATGACTGCCTCCAGGCTGTGCTTGAAGCACCAATTTGCAGTTGTCATATCGTTAGAGACAGAATGTGCTGACAGGCTTCTCTACCTCTTGACCTTGCTGTGGCTTCTATCTTGGCTTGGAGCTATAAAGATTTAAAGTACAAGTGACATGCTGTAATACAAGCACAGATGGACAGAAATCTGTCTGTTCCACCAAAATAGATTGTTTCATTCCTTTACAGTTGTCAATGATGAAACATTACAAATTGCTAAAGCAGATGTCATTCGGCCTATTAAAACGCCATCCCAACCTCTCAATACCTCTCCTGAAATGGCCCATGGCTTGGTCACTTTTCAAAATCACCTGCTCAAAATAGAACAGGTAATTATAATTCTTTCTCCTTTAGGGGAACTACATAACTGCAGGATGTTACCAACTCGTTATCAGCTTCCTCTGCTCTGCAGAAGTGTAGAACTTGCATACTGAGAGCAGGAGGCAACTCTTTAGTTTATAAGAAAAAAATTAAAGAAAAATGTTTTTTTGGGGTTTAGGAACTATATGTACGCATATGCACACAGACACACACGTGTATCCATACATGCAATTTCTCATTTATATGCAGATACATTTGAGGACTTTATAAAAGACTAGGAAGAAAATATGCCTATGAACATAGACAAGACCTGAAGCTGATCAATTAAACTGGCAAAATTGCCTGTCCTGTTTTTCTTTTAAAGATTTCTAAGCAGAAAAAGTAAAATTGAACAGAGTTCTTTCTGGAAGTGCCACTGCATTGCTGCAGGGACTCTGAAAGGCAAAGGCAAAGACCGTCCTCCTCATTTCAGAACTTATGGGGCAGCACCAAATTATTTTGTCAATTTTCTCAGCTACTACTGCCCAGAAAACCCAATAACTGCAGTGGCAGAGATGAAGTATGACACTGGGGAATGGAAGAAAGGAGAGAAGGAAAAAAAAAAGAAACTAGTTTTACATCTTTCTTGGGCTGAAAGAAGTTAGCATCTGCTTCTCCTAGCACCTAAAAAATTGAGGAAAGCTCTTCCCTTCCAAAGTGACCAAGAGGAATTTAAAAAGTCACCATCATTTTTGAAACTCTAGGTAAAAAGAAGAACACAAACAAACAAAATGATGGCTTAGTTCCAGGGATCTCTGTTTCTCACAAACTGCCTATGAACTGAACTTATAACCAAGGTGATTTATAACCAAATCACCTTCTGTGGTAAACTCTGTGTATTAACCATGTCTAGCTAATGTAGCCTGTATAAAACACTTCTACAGGACCCCTGCACACCCAGAATCTTTCTTTATGCTTCAAAATTAATGTGCTATCAAAAAAACCGTAAAAGCATCGCTATTTTACAAACTCCTCAGGATGTAAAATATGAAAAATAATTTTTGTTTACAATGTCCTGAGGGAAGAAATGGCCACCGGTGCTCCTCTCCTCCCTGGCCTGGCCTGGCCCTGGACCCAGGGCACCAAGCCGGGCAGCCAACCAACTGGAGTGTACTGGGAACACAGACACTGCATCTCTGCTCCCTCCATTCTGCAGTCTTTCTCTCGTCAGCTGCCAAAGGACTGGACTGACACAAATTCTGCTCTCCCAAGTGCCAGGAGAGCAGGAAACTTGTCACTTGTGACACTCTGCCAACTGAGGAGGAGAGAGCCAGCTGGAAGAGCAGAAGGAGAGTGCAACATCTGCATGGGACAGAGGCAGCCATCCCCGGCACAGCCCGGTTTGTCACACAGCTCAGAAGCCAGGATCCACCACAGTTTCCAAATTAAACCCCTTATTTCCCATTTTATAGAACAAGGGCTAAATGAGTTTTGTTTTTTTTTTTAAAGGCACATACCATTTTTAAGGGCCAAGTCTCTTTGGAGACTGAAACAAACCAAAAAATCAAAGATGAAGGGCATGAGAGTTAAACATTGAGTTAAATATTAGGTAAGTTCCTTGTGATAGCATTCTTTAAAAATACGCAGTAATTTCTGAATCTGATATAAAAGGTATAGCAAAATTTTAAGCATGAGATCATAATAAAATGTGTATATGCTGAAAAATTTCCAAATAATTTACATAATGTAAGCTCTCATTTAAATAAAATATACTTTCAAAAATAATGGGGCTTGTGCCCCTACATCTGAAAAGCTACAAAGTGTGGAAAATAAGAAACAGATGTACCCATTGCAACCAACTGCATTTATACAATTAGTTTTAGTTACAGAAAGAACAGCAAATGTCAGAAAGTCTTTAAAATCTCCAGTGAGGCTATTTTTTTTTAAATGTATTTTTATTTTTTAATTTTCACAAAGTTTTTTTTTAACTAAAAGATGTGCCTATCCTCTTTGGAAAGGGGATCTGGCAATATTTTTCATGCAACATTATAGACTAACAAGACACGGAGGAATACAGTCATTTACCTCTGGGCCCTTTGTGATACCATCTGTTTAAAACCATTTACTAACTCTACAGTGTATCCAAAGCAGTAATGTTACTCTTTGCACACAGAGTACTGTTTCGAAAGGACATTTTTCTGTAAGATGAGATGAAAGAAGCCAAAGTTAAATTTGCAACTTGAAAAGTGGGGTGTTCACTGCCTGCAAATGTTGTCTGATATCACGCTATAAGTGAAAGTTTCAAGGCTATGTGCTCTGCTTATCCTTGTATTTTTATGTATTACTAATCCTAGCTTCAATTATCTTACGTTTTTCTACCTATTTTCTACGCAACAGTGGGAATTCAATTACTGAGAGAGCTTTCTTGTGGATGGAGCTGAGGGAATTCCTACAATAGCTATTTTTTTTCCAGCCTTCCCATACAGCAAATGAGGAATAAAAGAGAGAAAGAAAGAGAGAGGGGTGAAAAACCTAGATGACAATATTCCTTCTCCCTGATGGCTAAAGTAAATTCTGAGCTATTCCGAAGAGTAATACTAACTTCAGAAACTTCTACGTAAGTTGCCACGATCACAAAGGCTAAATAGCTGTCTGAGACAGCCAGGTACACAGAGGTGTTAAAGATATAACAGCTCTTCTGCTGAGATTTTGCGTGAGGAAATTATTTTTTATGTCAAAAAACTTTTACTTAAGGAAACCTGCACAGAACCTCCATACTGACCAAGACGATTGCAAACAACCCAAGGAGGCCCCTGCCAACAGATCGTCCTTTTCATCCCTCCCTAAAGCTTCAGGCTCCCAAAGAGGTACGGCAGTGGTGAACACATTGTTCATACTTTAGCCCTGTTCTGACTTGGTTTTATTATCAACTAGAGATTTCCTTCCATATATCTAGTGGAGACACAGTGTCCTCTCCTTTGGCAGGTGCCAGACTGACTGACAGCCCAAGTTACAACCTGAGCTCTTGAAAGTCCAACCCACAACTAAGTTTAGGCTGCTCCCTGCCATGGTCCACTTAGTTAGCCCTCTTGTAAAATGAAAACAATCTGATTTTGCATATGGAGGTATAAGAAGAACACTCTACCAACCAAATAAAATAAATTTCATAATTAAAAAGTTCCCTATGCTGCTTCTGATACATAGTCTTTGTAATCCTCACATGCACTAGAATTTGAAAACAAAATATTGTTTTGCTGGTGCTGAGCTAGGATCCTTCAGAAAAACTACCGTGACAAATTCTTTCTTCAAATGAATCACTGAAGCATCACTGATGCTACTGACTGGGATCTCATCCATGAGACTGATGGTGAAATGATACATGATTCACGACTCACAGTGAGCCTGAGCCATCCAGCCCTGTCTCCCTTTACATTTTTACTTTGTAATTTGGTTTAAAACTTTAGGAGGCCATAAAGAATGATAGAGATTATATATCTACCATGATTAGAGTCATGTTTAAACTGTGATGACTATGGCATCTACTGTCTTAAAGAAATGACTGACAGTTATACATATATTACACTTGAGTTAAGGAACATGTTTCCTGGGGGGCTGTGCTGACGGAGAGGCTGAGGTACAACAAAATCTGATCACAGTATAATTTTGTTTGTAAAAGCAAATGAGTATCAGACTAAGCCTTTTTTCCTTTTCTTTTTTTTTTTTTTTTTTAAAGATGGACCTACTGCTATTAAATAAAGTGATCTTTTGACCATCTGCAGCTCCAGGGATTATTAGAAGACTGGATGCAAACAAACCTTTACAAAAAGCCAACTGTATTCTTCAGTAGCAGGCTAAAAAACAGCATTTGAGTTCCTTCTACTCAACCACAGCTGCACACACGGCTATGTGTTTTTTTCCCACCTATCTAGTAGCACTCATGGCAGTAAGCCAGCTTGTAGTACAAACACAACCACAGTGTGGATGGAGTGAAGCTTCACTAAAACGCATCATAAAGTTTAGCGAAATGCATTGAATCAATTCAGAATTTCAGTATGCTACATATGCAATGTGCATAACTCCAGGAAAGGGAATGGGACCATGTCTTCTGCATTTCCCTGGAGAATTCTCCTCATTCCAAGTAAGGAATAAAACACCTGGTTTGTTTTAAGAATAAAACCCAGCTCTCTGATTATGATGAAGGACTTACTTCCTTGGCCTCTTAATGTTAGAAATCTAATTTAATCTCTAAGGTTTTAGAAATCAATTAAAGTGGAGAGGGAAGGTGGAAGACAGGAAGAAAGACGTATGCTTTTTTGAGAACATATTCAAACAACAGTTACTAATGCTCTACCAAACTATCCCTATCAAACTATCTCTCAACATTTAGTACATAGATCCTTTTTGCTGAGTTCATAGGCCACAGAGACAAGCTCATGCCACAGAACTGAGGATACTGTAAGGGAAATAGAGAGAATAAATGTGAAGTAGTGTGCTACAGGTTTACTCTGCAGTGAGTTACTCGCCTGCCAGTAGAGTGCTGAGAAACTAGAGCTCTCTGACATAGGTACGAGTAATCCTGTAGCCACATCCCATCATGCTACCAGTTAAAGAAAGAAAACCCACAGGAGAGAAAACCTGGAATACGAGACTGACCCTGCTCAGGGTGAGCGGCAGGACCAAAGGTGGGAGCCTGCTGCTGTCTGCACAAACATGCTACCGCCCAGCTGCTGTAGAGAAGATGAGCACCACCGCCAGCAGATCCCAGCGGCATCTGACAGGTGTGCTCTGGGCGAGTCTTCGCCTCAGCCCCCTTGGGGGACCAGGCATAGGACTGAAAGGATTTGACATGGATTAGATGAGAGATAGACATCAGATTTCTCAAACAGGGACAGCTTTGGATATGGCCAGCAGCAGGACACCTGAAAGGCTTTAAAAGCACCTCTACCTCTACAGGCGTATAGTGTGTTCATGCACCTGCACAAGTCAGGAGCATTATCTGATCACAGATGGAACTTCTACTGTGTCAATTCAACACAAACCCTATTTTAGGAACACAAGTCCTGTACTGAATATAGTCCTGCACATCTTATCATTCTTCAAACCCCCCAGAATTCTAGGTTTGCTCTAGGGCAATCTTTCAGAAACTAATGATGTATGGGGTTACAATTTTATTTATTAGTATAACATAATATCTCCTACAAAGGGGATGAATCTGGATTATCTTCTATGACAGAATATAAATAAATAACGTGATCATATCAATTGTAAGGATGTCTGTATGATAAGCATCTAAAAATGCTTATAGGTATGTGACTCATCCCCACAACATCCAGGTAAAACATACATTTCTCTTAATGGAAACAGACTTAAGAAACAGTTAATTTTCCTCTGCTTTTAGGGCTCAGATACATTACTCAACATTAGCTGAGCCATAGTAACCAACTTAATGTATCACAGAATGAAATACATTAGCCCATATTTCTCTAAAATGCTACAAGAGTAAGAGCATGAAAAGGTTCTGATGCTCTGTAGCTAATTAACCTGCTAATTAATTAGTCAGCCCTGTCCCTGAATCTCGCTGATGCAGCCATACCAGTAAAACACAAATGGAATCAAATATCACAAAAATTTAGCACTTCCAAGTAGAAGAACAGGATGTAGACTAATCTTTGCAAACAGAATTAAATTATCTCTCAATTGAGAGCAGAAAGGGAAAGACCCCTCAAAGTTAACATAAATGAAACATTTTAATATGATTATGGGACACGCCAAATAAAATTTAATAGCTTGCTACGTGATTTCTAGTAAGAAGCACTCTGAGAGGAAAAAGGTCAAATAGTTTGTATTCATCGCTATTATTCTCCCATTTCCTCTGAGCTTCCAATTTTCCAATCTTACACTATATGCTACAGAATAGCTGATTTGAAGCACTGGAGAGGTAGTGTTATTTTCAAATCCACTTTCTGACAAACACCTTTCAACCTCATATTTCAGAGACACTGAGAGAAAGTAAAATTAAATGATAATCGATAGGAGGTGGAGATGGTCCTGAGGACCCTAAATCAAACAGTGCAGACAGCTGGATGATTCAAGTCATGACAATAAAAAAAAATAAATAAATTTCTTATTAATTACAGATCTATTAGCAAGCTCAGTCTGGCTAAGAAACACAACAGTAATGTTAAATGAATACTACTTGGGGATGAACAGCTTTATGAGATGTAAGACCGCATATAATCAACTAAAAAAAACTTGATTAAAATTTTTTTTTCTAATTTTTTTTTTACCTGATGGGTGCACCTTTGGCCTGTGCTGGTCTCAAGAGCACAGTTATTGTAGTAGCAGTTTCATTGAGAGATGCATCGACTCCTTCATAGTCTGGTAAAGTGGGAGCTGATTAATGTTGAGTGGAAAGAAAAAGAATGAGAAACAAATCAATGAAAACATTTTGAATTTTCATGAGATTGCAGCTGTTTGCAACATAGTACAAATTCACAATCTTCATCAGCTATGCGAGTCTTTTTTTAATGATCTTCTGGTCAGGCACAATTTTTTACTAGAGGCATAAATGGCATTTCACCAACAATTTATAACCCCATCCCTAATGGCTCCCCCTTAAATCATGATACCTATCAAGTTAAACAGGTTTATCCAAGGACAGAAATGAGGAGGTGACTGCTACAAAATCCCACTTTGCCCTCACTCCTTCTACCTTACAAACAACTAGAGTCACCATCTTGAAGACCCAGCCTCTATAACTTCTCTTTTCCCTCATGCAACAATTTAAGAACCTTACACATTTCCTCTTAAACATCATGGGAGACCACACCAATACCAAACATATCGCAGGAAAACTGGACCTGGACAGACATGCATCTGTGGACTGGAACTGGACGGGGGAGTCTACTCTCATGCCCATTTTTCCTTCTATTTCTAACAATGGACGGCCAAGCTGCTGTCTGCCATTCTGAACCATGGCAGGTTTCAGCCAAGGGTATTAAGAAAAGCCAAAATAAAATTTAGAACTAGAAGCAGTTCAGGAACTGATTTTCTAACGGACTGGCTGCTAAGCCTTTGTGGCAGCAGTATTTGTTGTGGGTTGGATGGCTGGTGTTGATCACTTCAACCATGCAACTTTAATGTGTTGCCACAGTCCTCACTGGTAATACTGTTGTTGACTTCAGCTCTAGTGCAAGGAAAGAAAATGGATTTTCTGCAACTCAGAATTATTTCTACTAAATACTAATTTTTAACAAGCTTGGAAACTGTCTGCATGGGTTTTTTTAATATGTGGCTCTACCTTTACAAAACTGTTAATGATGCCTGTATATTTCAAAATGAACTTTCACAAAAAAAGATGTTTCCTAGCAGGATGTCAATCATTTAAGTCATAATAATTTTGTGATAGTATATCAAAAGACAGAAGAGTAATGAAAGATTAAAAGTCTTGCTTCATTTAGTCCCAGATTCTAGATGAAGATACAAATTGCTTTTATTTTAGGAAATATTATTTTATAGAAATAATGTTAATTTAATGTTAATTTATAAATTATTATTTACACCATGTTCAGTAGGATCACAACAGTCACTTACAAGCATGGCTGAAAGGAATAATTTCACTCCACATTAAAATAAAACTAAGCATTTCTTGAAACATACGTATTGCTTTAAAAAAGTATCAGTTATGCAGAATGAAACTAGACAACAGTTCAGCATAAGGCAAGATGAAAAAAAAAACAAACAGGCTGAAATTCAGATGCAAAGGGTATCACAGCCTGCCTTTAAGCTTTCCTAGTACTAACCATGTTTCACCAAACAAGAGACCCATACTGTGTTTAGAAAGTGTGGTAGACTGGATTCTGGATGAAATTCCCTAAATTTCTGAGTGGAAAAAGAGGGAGTATCTGAAGAAGCCTATACACACTGTAGTTGTAAATAATCCAAACATGTTGAGATGCTTGCTTCTCAAAATACTGAAACATCTAGGGGACAGACGTATTAGCAAGATACTACATAGTTACACCTTTTTTTTTTTTTTTTCCTCCTAAGAGAAAAATAGAGAAGACCAGTATGCAAGTATTACACCATCATTATTTCTGAAAATTTACAAACCGGAATTTGTTTTGATGAAAAACAAGAACTTTAAAAGAACCTGAGAAAAATATTACACTTCAGAACAACCTAATAGCTAGATAGAACACAACACATCATTTGGGGTTCCTTCTGTGGTTTGGTCGGACTCTTTTGCAGGGGCTGGAGTATGAAAATTAAGTCTATCCCAGCCAAAACCAGGACAGGAGTGCAAGGGATGGAATTCAATAAATTGTTCCAGTTACCTACAACAACAAGCATTTTACTTGCTACATAATTCAAGGAGCTCTGCCTTGAAATTTCTCATATTTTGATTTATGTGTGTGTTTTCAGGAACTGGGTGAGAAGACTACATGAATAGCGTCCCATAGAAATAGTAGGCACATTCCAATACTTTATAGAAGTCCCTTTACAGGACAATATAAGTTTCATTATGGCAGATAATAAGGAAAATTGCGTGCTTTGTGCTGTTTACCTTTCTAAATGACTGGCTACTTGGATCTTTGCTGAGCTCTGAAGTTGCCATGTCATAAAATCAACAGTCTCTCTAGATAAAGCAACTGCACAAGCTACTACCTTATTTTTTGAGCATATTGAAATTTTAAAAAATAAAAATACTAAAGCATTCCATTTGACATTACTTTCTTCTAGAGTTTGCAGTGTATTATTAAGAGGAATAGTGTCAATCTTGGTGCATTGCAGTAAGTGAATAAAGGCATGAGGAAGAAGACCTATACGAATCTGGCAAAAGAAATTCACACTTCTTCCCAACTGCCTCAATTTTGTTATAGCTGTGTGCTGCTAAGTGGTGTCACCTTGAGTAAGTCAGTTAATTTCCTGCATCTGACTTCACTAATCTGCAAAACAAATATAGTACTTAGTGACCTATAGAGTGCTGAAAGGCTTAATTAGTTAAGATTTATATAGCACTTCAAAATCTTTAGATGAAAATACAAGACTACACAAAATCAAACAGTTGACAACTACAGGTGTGCAATTTCCACCTCACGCAAGGATTTGTCCCTGAACTCATGCTACTGTTTTGCAAATATGCTCAAAAACATTTTCAGTAATATAGCTTCACAATATGATAAGATTTTTTAGGGGTTTTCTTTCACATTTTCTGATTTTTCAAGTCTTACTAAAAACATCCCACAAAAAACTTATAAAACCAATGAACATTCACACACACTTTGTTTTGGTTTTACCTGAGATGTTGGTTGTTACATTGATTGTAGTTGCTGGTCCAAACCCTTTGATGGTGCTTGCACGTATAAAGAATTGGTAGGTAGTACCAGGATGCAAGTGTGAGAAGACATGGTGTGTGCTGTTCCACAGCTTTGACACGGTTTGCGGAGGTCCTGCGACTGGAACTGCAGGATCAAACGACCGTATACTGCTATAGCTGACCTGGGAAAACAATTATTTTTGTATCAATTGTTACAGTTTTTGGCACAAGGGAATTAAATTATCTTGGCTGGAAAGGAAACAAAAGACACATGCTCATCTAGCTACCCAGCTATCTTGGGGATACCATGAGGACTTGATATGTATTATTATAGTCTGGTTCACTTGAAAGCCTATGCAGGTGCCCTTCATCTCTCTTTCTTTGTGACTTTAGTTAATGTATGGAAAGTTTCACTGTTACATTTAAGTTAGGACAACTCCACCATCCTCCCCATCTCCACCAAAACCCTTTATTTTTCACTTCCTGTAATACATTTCCCTTTCCCATTCTAATAATCGTATTTAAATACTGTCCAAACCAAGCTAATATATTTAGAGCCAGCAATGATATCCTAAAATACTGGTTTTGACTGGGATGGAGTTAATTTTCTTCATAGCAGCTTGTTTGGATTTGTGCTTAAAACACAAAAGCTTGCACTTTTGCCCTTCCGATTCTGCCCTCAACCCACAGTGGAGTGAGCAAGTGGCTGAGTGGGGCTGAGCTGCCCACCAGGGTTAACCCACACATTTAAAGAATGTTGTTAGCATTAAATAGATAAACAAACAGATTTAAGTTTGTTTGTTTGGTTAGCTGGTTTGCCTTCCTCCTATAATTCACTTGTGCACAAAATTATATCCTCTGTTCCTTTAAAAAAGGAGTGCTGGAGAGGATGGAGTTTCTTCCTCAAATCAGCTTGTGTTTCCTGACAGCCTCCTGTGAAGGTCCCCCGAAGGCTCATATATTAAATACACTTTAAATAGAATATACAAGGAGGTTTCCTTGAAGGGTGATATCTAATGACCTAAAAAAGCTAAAAACCATTGCTCCAAATTCAATAGCCATCTTACTTTTCATGTAACCTTCTTTTCCAACAAAGATGATTTCACAGATCATGATTGTCATGGCTTTGGAAGGGTGTATAGCAATGATATAAGATTTTTAAGACTAGCACTTCCCACGTGGATTGTAATATTTTTATACTCACATGCTAAAGCCACTTGACAGGACCAGACAGTCAACAACATATGCCCCTTAATTATGATTTTTGAATATCTAATCCCTACACAAAATCCAGTATTCTGTAAATGAAAGCAGCACATAACTGAATAGCTCCCTACACAGTATAAACACCCACCGTCAGCCACCCCTCCTGCTGTACTTTCCTAGCCCTATTCCATGCTTGTTAGTTGTTTAATGATTACCTCATACTGAGTAATGATGCCATTTGGATCCATAGGTTCCTTCCAGTTGAGGAAGATCTTATCTTCAAAAGGAGTTCCTTTCACCGACTTGGCAGGTATAGGGCCTGGCACTACAAACAAAATAAAACTTTTAAAAATAGGAAATTCAAGACACAGAAAAATTAAAGAGAAGACAGAATATCCTATTAAAGCCAAAAGTGAGTGTGGTTCTATTTTTATTAATATTCATTAGCATGCAAAAGGTAGTGGTAGAGAGGATGAAAATGCACTTCAAAGCATATTTGTCATTCACAGTGCAGAGAGAACATGAAGTTGAAACGTTATCCCCACATATGGCTTTCAAAATTTCCTGCAAAGTCAAATTGTCTCGTCGTATAGCCAGGGGAAACAGTTCTAACTAGATTACGACTTCAGGGAACATCACTGCACTCTGTAATAAGCGTATCTTAGGACAAGGACTACATGGTTTTAAAATCCTTTTAAAATGAAATATCAAAGGCAAGGAAGAGCCTCTGTTATAAAGCATCTTCCAAACGAGAGAAATGCTTACAAAATAGTTTTCAGCCACCCCTTCTTATCATTTATTGTTTTAGAAGGAGGGGGCAGGGCACAGGCAGTGGCTCAGCTGCCACCTCTGCCAGCCACCGCCATGCTCACGCTGCAGAAGGATCAAACCTGCTTACTTCAAATCTTTCCAACAGGAGACATTTTCAAAGCTTTGAACTGAACCACACTGAGATGACCCTACTTTCTTATTTTAAACAGAACCAATATCCATGGTGTAATAACAAGTCCAAAGTGTCAGCTCAGGCCTCTTTGCCCAAGTGATTCACTGTACCTGGTAATCCCATCAACACCGGGTGGGAGCGCTTGGTTATCTCCCATTTCAGCTTACAAGGTATTTTTGCCTACACATAGGGTTCCTTTTTAACCACAGAAGCTCACCTAGATTTCAATACATACATACTGAAAGAAGGGGTGAGGATAAGGGAGTGCCTGAAGAAACCCTGAACCCAAAGAAACACCCTCCCCCCTCAAAAAGCCAAAAATCCACAGTCTTTCAAGCTAAAATGTTACTTCTATTTAATATATTAACATATATTTCTCTCCTCTCTTAATCAGCCTATTTTCTTCAATGCAGCTTTCAGTGAGCCCCACACATGACATTTCTTGGGTGTTAATTATCAAAGCAGACTGAAGTTTTATAAAGTGTAAAAATAATTAAAACCCACTGGATCAAAGGAAGAACCAGGCACGGTGCTAGTAGCACCAAGGAGTGAGTGGTCTGTTCCAACAGTGGGATTTATTTCAGTCTACACAGAAGCTATAAATGATGATCTGACCATTGGTACAAACAACATAACTTGGCACAATAATAATAAATTCATGGAGTCAAAAAAACCCACAAGTAAACAGATGAAAGCTTCACAGAAACTGTTCATCCATCTGTCAAATGAAGACTTGGGAGAAGTTAACTAAAATCCTACACTGCTGCTTTGCTTCAATGTCTCGACACAGACTGGACAGTGGATGGAGGCTGACATGTCATGACAGCTCCTGTCTGCTGTTCGTGGCACTGATAGACTTGCTGTAGGCAACATTCTGTTTTTTGCGGGAATGCTCTACTGGTTTTCTTCTCTACATTTCAAATGAGGTCTGAGTATACCCTGATGCACACATTTTCCCTGGAAGATGTGTGCGTGTGTGTGTTTGTGTGTACATGCATGTACATCTGTGTTTGGGAGACAGAATCTGAAATTTGACATTAAAGCACGTTAAAACATGCCAGGTAAAAAGAAAACAGACACAATTGCTCAAAAACCTGCAAAATACTTTGTGTGGTGCTTTTAAATAACATGTTTCATATTCAATTGAAACTGGGTGTAGGGCTCTATGTTTGAGGGTTGCATATAAAGCCTCCTACATTTTCTGTTTAAACACCCAACCGGGAGAAGGCTCTAGCCTCATCCACATCGCATGACTGTGTTTTCTTCTCCTGTAACATAAAATTCATTGCTTGTGGCAGCAGCAGCAATGTTAAACTGACTGGAACTACCTGATGATCCCAGTTAGTTTCATACTTCTTTTCCTACTGGCATGGGAAGTGCACAAGAACAGAAGCGAGTACAGTGTTGAGCAGCTTGCTGGGAATCCCGGTAAAAATAAGGTCAGAAAGTAAAAGAGAGCTAAGGTCTAGAAAAAAGAGAACAGTAATTCCCACAAACCTCACTACCCCTGCACATTCACCAAAAATGACACTTAGGATCTGCTTAAATTATTTGAGAGTTCAAACGGAATTAAAAAAAAAAAAAAGTTCAAATGCCTAGAAACAGGAACATCAATTAATTTTAGTATGAAGGACACATTTTGATGGGTCTGAAGTTATTTTTTTCCTTCCATTTTTCAGTTCATCCACAGTAAAAATGTATTTTAATTGCACAGCTTTACTAAAGGGGCAAAGGAAAGTGAGGAAAGAAAAAAAAACAGGAGCAAAGGAATTTCCTTAAAGAACAGAGTATCCGTGAGCAGGACCATAGATTCATCAATCAGGTTAATCAAAATAACTACTAAACATCTTCATATGTGTTTTGATGTCTTTGTTCTCAGGTCAGTATTAGTTACAAACAGAAATCTTAGAAAACCCCAAAACAAACAAAAGAACCACAACAAAAGAAAAACAGCAAAGTAACCTGTTGGTAACACAACTTGGAAGACTCAAACTGCCTCTCTCCACGAAGGCAGCTGTTGCTGTCTATTCCCTATGACTCCCAGCAGGACTCTGAGGACTTAGGAAACACCTTAAACTTCACCTTTCAAAAGCAGTGTTAAGAGCCTTCCCTTTTATATGTTATTTAGCAAGGACTCAGGTGAAAAACTGCCAGGTAAATTTCACCCTTGTGTTGATAATAGCTTTCAGGGACCTCAAAAACAGCCCAGGCAGCTTTCTTCAGGCTTGCATGTGCATCTCCAAAAACCCCATTGCTTACCACAGTGCCTCCTTGCTTCCTTCTTGACTCCCATTCTTCTTCCTGTGCGAGCTCTTGCTCTTCCCCTTGGATTTACAGACAGTCTATACTAAATCAAAACACTCAAGACTATTCCAACTGTATGTTAAGGTGAAGTATGTTACTCAAAATTCCCTATCAATGGCTAGGTATCTGAAGAATTCAAAAAGTGTAAGTAGCTACCAGAGGAGTTGGACTTGGACCTTTTGGCCCCCACACCCTCTGGCCCCATTGATTTTCTTTCCATCTGCTGACCTTTTGAAGTGTGATCCCACCATCTCTCAGTTACCACAACAGTAAACACACTTTCTTGCTTGCACATGCATTATTCCATGCTAAACTTACAGCAAGATCTACACTTATCAGAAGTGAAATCATTTAGGTGGGTTTAACTCTATGGGTTTCAGATGAGATTTTGAACTTAAGCAAAAAAACACCATCATTTTCCCTATAAAAACATATATGAACATAAAATGCACATGTATATAAAAGTAACATTAAAAAATTCTAAGGGAATTTCAGCAAGGTTTTACAGTGGAAACATCACATGCTCTTATTTCACAATTCACATGCATCTCCAAAGCCCTTTTAATGAAGCTATATATTCATATAGTGAATAGCTGATAATATTTTCTTCCATACACATGTATGGGATGGCGGACTTTTATAAATACTCTGAATAATAAAAGTACAAACCATCAATCTGACATCAGACCAATTAATGTTAGAGCAATATATTTGTATTAAATTATGTCACAGTCAGATAAATTGTTATTCACAAACAGTGTCATTTAAACCTTGGTCTACACTAACTGAGCAGGAAATTTATATTACAATACACTACTTCTGGAAGAACAACCTATTAACTGACACCAACCACTATAAAAATGAATTTATATTGCTTCAGTTTTCCTGCTACAAAATAATGAAAGTGCATGCAAACAGAGTATTTTTATTATTATTATACTCTGTGAAAGCTGTGTGGAGTATTATTATGCTACACGGCAAAGGCTATGTGCACCGTTATACTGGGAAAAATTTCTTACGGGTACTCAAAAAGTAAAGTGTATCAGCAGCAAACTTACAGCCTTTCTCCAAAGGTAGATGCTCATTTTCAAGAGACTGTGACAGTCAATCTCTTCAAGTGTTTAAATGTCACAATTTAAATGGCCCACCTTTCCCTTGTCTTTTTCTGAGGGATTTACCATTTTAACTTTATGTCTTGTTACAACTTGAGACTAAGGCTTAAACAGAAACAACTTTTATATAATACAAACAAACAAAAAAATCAGAATTGCTATTACTAGTCTTTACCACAAGAGGTTACACCAAAGGTGCTAACAAAAATGACTTCTTTCAAAATCGCTGAAGTTGCACTATTTGCAGCTAAGAACAAAATGCTATTGAGAAGAAAACCGATTGCATATAGTCTCCATCAGTGCACATGCTCTCTGGTTAACGATCTCTCCTCCCAGAGGAGCAGGGCTGGTGTGGAAGCCCAGGGAGGTGGGCAGTGGTGCTGCCCTGCCCAAGTAGGGGGTAGTGGGAGGTCACTGGGCTGTGGTCCCTGGGTGAAGCCTGCAGCGCTGCAGGGGTCTGTGCCACCTGCCAGGACCACTGCTGGATTGCACAGCCACAAACCTGCTGGCGCCTGCGATGGATCCCTGTACCTATATAAAATTACTTACTTAACAAACATGAACGCTTACAATCAAGCTCCTAAGCAAGCTGACAGAGGCTGATCAGTCTCAGCGGCAATCACTATAGATATTGGCACAAATATCAAATGTGATTAAATCCTCCAGTTTTGGATTTGCTGAATTCGAGGGCTCAGGCACTCAATGCAGTATTTTTTTTAAAGCCTATTTATGCCAAATGCTGACTTCAGTAGTCCTCATTTCTGTGATTTGGAAATGCTTCTCCAAGTCAGGGTGAAATAACCTCACGTACCTTACAACTTTCTAAAAATATGCAAATTAATATTCAGAGAGTGCTTTCAGCTAGCGCATGGGTTAGGAGTAACGGGAACTCATGGGCCCAGGTGTGAGCCCATTCCACTGCAAACTGCTGAAACAGCTACTAATTCTGGCCTATTTGCAGCCATCATTATGTCAAACACACTATTTCAGCAGAGTCTTATATGCAATATCACTTTTTCAGCTATAAAGCTTCTAATATAGGTATCAAAAGGAAATGAAAGTAGGAAGTTGTTTCAGCCAGGGTAAATAATTCTGTGTGCTGGGGCCATTTTTTCCTGAGCTATTAATATAAAACCTAGTTTGTATTTCTAGTCTCTGCAATACCTTAAAACAGTTTACTTCATCTGTTGTTTGTTCAGTGTAAGCTTAAAATAAATCCCTGGTAATCAATTTTCCTGATGTCTTTAACAAAAGTGCTTACGTCTTTCTGAAACCCCTTTTTCCTTCCCTCAATGATAAGTCAATAGCAAATCTTACCTACCACCTGAAAAAAAAAAACCTGAGATGATTTTCATGAGTGTGATGGGTTGGCCCTTGGCTGGGGGCCAAACCACACACACCCGCTCACACAGTCCCTGCCCCCACCAATGATAGGGGAGAGAATTAAAGAGGTAAATGGCAAAGAGGACTCGTGGGTTGAGATAAGGACAATTTAATTACTAAACTACAATAATATTAGAAATAATACTATATACAAAGATGCAATGTGATACACAGTGATATTGCCCCTCCCCACCTGAT